>JAYKXP010000050.1:0-398500 GCA_037176845.1 Paramarasmius palmivorus | reverse complement strand
TTCAATATATCCGAGGACTTTTCTATCCACGGAGGGAGCTACACAACACCGGTACGGTCCACAGTACAACGCGACATACCGACACATCATGGTAATCATGTCGCCTAGTTTCGTTGTCTAATTTTAGGCTCATCTAGGAACCCCACTAACCAGATGACACTCCTCAATCCTTCATCGTCTTTGCAGAACGAGCGGCGATGAACGCATGTCTATGACGCGAGGCGCGCTACCCTCCCACCCAACTGCAATCCGAACACACGAGTTGAATCACGCAATAGTTGGGACCGGTGGATAGACGACGAGCATGGCGCCATTAGAGTTTCTTGGATTCATGCCGCGCAGTGTAGCAAGTCCGCAATTTGCTCAAAAGTTTTCGGAGAACCGCCCAGATCGACTTATCGGGACGTTTTTCTTCTCTCGCGACGACTCCACCCGAAACAATCTTGACCGGTTCGTTGCGACAATCGTCTACCAATGTTGCATAGGAGAACCGTTCAAAGATACTGTCCGGCCTTTGATTATCGAAATAATTCGTGCCAATCCCAACATCTTCCGCACCACCTCTGAAACGCAGTTTCGAAAGCTGATCCTTGAACCGCTGTCAAGCCTCACCTCAGACCAGCGACAGGGACTTCCAAACCTTATCGTGATAGACGGTCTGGACGAATGCATTGACCCATCCTCCCAATGGAGGCTCTTGGGCATCATTGATCTCGCTATCACCTTTGTTGCGCCAAATCCATTCCCTTTCATCTTCCTTCTGTGCAGTCGCCCTGAACCCCAAATCAGCCACTACATCTCCACTGCAAATTTCAGATTATGCCTGGAGCGCATCGAGATTGCTGGCGCAATAGCTCAATCTTCAGGATCTTTGAGCAAATCGAAGCCTGACATTCTTAAATACTTCTCGGAGAAGTTTACTGAACTTCGGGAAAAGTATCGAAATGTTTTATCGAAGGAGAGCGAGATGTGGCCGAGTGAAGATGAAATGCGGGATCTCATCTTGAGAGCGCGCGGTAGATTCATCTTTGCTACTACCGTAATCAAGTTCATCGATTCTCCCGATGAACGACCACAGGACAGGCTGAAGGCTGTTCTCAGCACCGACCCCGGAGAAATACAGAGTTTGCCATTTCCTGCTCTAGATCTGCTGTATCGACAGATTCTGGCCACATGCGGGAGCTGGGACGATGTCTCTCCAATCCTTAGGTTGCTTGCCAGCCCTCTTCCAGTCATTGAAGATGCTGGTTCGGACGACATTCCTAGCTCGGACTTTTGGCATACACCGACAATCATCACGGGCCTCTTACAGCTTAAGCAAGGTGAAGTGGAGACGTTATTATCAAAGCTCCACCCTGTAATCCATGTCCCTACGGATAGAATGCGCCCAATCAGCATTCACCACGCCACTTTTACAGAGTTCCTTTTGGATGACCTTCGTTCTGGGGATTACTGTATCATACCATATTTTCCGGAAGAATACTGTGACCTCATAGCCGTTTTTCTGCTTCATACGATCTCTTCTTACACCGCATCGTACCCACTCTATCGCTCGCCAGGGTCATCATTCGGTGCAGCTCTGTCAAAATGGAAGGCTCTTATAGAATCTGATCGTACTGACAATTCACGTGAATGGCGTTCAAACATGCAAATCTGGGTCCACTTTTGTATCCGTGTCGAAAGCCCAAGTCCAAGCTTACTGGTGGCATTGAATGAGGTTGACCCATATTCTATGGCCCGCGGTTTACTGAGTCACGATAACCTTTCTTTCAACAATTACACTCGCGTTCTCGAATGGGCCAAGGTGCGCAGTGGCTGTCCTTTGAACACAACATGGACTCACCAGTGAACTAGGAACTGGGGGATATGAAACCCCAAATATTCCTTGAAAGGATGGAAACTTTCCTCCGTGGATTCTACATTGGTTATCGCACGGCTGCTCCGCGAAGCCTTGCGGTTGTGGTCACTTTTGCGATAGATTGTCTCGTTACAGATCTTCCAGAGGCAAGTGTGGAGCACATACACAACATCATCATGAAGTACTATCAGCGATGGTGGCACGAATTGGAGGACGCTAACCCAGATGACTGGGAAGGATCTGAGTCGGACATATTGGTACTCCCTTTTACATCCAATCTTCGTACGGCCCTTCCTGCGGATTGGGTGGTGGTGCCGATACTAAAATCCAACGAAGAGGTACTGAAGAAGGTGTACTATGATGTGTATCTGTACCTCGACAAAAAGGGTCGGAGAGTATTCCATAAGGATATCATCGACGACACTTCCGAAAGTGTTACGCGCAAGTTGGTGAAGGTAAGCGGCCGCCTCTTGCCGCTATGTATCCATGACTGAATCAGCATCATATTAGGAAGGAGATCTGTCGGCATTCAAGGCATTATTGTATGGGAGACGCTATTTATTCGAAAACCTTGCGACACCGCAATCGAAGTCAGCACTTCTGGGGTCTGCGTGGCGCTGGTTGAAACATAGGGCGTTAAAAGATGACTTCGAATCGGACGATTCTGATTAGGACAGTTCAAGGTTGTTTGACATAGAAACAGATTTCCGCACGTTGAAATATCAGATTAGAAATGCATTAGCTTCTATTCAGATTGTTGTAAACCCTGTACTTATAATCAAGAACTTGCAAATGTTGTGGACGTTTGGGCAATGGCGAAGGCGAGACGAATGTCATGGCGGGAACTGGATGGGAGAGCAATGGGACATTGAGCAACTTTTAGTCAACGTACTTAAAAAAAACACTGTAGAAGGTCATACAAATCCAATCCACCTTATTTCCCCTGTCAAGCTTCTCTCATCCCTCAGGTGTTCTTTCGCAAAAGACCGACAAATAAGTAGCTTAAACTTTGAAAATGCTGGGTTATGATCTATCTATCTATCTAAAGCGGACCGAGGATCGGCGCAACGCTGCCGCCGCCGAAGCTTCCACAACCACCATCGGCATTTCTTCAAATCCTTGAACTCATGCATATGGCAATGAGCTCGAGACCTTGACCACAACCTCGCCTTATAGCTACGTTGGCATACCTATCCTTCCGTCCATTCTCTTTTCCTTTTACTCTCCCACCGCTCTGCGTATCACTTACATTCAGTACAACAGTTTTCTCATCTTTATGGATGTTTGACCCAGCTCTGTCAATCCTCTCTATCCCTGCCGGGTCACCCTTCATAACGAGTCATGGCCTTCAATAACGCGAACGATGTCAACATTAGCGGTGGAGCTCACAACCACGTTTATGGCACTCAGAACAACACATATAACCGCAATCGTCTCGGTAAGTGTCCATTGACTCTCCATTGAACAATTATTGACCGAGTAGCCATAGACGACACATCAAAAATCCTTCAGAAACTCGCGGACCGAGCTGCGATGAATGCAGGCCACGATGCAGAAGCACGTTATCCCCAACCAAACTGTCATCCGAACACTCGAGTAGATGCCCTCAATAGGTTGGACTGGTGGATCAGAGATGAAAACGACACAACGAGAGTCTGTTGGATTAATGGATCGGCTGGCGTAGGCAAATCAGCCATTGCCCAAAAGGTGTAAGAGGATCATCCCGACCAGCTCTGTGGAGCTTTCTTCTTTTCACGAAACGATTCCAGTCGGGATAAGCTCGACTCTTTTGTCGCGACATTAGCATACCAATGCTGTACGTCAGCTCCCCTTGGAAACATTGTCGGGCCATTCATCATGGACGCTATTCGCTTACACCCCAACATCTTTCAAACGTCGGTCGAGAACCAGTTTCGTAAACTGTTACTCGAGCCTTTTTCAAAGGTCACCCAACCTCAGCAGCAAAAGCTCCCAAATCTCATTGTGGTGGACGGGTTAGACGAATGCGTTGATCCTTCTTCCCAAAGAAGGCTCCTGAGCATCATCGACGAGGTTATCATGGCCGATACACCCAATTCCTTCCCTTTCATATTCCTTCTTTGTAGCCGACCCGAACCACAGATATGGCCACGGCATCGACATGCCAGGCTCACTTCAGCTTCGCAGCGCATCGAGATTTCAGGCACAGGAGATATAACACGATCCGATTCACGGCAAGTTGACATGATTCGGACTATGGACCATCCAGAGTACTTTGTAGAGAAGTTTGCCATTGCTTCGCGAGAAGCATCGAACGTTTCTACAGGATGAAGGAGGCGGTGTGGCCGAGTCAAGGCGCAGTGCAGGATCTCGTTTGGAGAGCGAGCGACAGTTTTTATACTTCGCCGTCACTGTCATCAATTACATTGGATACGCTCGATGAGAGAACCACAGGATGCGGTTAGAGACTATCCTAGCACTGAGCTGTGATATACTAGAGCCGCCTTTCTCTGCTTTGGGGATTGCGTTGTATCGACAGATCCATCTCTACTGTCGTCATTGGGACAAAGTCACGTCCCCCATCCTCCGCTTCGTGTCACCCTTCATCCCCGACATCGAAGACCTACTAATAATCGAGCGAAGAAGATAGAATGGTCCTCGACGTCAATCATTACACGTTTACTCGGGCTCAGGCCAGGCAATGTTGAAGTGCTCTTATCAAAACTTCACTCCGTAATCCATGTTCCGGAAAACGCCGACTCGGAAATTCGCATCCTACATACATCCTTCACCGAGTTCCTCCAGGACAGAGCTCGTTCAATGGATTTCTTTTCCCCGCAGTACTCCAGAGACGATTACTGTGACACGGTCGCTGTGCTTCTTCTGCGTACTCTTTCCCCGTATTGCTCATCAACACCGTCTCTCAATGATCCGTCTTCTGCGTATGGGATCGAAGACTTGTACAATCACAACCTGTTTTTCAGGTTCGCATCTGATTACTGGTCAGCATACTGTTGTCAGGTCCCTTTCCCGAGCGCCGACTTACTGGCCGCATTGGATGAGCTTGACCCCTATGCCTCCGGTGCTTTGACCTTTGCGGAGGGTCACAGCCATGGAGTTGCGTGGGCGCTCTGTGGTTGGAGGAATTGTTTGCAATGGGTAAAGTCCAAGTCCAGATCCGAAGCGAAGGCACCTCGAAGGTTCATCGAGAAAACAGAGGCCTTTTTCCAGGGGTTTCATATCGGTTATTATATCCCGTACGCATCCTCGCGATTGAACATGATATGGCATATCACAAACGTGGAATGTTGTTTCAGCTCCCACGACAGCTGGAACGGAGCTTATTCCGTGGCTCTGTTTGTTCTGTGGTACTACAAACAGTGGTGCGAGGAAGAGTGGGTTGATAGAAAGATGTACTTCTTGATTCTCCCCGTCACATCTGAACCTGGCCTAATTGTTCCTGGTGATTGGGCTTTGGTCCGCGTCACAAAAGCCAATGGGGACATACTTCAGAGGACGTACAATATCTATAAGGCGCTCGACCAGCGCGCCCGAGAGATATTCAACAACGACGTCTTACGCGATGCCTCTGAAAGCGTTATCCAAAATTTAGTAAATGTGCGTCTCGTTATCGTGCCAGCATGTTTTTAAGTACTGATGGTCTGGTTTAGGAACGAGATCTCGCCGAATTCAAAGCGCGGTTATATGAGCGCCGAAACCTACTCGCCAAGTTGATGACAACACATCTCGATACTTCCATTCTACAAGATGATGCGTCCCTTAGTGAAGAAGTCTCAATTTCCTCCAATGGCATCACCTCCATTCGGGATACGGCCTCGTCCGACGAGGTGGATCCATCTCTTCCTGGCTGCTTCCCCTCTGACCGTAACCTCTTTTAACAAGGGGAGCGCGACCTCTGTGAAGGAAGCGATTCTCCCAAATGGAATCTTCGAAGAAAGTCTCCGAACGCTAAAGATGATCGTACTCCTACTGTTTTCGGTGGTAGCCAGCATCGGATCCCAGCTAATTTCACCGGATCCATTGCGAGAAGAATCGACTTCTTCTTATTAGATTCTATATCGAATCTGCAAGAGTTTGCGCAGGTGCCAGATTAGCCAATACTACCTTGCATAGCCGTGGCTCTAGCTCATTCCTTCACGTCGGTCAATCCCATCCAACCTTGACGTACGCCTTTAACAAGTTTTTATGCAACTTGAGTACCCTCCAGGAAGATGGCCGCAGGTCTTCTTCACTCGAGAAGGTCCCTTTTCTCGGCCATTTTCTACCCCAACTTGCCGTGCAATACACGGAGCTATAGACTAGCTACCTTGTGCATCTTCAGGACATTTTTGCTTGTCAAGAAACCACAAGTATCTCATGCGCACTATCTGACAGATAGTGTGAGGAGACGAGGCGAACCCACGAGAGGCGCTATCTCTTCTCAAGAGATCAAGCTATCGACACGAAACCTTCGGCGGCATTCCATCATCTATAGCATCAATTCGAGCCTAATACCGCTGATCACGCCTCTAGATCCCAGACAAACTTTGGTGACTTGGGTCTCATCTGGTCTCATTCGGAGTTCCAGCCTGATCTACTGCATGCACTCGAGTCCTCCCTTTCCGGCCATACTAGTTTCCTTAGGCGGACTAGATGGCTATACTCCTTCCTTTCCAAGGTTAGAGATACCTTCTTTTTCACGCAACGATACGCGGCATCTGCCCATGTCGTTACGACGTCAACAGGACGGCCGAGAGCGAATCGGAGTCAGGACATCAAATGAGTTTGGTTTCTGGAACAGGTCAATGATTCCGCCGACCCATCTCTGCACCAAATGGCAGAACCCGAACATCAAGCATCATCGACATCGTTTGCAAGGTGTCGCAAAGGAGACATCTTCCGAACCTAATCGTCATAAGTAGATTGGGTAGATGGATGTGTTGACATATACTTCCAACAAAGACTCCTGGGCTTGCTATCACGTTTACTATATCCAGTCTCTTCCCCCTCGGTGAGATAGCTCCTTGGGCATGCCCTCCTGTATTGATATTAGTATTGATATATACAGCGTTGAAGAATCAATTAATCACGGTTCACCGTACTGCCCAGAGCCGAACACAAATTTGTATGAGTCAGTCAGGTTTCTCCCATTATGCGGTGATCTCGTCCTGATATTTGAAATTGATCAAGTATCTCGAATTGAAAAGACGACGGCAGCACCCACCGAGAGGTACTTGGGATTTGGAAAGACGTTCTCCACCGGTGATGCGATTTATATCAGCTTGTGCCCTTTTCTGGATTTCTGGGTGCATCACCATGATACTTATAGAATGTTATCATGGCTAATACCGCCCGTTGTGGGTCATGTCAACACTGAAGGATAATGATAAAGTTGATGCCACTTAGGAACCTACAGTATCACCGCCAATGTACATTGCATGTGCGTGACGACACTTGAGGATGTCTTGGTCTTCTTCTCTGATGATACTGCCATTTCCGGAAGCAAAAAGCGGGAGACAAAAGAATCAACAAGATTCATGTCAATACTTATTGAACGCGACTCTATCCTCGCTTTAGGTATTCAATATAGATATCCTGCATTCCTTTGTAGACTGATGAGAAGAGGGAGGATTTCAGGCATTCAAGTCCAAAACGCTTTACCGGGTTCGGAGTGTAACGGAGGGCTCGTTCTTTTGTCTGAGTTATGGGGGATTTTTCGTGGCACCTATTCCGAGTCGCTCGTAGACCTGTAACCGGTCCCTATTGACGATGACAAGTCACCTCACGCACCTGCTTGCTCGTCGCGTGAGGGGCCGGTTACAGGCCTAAGTCGCTCGTTTTCACACGCGTCCCGGATAAGTACTATTAACTTTGTCAATCGCAAGCGATGTGGTCTGTGGTAGTCTCCGATAAGGTATTTTCAAGTTCAATGCCGAGGCCTGTCTCATTCTCAGGTAGCTTTAAATATACTACAAATACCTACATTTAATTGAATATCAAAAACTACTCGCTCCGTAGGCGCCGTTTGGTAAGCCAACTTTTTAGTCAACAGATGTGCGGGCCTTCTTTCCGAACCCCGACATATCTTCGAGATTGATCTCAATGTCTCCCGCTCGTTGCCCATCGGTAATAATCTCCGTAACATTGTGCACCTGTACGCCGGATGAATCCGAGCGCTGAACGTGAACGCGCGCTCTTGCCGAGTTCAGCGTTTCTGTGTTCCTTGTGGTAGTTTGATACGTAGTGTCATGTGGTGTCAAGCCAAGACCAACACGAACAATGATGAGAATTGGATTGAGTCCCTATCACTCCGGGCGTCAGAAAAGGAGATGTTATTGACGTCCTTGCCTTACCATGATCTGCGCTACAGCATTTAAAGCAATGTACTGTTCGAAATTAGGCATTGAACATTAGGAAACGATAAATTTTTTGACTCACTACACCATTTGTTTTTGTTGCATAAGTGACCAAGACCACGAAGACACAGAAAGAGTAGATAGCCCCCGATTCGACACTGGCATGTACACCGTCATTACTGCACAAGATATTGGTTCAATTGACGTACATAATAGCCATAGCCCGGTCGTACTTTCGAGCATGTTTTCGGCCAAGAGTAGCTGACATTCTGCTCCCGCACCACCAGATACGTCCAGCTAGAGATACTTCAACCTTGAAAAACAATCAAATGCCATTGGGAAGGTAGGGTTCACCTATGAGACCAGTGACAACAAGGTTGTGAAGGAGCGAGAGAGTAAACCCTGCGATGCCCCATGTGTAAACGTCCGCAACATAGGTATCTCCTCCTTGCTTGATATTACTGAAGCCCCATACAGCACGGAATGCGCATCCTAAGTGTAGAATCAGATAATGATGGAGATTGAACAATGATTTTATGCCAGACCCGTAGTAGCCAGAAGCAATATCAGAGGCCCGATGGCCATCTTGACGCTGAAGTTCCACACGATGTAGAGGCGGTAAACCTTTGGGCTTCAGAAATAGACTTTGGTAATGCGGAGTGTGATACATACTAGAAGTGCATCTGCAACAGCACTAAAAAAAGTAGAATGAACTAGCGTTCTTTAGCAGTGGTTGAGCAGTGGGAATAGCTCACGTATTTGTAGCATAGATAGCGTGCCGAAGGATAGTGCTCCAGGTCCAGAGTTGTGCATAGTATGCCATTGCGCCCCCTGGACTGTTCTCGTAGTTGATGAACCCTGCGATGGCTCGACCAAGATCGGTGACAACGTGGGCAGTGCAAAGGGTGTACAGAATTATTGCCGTAACGAGGAGTGGCTTGTTGAGACCCTTGCCTTTCTTACCACTGCGCACCAGAACATACACGCACATAATGAACAACACCGTATTCATACCTATAACCGGATTAGTCTAAGCTAGACTAGAATAAGCAATCTCACCATATAGCACGGTCTCAGTCTGGTTAATAAACCGTAAGACAGTTCAGAAAGACCAGGAATAAGGAGTAGCATACCCAGAGCGCAACCAACATGGACTTGGTCGCATAATGAGAATGAGCATGTGCACTAAAGGCCAAATGTACGAGCCCACCTTGTTATAACCTAGGTCTGGAATCATAGCAAATTGGGCGGAAGAGCAATGAAAGCTCCTAAACGAGCCTGAGCATGAACTTTATACTTATCAGGAGAAAGAGTTAATAGAGCAGCATTTGTCAGTTTTCTACAAAGATGGGGATCGGCATACATACATATGTTATCTTTGGCAGAGACTTTCCGAGTCATCGGTTTCGGATTGTGTATCACTGGGTGCCAAAATGATGATCAACAATCGCAGTTACTGCGTCGGATTAAGTACTGATGTGCTAAGAATGATCAGTCACTATTCGATGCTTGGAGAAACGCGGTTGAAGGTTTACCTGTCTCAATCTAATATGTATCACAACATTGTTGGCCGCTCAGGCGCCCAGAAGGCTGTTAAGTCAAAGATCGAATCGCGAACAATGTCTATGCATCTATCTCGGGTACGGGCGAAGTAATACAGAAGCAAGGTTGTTGAGGCAATGCTTTGAATGTGCAGAGGAAACCGTAGTACATGCTTATGTATTCGGTGATTGATTGGCGTTCCAGAAGGTCCCCAACTCGCCCTGTTTTGCCATCTTGATCTATTGTGAGTACTGATTTGGGTGTTGTCATGTTCAAGGAAACGGACTTGATCAATTATGGGCATGTCCTGGCGTTGTTTTAAAGGTTCAACCACAGGGAAAAGAACTCAGACAGCCCAGACTTCCAGATGTCCACTCCCAACTACTTGAACATTGCGCTCGAGGATAAACTCAGGTCCCGCGCCAAACGGGGTGTCCTCGTCAGCGTTCCCCAACCAGTCGTTACCTCCGCGCCATATACGTATTTTGTCTCCAACGACTTTCTCTCTCTATCCAAGTCATCCGGCCTCCGCTCTCGATTACTTGAGGCTCTGACTCGTGCACCAGATCTTCTAGGTGCAGGAGGTTCACGCCTCCTTGTTAACACCATGGTCCACAACCACCTCGAAACGCGACTAGCCTCGTTCTTCGGACACGAGGACGGAGGCACACTTCTCTTCAATTCTGGCTACGATGCCAACGTTAGCCTCTTCTCCACGATACCCCAGCCTGGTGATGTCGTCGTATACGATGAATACATCCATGCCAGCGTGCATGATGGCCTCAGGTCTGGATGTCAAGCAGAAAAGCAAGTCGCATTTGTGCATAACAGTCTGCCGGCGATGCGTGATGCTTTACAATCGGTTTTAGAGGAAAAGTCAGGGAATCATGACACTGCCGCTTCTCGGCTAAAGACAGGGAAATCTTCCCTGTTCCTCGCCGTCGAGAGCCTGTACAGCATGGAAGGTAGCGTGGCGCCACTGAGGCAAATGGTCGAGGTGCTGGAAGAGCTATTTCCGTTGGGAAATGCATACATGATCGTCGACGAAGCTCACGCCACCGGGGTATACGGGCCCCAAGGTCGCGGGCGGGTAGCACTTGAGGGGCTAGAAGGGCACCCAAGGATCATTGCCAGGCTTGTGACATTCGGAAAAGCCTTGGCTGCTACTGGTGGTAAGCATCTATCACTTTCTGTTCAGTAGGACCCAGTACTGACTCACTATCCTTCAAAGCCATCGTATTGACAACTCCGCTTCTCGTGAAATATCTCACAAACTATGCGAGACCCTTGATCTACACCACAACACTATCTCAATTAAACGTCATTGCTGCTTCATGCTCTTTTGACATGCTTGAAGATGGAACAGCAGAGAGCAAAGCGCTACGCGTCTTGGAAACAAGTCGATGGTTGGTGAGAACGTTGATCAAAAGACTGAAGGACGAAAGGCTTGGATCGGAGTCCCTGGTGGTTGGGGGCCTTCCACTAGCTGAAAATGCAGAGCTTTCGGCATATTCCCCGATTGTCCCCCTCATCACCCCCCTTCCTCCACCTCCAACGATTCGGACAGCAACCCATGCGATTCTTCACGACACATCTCCAGCGGTAGATCTCTCTGTCCATCTAAGGTCGCGTCACGGCATTGTTGCACACCCAATCCCGTTTCCAGCTGTCCCAAAAGGAAAGGAGAGGGTCCGTATCTGCTTAAACGCGACCCATACGAGGGAAGATGTGTCGAGATTAGTTGAAGGAGTATTGGAGTGGGTAAAACTGTTTGACGAGGCATGCGTTAGAAGTGCCAATGTGGCTAAGGAGCATGTCGAAGTTCGCAGTCGGTTATAAGTCTGAGGTCCGGTAGTTCTTGGTGCCTGTAATTTATGTGTGATGAATTAGTTTTGCCAGAGGTGACTGCTGCCCAAGCTACCTTGTGATGGTCGCGAGCAACGAAAATGACGCATATGCGTATCATTGGCGAATAATATTTCACTGTTCACGCGCCCAATCAAAGATGGAGGACCTCGACGAAGAGGGCAGCTTACCTAGCCCAACATTACCCCAGCCAACGTCTCCGAAATGCTCGTCCCAATATCCTGCAAGTCTAAGCCTTCAATACACCTTCCTTAATGGCTTCCCAGATGTGCTTCCTTCAGTGAACAGAGATGAACTAGATTAGAAGTCATCTAATCTGTGAAGTTCGTCAACTTTATCATAGCTTGCATACTGCCACTGATAACATACTTCCACACAGACCATTCCCTTCCACTAGGACGGACTTGAGCTAGACTTGAGGCCACTTGAGGATGTGAAAAGAGAATCAAAGGCACAGAACTCGGTACCAACGCTGCGTCAGTTTGTCATCCTCAACCACCATAGTCGAAAATCCTCCGAATCAAATAAAGTGAGATTTCTCGTCCTTCTTCTACATTAACATTTCGACAGCCAACATACCGCATTTCAATTTCCATTCACCTTCTGCATATTTCGCATATGCGATTCTCTGGGCTTGCCGCCTGCTACTACCTTAGTCTACATCATCCCCACATGAGCTTACAAAACAGCTCGTTTGTACCCAGTCCGAGCAACCCGGAAAAGGCCGCGACAGGTGGACAAATGTTAGCGAGATTCTAGGAAGTTGTTGAGTGATACAGCTCTAGGTACGTCAACATTAACCCATGTGCCTCTTAAGCTCGTAGCTTGACACTGAACACAATTTCTACAGACCAATCCGTGAAACACCCACCACTGAACTTTGCTGCACAATCACGTTCCCTTTCCATGATACTTTTGGGTACATGCAAGGGTGTGCTGAATGTTTTCGCATTCTACGACCTGAGAATCCTTACTTGATGCTTAAACTGGTGTATCGGACGTCAGGGTCGCCGTTTGGACAAGACTCGTCTATAGAAGGCCTCCAGCTTGTCCTCTCGTCCATTGGCATATTTGGATACGATACCAGGTCCTCATGCGTCGAAAGTAAAACTATTGCAACCCATGCACCACCTCCGCTACCCGATACAACGTTTCTCCAGAAAACCCCTCAAGCTTCAAATTGCGAAATACAAAAGCCAGTCGATTGTCAAGTGATTCCGATGTTCGATTCCGAAGAGAACGACGAGCTAGGGGTAAAGCTTTGGAGAGTGAAGGGTGCTGTAGGGAACAAGACCGGACTGCATGGATGAACGCATAAAGATTGCAGTACAGTTACATGTAACCTAACACTGTAGTAATCAGTCGGAAAGGGCTTCAATAGCTGACACTTTCAAATCTCTTTCTCCGAGTCCACCATGCCAATCGGCGACTCGTTCCCTTTGTCATGCTCTTGTGAAGTAGTATCGACTGAAGACGACGAACGCCCGTCCACAGCTTCATTTAATTGTGCACGCCCAGTGAGGATAAGTCTGGTCGGATGTCAGGTGATGATCTTAGGGCAGCGACACAGAAATGGCTCACATCCAACGAGGGATCAAACCGCCAGGTGGAACTGACCATTCCTCCGCGTACTGGTAACTCGGAGGAACGATGCGCCCGTTCGAGAGCTTCATGACCACCCAGGGTATCCCATTGATGGTCATGTAGGAAAGTATGCCAGCAATGACACCGTATGCGAGACTGACAGATGTGATCAATAAGTGCTCGACAAGGGATGAACTGAAAACTGACTTGTAAGATAACGGAATGACAATCAGGGTAATAAACGCAGGTACAGCATCGCCGATATAGTCCCAGTTAACATCTTGAAGACTAGAGAATATGTGCATGAGCATACGGAATCAACCAACCGAATGGTAGCTCACTTGCGAATCATCAATGATCCAACGATAACCAACGCACCACCGGTGGCCCACGGAGGAATGGACGCAAAGATTGGCGAGAAGAAGACACAAACGACGAAAGCGAGGCCCGTTACAATGGCAGCAATACCGGTCTTTCCGCCCTCTATGAATAAACAAAGTTAGATCCCTATCTGAGCACTGGGAATAGAGCACTTACCACTGATACCAGTGGCACTCTCAATGAAAGCCGTCACGGGGCTCACACCTAAGAGAGAGCCTATGCTAATCGAGAAGGCGTCGACGCAGTATGCCATAGTAGAGCCCTCGAAATCGAGCGTAACGGGGTCGCGAAGTCCAGCCAACTTGGCCATTGAGTATAACGTGCTACAGAAGATCAATTTGTGTCCATCTTTCCGAGGCGGAACGCTTACCCAGTTGTGTCTAAATGTGAAGAATCAGCACACGCTTGAATACCAACACGATGACAAACACTCACCCAAAATATCGACATATAGAAAGGTTACCAGAGCATACCAGACGTGGCCGTTACTTCAAACGCAAATTAATCAATGATCACCATGAGAAAAAGCGGAAGTGGCTTACCCATACGCGTAATCAAGCACATTCCCCACTTTGTCAATCCGATGAAAGGTTACAACCTGCTTGAAGTAATCAAACCTGGCGTCTCCTTGAGGAGTATGCGGGAAGTATGTAACAGCCGTGGGTCGTGGCCAAGAGATAATCGAAACAATGAAGATGCCGATGAGGATGGCTCCTCGCACACGGTAGAGCATCAGGATGACAGTAAGAATGCTATTGGTGGTGAGTAACATCTCAGCCGATAGACGTTGATCAACTCACCCTCCAAGAAATATCCCTAACCACATCGCTGGATTCTGGAGAACCCCACGCGCACAAAAGTTCGGAAGGCCCGTCTCGAAATCGGATGCTTTGCACCCGCCTAAGCCTACAAAGTTGGTCTTGTTACCACCGATGACACCCAGGCCGCTCGGAGCTATAACCAGTTCTCAAAGTTCATTTGCAAGTTCCCATTTGAGAGCGAGGAGTACTCACACAAGCCGACCATACTAGACGCAATGGTTAGAGGGATTACGGAATCTTAAACCTGAGGTAACTCACGCAATGAAGAGACCGATACCAGCACCGATCGCAAGGACCAGCGAACGAGGCATAAGCCGGACGAGCCATTGACGTACGCCAATCAGGGAGAGGAACAGAAAGAGCCATCTATCGCAAAAGAATGGATGAGAAGAGGCGAAGCGTTCAGCGGTAGTGTGAACATACCCTTCGAGGAACACTGCAGACATAGCCTGCCCGTAGGAGATAAGCCCAGTACCATGAAATCCAACTACCGAGTACGCCAACTGTCCCGTATAATATCAGCCTCTAGATTTTGGAATCAAGCAAGCTAAACCCACGTAGGCATTCACACCGAGACCTGGTGCCATCCCAACCGGTAGATTCGCAAATATACCCATCAGGCAAGACGCCAAAGCTGAGATTGCAGCGGTGGAAATAATCAGGTCGTTCCTGACTTCGTCTACGCAGGCAGAGTAGGTTGCATCTTCGATGCAGCCGTCATTGGTTGGGCAGACGCATGTGCCTCCGGAATCTGAAATGATGGAAGCGTTGACTGATATCTGGATCATGATAGGGTGGGCAATTGAGTAATACGTCTCAATAGGATAGGGATAGGGACACCCACGATGTATGCCATGGCCGCCTATGCATCAACGAATGTCAATCATCTATTGAATATTGACATGAAGTGGAAAGGTACCCATGTTGTTAGTCCTGCTCGGATTTCCGTCTACGGTAGACCGATAAGACCTCGCGGTATTTGGCAGGGCAATGAAAACGCACTGTAAACCTCGACCCTAGACGCTCTTTGGGATGTCCTGAGCCCTCGAGTCTGAACCACCTCCCAGCGAAAGAATCAGCGACCTTGAGAAAATGTCAGTTGAATTCGTTGTGGAAAGTAATACGCAACGCAGACAGCACTCACTCGAGCATTGACACGTTCGACAAAGTTGACCATGGCCCAAAGGCGAGAGTCGGGGGATAACAAGAGGTGGAGAAGTCGAGATAAACACGGCTGCCTTATGATTACTACCCTTGGCTCTTCACCATCCTTGGACCTGTGTGGCTTACATTGACGGGAGATAGCCGCGTGCATGGTTACCCAGGATATGTCTTTGCTTCGCCCTGGCTAAAACGGAGTGTGCCCATGTTATTACTCTGTCAAGGGCGACGTTGAGGTTCAGCGAGAGGCCGGCTGAAGTGAGTCTGAGGGAACTCCTTTGGTCATCATGCTACTACCGCGTCGAGGTCATGCATGTGTATACAGGTAGTATTACGTTTTTGGGGGGAGCCATTAAAGGGAAGGCGGAAGGCTGGAACGATCATTCAGCTGATATTGTGGCGTCTGTGAATATCGAATGAGGCTCTTAGCAGGAAGGTGGCAGAGAGCGATTTTCCGGAGTTCTCCCAACAGCGGCCCAGCACGTCGTAAACCAGCCATCCATGCACCTAGACTACCGCATGACGAGTGTGTGTATCCTCAGTTCTTGCGTATTTCTTTCTTTTGCATGCCCTCGTCACTTCTCAGTTTGAACGCCGGTGGTCCGCATCATCACCGAGAAAGTTGTGGAGAAGTGTTGATGACGGTGAAAATGAATTTGGAGGTGTGCAGAGAAGAAGGTCGAGGGTCCAATGAATCATGCATCGATTATGTCTTGTAGGTAGCAGCCGGGTTCTGACTTTGAGCGACTGAGACACTTTGCAAATTGTCAATGTTTCCAAGAACATAGGAAAAAATGAAGAAATGACAGACCCACCAAGTCATCTCCCCTTCAACTCCTGTTTTTTTCGAGCCTCCTACGGCTTCTTATAAGCAATGAGATGTTTATAGAATGCGAAAGCGAAAACATGGGCTTGCTTTCTAGTGTCCGCCTGAATCATCATGGCGGTAGCAAGGAAAAAGAGGCGCCTGGAATCTTTCAACCCGTCTTGGATCGACCACCACCATCCCTTCATCGGGTACGTATGTAACCGCTTCCTCACACATCCCAGCTCACGGCTATAACTTGGTTCTGTCATTTATCCAGAGCATTTCACCCGACAACATCGCACGTCCCATATACAGTCACCCTATACTGTACTCGAGTATACAGCTCTCTATCGACCGAAGTTCTACCCAAACATCGGAGCTAGGTATGAATTGCTTCTTTGGTTCTGGTTATTTGTGCCAAATATTGACTTCGTTTTCCCAGCTGATCCCGAGGTAAATTTCATAGACCTTGTGCACCAACCTTCTTTTAACTAACCTCTACTCCAAATAGACACTTCAACTTAGCAACATGACGATCACAAGAATCCATCTTCAAATTCGTTCAAAACATCCGAATATGTCGAACCAAGAAGCACCGTCCGGTGGTCGCGCCACGCGAGAACTACGCTCTTATTTTGCGTAATACGAGCAGGAATTTCTTCGCGTACCCGTCTCTGACGACAAGGAATTTTTCCTCTGAATTATGCGTGGAGTATGGCTTTTGTCCGGCTCACTCCACAGTGTCGAAATAGTCCATGTATGATCAAAAATGGTGTGCTGGAGTTCAACCGACTCTACAGCAATATCTGCGGTATAAAAGAGCTTCTGCAGCTCACCATCTTGCCTCAGAGTTCGCAACAGATCTCTTCTACTCTTCAAGACATAATTCGTCGTGCAAAATGAAGTCCTTCGCTGTCTTTGTCGCTCTCGGCGTTGCTTTGTCTGCTGTAGCTGTAAGCCTTTCTCGCTTTGTATTTTCGCGACCCAATCTCTGACTTGTGTATTGCAGCTTCCACAGGGAGGCACATTGCCACCACCGTCTTCGACTGAGGCACCTCCACCACCGCCGTCCTCTACGGACGTGCCTCCGCCGCCACCACCACCATCGTCGACAGACGTACCCCCGCCTCCTCCACCTCCACCAACAGGGAGTTTCCCATTCCCGACTGGCACAGAATTTCCACCGTTCCCTTCTGGAACATTCTCTTTCCCATTTCCTTCAGGCAGCTTTCCTCCGTTTCCTTCGGGGCCGTTCTCGTTCCCTCCGTTCCCATCTGGAAGCTTCAGTTTCCCCTTCCCAAGTGGTACCGGTTTTCCGCCACCACCACCTTCGGGCTCTCTGCCACCGTTCCCCACGACAGACCTTCCGCCGCCGCCACCACCGACTTCTAGCGCCTCTGGTGCAGTTTCCGCTTGATTCAGTGATTTGAGCGATTCTCAAGCCAAAGATACCTTGTGGTGAGTGTCTATCGTGACTTATGCCTTGCGTTCTTGGTGCTGATTCATTTCTGTGCACAGTGCGTTTGAATACACGTGGAAATTGAAAAGAAAACGGAAATGAAGACTTGCAATTATGTATTTTGATTTGTTCCTCTGATGCTACTTTACATCCGAGCGAAGAGGAACGAAGTTGTGTGTACCTTGTAAATTCATGTATGTCCCAAGATTGGCTACTCAAATTTGATGTTGGTTGAGCTCGACACATGTGAGCCTACCCTCGTCGGGTTATTGGATTACCCTAAGCTTGTCCTTCCGCCAGATCTGGATGAGCTGTATTGACCGTTGACACCGAAAAACAACTGGAAGCTTGAGGTATGGTACCGTAAAACGAGGCACCCATGCTCCACCTTGAGCACCGCAGTAGTGTCTACTTCTCTATCCAGATTATATCATGGGCTAGAGTCATCCTACCTAGTTCGTTGGCTCATAGTCACTATGGATAATATCGAGAAAGTAAAGTACCCCTTGCAGTCTCTTCTTCGTGGTGTGCCTAGTTCACTAGCGTATTGAGGTTCCTACGCTCCCATGATAACCAGGTTTTCGCAGGCGTGGTATTTGCACCATACCTATTACTTGAATGTATTGAGTGGTGATGAGCTTGCATAGTCCTATTGCTAGTAGTTTTGAAGGCCCGAAGGTACGAAGAGGAATCGCGCCGATCCTAAGTCACGTCAAGTAAGGATTTCCATTACAGTTGATATAAATTCACAGTACCAGCGTCGGAAACTACAATGAGGGAGTGTCAACAGTGAAACGGTCGTGGTAGCAGAAAGAAAAGGAAAACTTCAAAAGTGCCATGGGAATTTTAGCGCGAATAATCTCTGACCTTCACCACGACCATCGACTGGCACCTCACTCATCTCCCACCTGAAAACGGTGCGTATACCACCCAAATGCCGATTTCTCAGTTGCTAACTAGATTATATCTAGAGCAAGTTCAACTTCATCGACCACCATATCCTGTTTTCGTGTCCTCTTCCTAAATCATCTCCGGAACCCTATTCATTCGGCAGGCCATTCTTGAGCTGGAGGCTGTAGCTGAGTGTATCGTATAAAAATAGTAGCTTGTGACTTGTGTAGGTATGTTATACGTCCCTCAAATAAGTCTAATTATGCTAATCCGCCCATTCCGACCAGGCAGTGTTCAGGTCCATACTTCGATACATTCGCCTCCAGACACATAGCTGCCAGTTCCCTCAGGAACCTTCCTGGCAATCTAGCGCTCTTGAGGCTTTATACCCGAAACATACTGGCGCCAAATCGTATGGGAGGCTGTTCAACAGTTGACAGATATTGCGCGGTGTCAAGGACATGAGGAGCCTTTATTTAGCCACCTAGGGTCTGTCGAATACAGCAAAAATGCTCCGCATCCTGCACTCTTATTGAATCTCCTCCCATCATCCACGCCGTGCACGTGCCATTCGAGCTTCTGGTTCATCCAATAACTCCCCGTGCACCACTCGTGAGCTCCGGCGTAAATGTCGTTCGTTGGCTCAAGCTACGTACATGTCGATGGAGGTGCCTATAATGTGGTATATGGCAACCAGATCAACACAGCTAATCACTACAGTGGTTTTGGTCAGTGCTCACCTATTCTGTTCTTTGCGCAATCGCTGAATTGCAAGTACTAGATGATACACCCCAGCTCCTGCGGCTACTTTCTGAGCGAGCGGCGATAAACGCTTGCCACGATGCTGAGGCCCGCTACCCGCAGCCAAATTGCCATCCAAACACGAGGGTCAAGACACTCGCCAGGTTGGATCGTTGGGTGGAGGATAGAGGAGGTACTGTCAAAGTCTGTTGGGTGTATGGTTCTGCTGGTGTAGGGAAGTCGGCAATTGCGCAGAAAGTATCAGAAGATCATTACAACCAACTTGTCGGAGCGTTCTTCTTCTCGCGGAACGACTCCACTCGAGATATACTGGATCCATTCGTCGCAACAATCGTCTACCAATGCTGCACCTCCATTCCTCTCAAGTACATCGTTGGTCCGTTGATATTCGACGTGATCCGCTCAAATACCAACATCTTCCTTACCACATCCGAGAACCAATTTCGGAAATTGCTACTCGAACCATTTGCCAGCGTGGCACCTGAAATGCGACGAGCATTGCCAAACCTCATCACCATAGATGGTTTGGATGAATGCATCGACCTTCCGTCCCAGCAGCGTTTGCTGGGCCTCATGGATCTCGCGATCGCCTTCCATACTCCGTACCCTTCAAATTCCTCCTCTGCAGTAGACCCGAACCTCAAATCCGCCACGGTATCGACAGTTCAGGCTTTTGCGTCATGCCTCGAACGAATACAGATCTCTGGCACGACCATTCGACTCTTGGGAGTGTTATCCGAATCAGACCTTGACATTCGGAGGTACTTTTTGGAGAAATTTGCCTGAGCTTCGAAGGAAGTATCGCAGTGTCCTCCGAGCCGAAGGGGAGAATCTGGCCTAGCGAGGACCAGGGTGAACGAGCTGTGTTTGGCGAGCAAGTGGCCAGTTCATCTTCGCGGTCACTGTTATCAAGTATGTGGATTCGATGGACGAACGGCCGCAGGATCGGTTGAGAACCATCCTCAGCATCCAGTCTGGGGAGATCCAGGGCTCGCCCTATCCTGACTTGGATATGCTATACCGACAGATTATATTGACGTGCCGTAATTGGAACAAAATCTATTTCATTCTCCAGCTGCTCGTCACACCACATCCAAACCTCAATTGTGTCTCCAACAGTCGCATCCAGTGGCATTCGTCGACTATCATTGCAGGGCTTTTCAATTTTAAAACAGGCCAGGTCGAGACACTTCTTTCTCGACTGCATTCCGTAATGCATATCCCCGAGGACCCGAACTTCCAAATCCAAATCCTTCACGCCTCCTTCACGGAATTCCTCCTGGACAGTGCTCGATCAGGAGAGCACTGGGTTCGAAAGTACTCTGAATCAGAGTACTGTAATCATGTTACCGTGCTTCTCCTTCGTACGCTCGCTCCATATGCGTCATGGTACCCACCATATTGCTCTTCCGAGCAGTCATTTGACGCTGCTTTCGCGAAATGGCAGAAGAAAGTTGGTTTTATCGTGCATAGCACTTTACCGCACCTCTCGATCACACACTGGCCAGACTACTGGTGTAAAGTTGAATCTCCAAGTGCCAGCTTGCTAGCTGAACTGGAAAGATTCGATGCCTATCTTATCGGTGCTCTGACTCTGACTTGCGCGTGCAATCCTGCACATTCGCTTCTGAGATGGAACGATTGTTTGGCTTGGGCAAAGGTATGTAATTATACGTCTCAGAAGTCTCCAGCATTACTGACAAGCAAACTAGGCCCTAGATGAAAAGGTACCTCAAAGCTTCATAGAGAAACTGGGAGTGTTTTCTCGTGGGTGTTCTATTGGCTACCACAAGGATACTCTACGACTAAACGCGGTTCGGGGGACTTTTGAATTGGAATGTGGACTTGTCAACACCAGCAGGCGGAAGTTTGCAGACTGCATGGTGGACTCTCTCACCTGGTATTATAAGCAATGGTGGTCCGAGGAACTGGGATCATGGGATTTCTTACCGATGCTACTTCCTGCTACACCTGAAGATGGGATACTATTCAACGAATTGGTCGTGGTCCATATCCCGAAGGCCAATGCTAGCACGCTGAAGAAGGTCTATGGCGTATATAGATCCCTAAAAGGCGGGGCTCAAAAGACGATGTTTCGTAACGACATTGTACATGACACCTCTAAAAGTGCTGTTTGTGGTCTGGTAGAGGTACGTTGCATGGTAATGCTCAATTAACATGGACGATTGACTTTACTCAGATTGAAGATTTGGAGGCATTCAAGGCACTTCTTTATAAACGCCGTGATATATTTGCAGTTCTACCGGCCGAAAATTCTTCACCGTGGTCTGATAGTGATCTGTCGGTCAGTGATGGAGAACGCGACGCTGCCTGAAGGTCCGGTTTCAGCTCAGTATGTGACCTGGGCGCTTGATTGTTCTCTCATGTCTGTGTGGGTGCAAATCCGACACGGCCTCTGAGGGAAGGATATCCTAAGGCATTTAGGTGGAGCAAATGCACTGTGTAGGGCTGTACCAGGTAGTGTTGCGACGAGTCGAGCTCAAATCAAACTCGAGTCGCTCCGGTTCGGTTCCATATTTATATACGAACGTCGAGATCTACTTGCTGGCTCTCCATTATGGTTCCCTGATAGTAATTTACCAATCAGGGAAGACACGGAAACCCGAGAGTCGAACATTATCGATGCGTAAGTTAGCTCAATTCAGTCCGACCGCGGATTGACTGTTCGTTGTCTGCATAACACCCCCAATCGATCACGACATAGAAGGGAAAACACGTGGGCTTTGTGGGGATTAGGATGCAGGAGGTCGAACACCGCGAGATGATCGATGACTTTTCGTCTGATCCCTCCAGTTCGAGTGGTATTGAAAGTTTCAGCAGTTGCTCGCTAGCATTATTGTATCCACCAAATCCGAAAGCTGTCTCTTCATCATAAACACTTTCACCTCCCCCAAAACACTAATCTTCCAGGAATTGCCTAAGAATGGTCAAAGATGGTGTCTTCACTATTCGAATACATGTCAAGAATCTTAGTTATATGAGTTGCTCAGATTCAGCACTCGAATAGTACGGTAGATATACTGACATCGCTTTCATGATATAGGTATTTTATTGACTAGCTTCATGTCATATCAAACACCATTGTGCTCAATAAAAAACCCATATACCACCATCAATATGTCGTCACGGGTTACAGCGGTTTGTGAAATGCTTGCGACGCGCGTCAAAAACGCCAGAACAAATCGAATAATTCCGAAAAATCCCAAAAATATTGGAGCACCCTTGTAACCAGTCTAAGACCCTTGTAAAGTAATCTATAGACACCTATATGTACACTCAATGAACTGAATAAATCGTGGCTTCAGTTGTGCTCGAAGAACGAGGTGTTTTTGATCAGGTCCGGAGAAATTTGCTCTTGTCTCTTCTTCTCATGTTGAACGCCATTCTGACAGACCCTCCTGGTCTTTACTCGCTCTCCGGTCCCTTTTCGGGTGTTCAGGTACAAAATAAAGCGGCCCAGTTGGACAAAGAGCGATGTGGGGTATGAAGCATCGGTTGGGCGCAGGACAAGGTAGTATGTAGCGGGGGTCTAGGAGAAGCACGGCTTCTGCTTCACCTTCTGCTACACTTTGCAGCTTGGCTCTGGCAGTATTCTGGTGGCATATGCAGTGGCTTGGTTTTTACAAGGTGCGTCCTAGCCATATATCGTGTATTTCTCGTCGCCCTCAATTGTGCTCCGTTTTACAGCGTACCTTGAACCAACCCGGAACACATCACCCGATACAGCCCTCGAGGCATCCCCCTCTCCTTATTTCGCATCCTTGGTTCTCTCAAGCTAGAGCGTAGACCCAGTAAGAGTTGCTTGGAAGACTACAGACTCGACACCAGCGCAAACAAGGTGTACATGGTTCTTCAAGTTCCTCCATCATTTCGATTTTTGAACTTCTTCCATCCTTCTGCATCTGCATAGTCTTTCACCTTGCTAGAAATCATTCAGGATATGGATGACCTTATGGTGTTGGGTCATAAAGTCTTCGTTCGGACATTCACCAAGCCAATACCTACACTACCATTACAAAATCAATCTCCATCAACCGTCCTGCCGAATAACTAAAGCAAAACTTGTAATATACACAAAGAACAATATTGTTGCCTATACGAAGGATGTCTCGATAGAAAGGAGCTGTCTGAAAGGCCGGGTAGATTTTCATAGACATACTGGCTGGACGCCAGTACATCCCACATTCCCTATGCCCAACCTGTGCCCCAGAGGGTAAACAGCTTCGTCATTCACTCATTTATGAGCTTGAAAATGAGGTCAGAGTAAGCAGTGAGCAGCAAACCATGAATGAGGGATCAGAGTTCGTACGAAGCAGTCCGGGATTCTGACACTCCGTGAACGCCTTGTTCGTCGAGTGATACGGTGTACATCCGACTTACGAATTCTCCTTAGTTAATACATGTACTTTACTAGGGTAATTCTGGTCTTTTGGTGACTACAGGAGATGCACAACGATTTCTGAGATTTTTCGGAATTATTCGATTTTTTCTCAGCATTTTTGACGCGCGTCGCAAGCATTTCACAAACCGCTGTAATGGTCCATGCACCCAGTGTCAATGCTTTGCAAGCCTGTCCACTTCGTCTGTCTTTTCCACCTATCTTTTTCCAGTCTAGTCTTTTCCTGATCATTTCATGTGTTCTCGCAGTCATGGCGTTTAATGGTTCGAGCAACTTCACAAATTATGGCGGTGCTCACAATGTAGTTTACGGAAATCAGATCAACACAACAAACCATTTCGATGGTGAGCACTATCCTACTCCATCCTTTACAAAACCACTGAACCACTGACTTGGTACCTAAAGATGACAGAAATGGTGGCCCATTACTACTCATAGCCCGAGCCGCAATGAATGCATGCCATGATGCAGAAGCGCGTTACCCCCCACCAAATTGTTCTCCAAACACTCGAGTGAACCCCCTCGGGATGCTGGGCAGATGGATTGAAGACAAGGATACCCCTACCAGAGTTTTTTGGGTTCATGGATCGGTTGGTGTGGGAAAATCAGCAATTGCCCAAAAAATCTCGGAGGATTACTCCCATCATCTCATCGGATCCTTCTTCTTTTCGCGAAACGATTCTACCCGAAACAAGCTAGACCCCTTCATCGCGACACTAGCATACCAATGCTGTACGTCAGAACTCCTCAGGGATGTCGTCGGTCCTATAATCATCAACACTATCCGTTCGAATCCCAATATTCTCAATACCACGATTGAAACCCAGCTTCGGAAATTAATCCTCGAGCCATTTTCGAAGATCATTCCAACTCAGCGTCGGGGGCTTCCTAATCTCATCGTTATCGATGCGATTGACGAATGCGTTGACCTCACGTTGCAGGTGAGGCTCATAGAAATCATCGACCTCGCTATCACCTTCACTACACGAGTCACATCCGGAGGACACTTTCCATTCATCTTTCTCCTCTGCAGTCGACTCGAACCACAGATCCGCGATACTATCGACAATGCAGCCTTCAGCTCATGTCTCGAACGCATCGAGATCTCAGGAACAACAATCCGGTTCCTCGGCCACCTATCTGAAGCAGACTTGGACATACAGAAATATCTTTTGGAGAGATTTGGTGCCCTCCGAAGGAAGTACCGGCGGGTCTTACGGAGTGAAGGAGAGACGTGGCCGAGTGAAGACGTGGTCAGGGACCTTGTCTGGAGAGCAAGCGGGCAGTTTATATTTGCCAGCACGGTTATCAAGTATATAGATACCCTCGACGAACTACCACAGGATCGGCTAGAGACCATCCTCATGACGAAACCCAATAAAGAGATCCAGGGTTCTCCGTACCCTGACTTGGATATACTTTATCGACAGATTTTGTCTGCATGCCCTGCTTGGGACAAAGTTTCGACCATTCTTCGACTACTGGTCACCCCACATCCGAATCTTCGCGGTATTCTCACCCAGGACATTCATTGGCATTCGCCATTGGTCATTGCGGGCCTCTTTAAGCTGAAATGGGGTCAGGTTGAAACACTCCTATCTCGGCTGCACGCTGTATTGCATGTTCCCGAGGAGGCATATTCACCGATATACATTCTACATGCCTCGTTTACAGAATTTCTCCTCGGCAGTGCTAGGTCAGGAGAGTATTGCGTACAACAATACTCCGAGGCTGAGTACTGTGATCATGTTACAGTGCTCCTTCTTCACACTTTTTCTTCCTTCGCAACTTGGTACCCCATATATCACATATCAAAGGATTCGCGTGCGTTCGGTACCTTGTCCGATGAATGGCAAAACAGGGTTCGCAGCGATGATATCCTACTCCACTTTGCAATTACGTATTGGCCAGATTACCGTCGTCGAGTTCAGTTCCCAAGTGCCAACTTGCTAGCCGAATTGGAAAAATTCGATCCTTGCCTTGTTGGGGATTTGACTGTCTTTTCCTCCTACAACATCGCACTTGTATTTTCTGACTGGAAGGATTGTGTAGCATGGGCAAAGGTGAGCCAATACGTTTCAAAGCTTCTCCAGATGATCTGATTACCGAGTTAGACACTCGGAGAAAAGGCGCCCGTGACATTTATCAAGAGAATGGACGACTTTTTCCAAGCCTGCCATATTGCCTATAGCCCAACAACTTGGCGAATGCATGCGGTTCGAAGGACCTTCTCCGTGGAGTGTGGCTTTTGTACATTTGACATTTGGCAAGACCGAGAGGAGATCCTCGATATCGTTTGCAAGTATTTCCAGGGATGGTGGAACGACTCGGAGTCGAACGAACACGGGGGGTTCTATGGGCTACTGTTCCCTAGCACATACAACCTAGTTGAGGTACTCCCCAAGAATTGGGTCACAGACCACGCTACACAATTTAATGGAGACATCCTGAGGAAGATGTATTATATACGCAAATCTCTTGACGAAGACGCTCGAGGGGTATTCGATAGCGATATAATATACAATACTTTGGAAAGTATTGACGGTCGGAAGCTGGTGAAGGTAGTACTTGGCATATTATCAGCGTGTTGACGGCTGACTAATCTCACCAGGAGGAAGATCTGGTCGAATTCAAAGCGCTTTTGTACGAGCGCAGAGATCTATTCGTAAACCTACCGACGCCACACCCCAAGGGCGATTCGTTCTCTGGTGATGACACGGTCATGCTACTCGAAACCAAGAAGCTATCGCCAGTGTTTGGCATTCTTCGGCGACTCTGGTTAACCCCTGAGCGCTGAATCGGGACTGTATGAATAGCCTAGTGTGTTCGAAGAACACGATGACCGAGATTACACACAACTGTACAGCAATTATCGAAGCGCAAGTCACTGCTCCGGTGCACATAAGCATAGGAAAAGGGGTTCATGTAATGACAAGGCAACATAGAAAAGTGTAAGCGAATATAGACGCGGGAAAAAAACATCAACGCAGTGAATCATCGCGGTCGTCAGAAGTAGGATGCAGCAGGAGGTCGAATGCCGCAAGAAGATTTGAGTGTGTAACATGACCACCCAAAGTGGCATAGTCAAAAGGTTGTCCGTCCGTTCCCTGCAATAACGAGACTCCATGAAGGGTGCCAATAGTAGTTGTACTAAAGGCTCGGAAACCATTAATGAAGTGAGTGCAGAGGGCGTGCAAGATGGGAATAAGATCCTGATACGAGGATGTGACCTTGCGAGATGAAGACCGAATCAATAAATCCCATTTCGATCCTTCGGCACACCTCCCAGTCGTCCACGCACTATACGGCGGGTTTGGGATTTGTTGTCCACCTTTGTAGCGACCAATGATCCAAGCAAAGACGTACAAGAACGACTCGAGGTCGTATTTTGCACATTGTTTGTATATAGCGAGATGAACGTATGACGGGTTTAAGAGTTCGAACGCAAGAAAGGCTTTGGTGCCGGTGAGGTGTCTGGGCGTGGGTGGTTTGTGTTTATCGAAATCGAATAGAACACCATATGTCTTCCCGTCCTCGTCCTGTCGATACGCCAAGTTATTCAAGCTTATGTCACCGTGCATGATTGTTGGGATCCGAACAAGGCATTCATGACCTACATATGAGATTCACCAAAGTATCAGAACTATTTTTTTCGAATGTGAAAATTTGTGAGACTTACACCTGATCGTATCCTTGAAAGCTTGCGCGAGCTGAATGGGATCCGTGAGAGCCGTCATTGGTAGCAGCTCGTCCGAAACAACTACAGTTGACGCTTTTGTAGCCCCAGGACCTTGAGCAAATGGTCCTTCTCTAACGCCCCGATTCGGCCCCCGATTTTGCTTTGAATCCTTCGCGACGTAGTCCTTCGTGGCCTGAATGAACGTTCACTCTGAACTTCTTGACTCGAACCTCCACGAATATTTGTTGATAAAAGGAAGATCTGGGCAGCTTGTGTATCTTGACTGAGTAATCCATGTTCCTTGGGGAAGTATACGGTAAGGAGAAGCCAAAGCATAACTAAGCGTAGCCTGAAGGTCATGCACGGAAGGCACAGATGAAGGAGTGTCGAAAAGTAGATATGATATGGTATCGTTCGCAAGAAGCTGTCCAGCCTCGACCGACCACAGTCCTCCAAAGCCGAATTTCACTCGTTTAAAACCGTGTTCTTCAGCCCGGTCATCGTCAGACTCTTCTCGAGGGCGTTTCGCTCTGTGATGCGAAGCTGGATTCAACACCACTAGTATCCGTTAACAAAATGATACAGAGGCCAGTTAAGCCTACTCACCATGGACATCATTGTACCCGGCTGCTTCTTCATCAACAAAGCACATCTTTACCGTTCCACAAATCCTAATAAGTCGAGTAAAAAAATGATCGCGTTGTTCGATACGCGTCTGTGAGTTGGCCGAGTTGGGCTGGTTCTGATCTTGGATAGGGTATCTTGAAGTAGGGTAGTTGGTCTTTATGAATGGTGCTGATGTGGCCCGACATCCATTGTCCTCCCATTATCTCCGAAAGCTGACACATAAAACAATCAGCACGATCTGTTATACGTTGAATATCAGAATACATACTTTTTTAATTGAAAGAGTTTCGTTCCTTCTGGGGACACTTTGCGCAAAGCCATTCATGAGTCGGCGAATGTTGGGCGAATGTGCCAAATGTGGACGAGAGGAACTTGAATGTCACGAATGTCACATATCACGGCCGAGGTTTCCACTGTACTGTGTACAGCCTTCTACAGTATCATTCATGGACTGAAGATATCGTTGCTTTGCTTTCCTCATTCCCCTGCCCTCTTATCCATTCGTCACGGTCCACGCAATATCCGACTACAGCGTTGCATCCTCCGAGTCCGACATTCTCTCTGTCAACGGTAGGACTGAACGTAGAACTTAGCGCAAACATACTAGCCAGCGGCCGTTTGCTCTTGGACATGTCTTTCAATGGCTCGAGAGTCAATATTGGCAGAGATGCCATTAACCTAGTACAAAGGGATCAAATCAATATAGTTCGTATGAACGAAACTCGTGCGTTCGTGTGCTGCTCTATCCTAGTCACTGCCGCTCATTCTGGATTTTAGACTCGAAGTCTTTCGACCGCCTGTCGGAGGAAGCTGCGCCCAACGCTTGTCACGATGCCGAACATCGTTTCCCCTTGCCCAATTGTCATCCAGAGACCCGAGTGCAGCTCCTCAACGATCTAACACGCTGGATCGAGGACAGCTCGAAGACCACCAATTTCTTCTGGCTGCATGGCACCGCAGGAATCGGTAAATCGGCGATCGCACAACATCTTGCAGACAGATACGCTGCTACCGGCAGACTTGCTGCTGCATTCTTTTTCTCGCGCAACGATTCTACTCGGGACAACATACATTCTTTCATACCGACCATCGCATACCAATTCTGCCAAGCTGGATCACCTCTATGCAATGTACTTGCTCCAGAGATTATTAAAATAATCAGTTCACATCCCAACATTTTTCGGACCACGTGTGAGAATCAGCTTCAGCAATTGATTCTTCAGCCATGTAGTGTTGTGGAACCCGCATTACGGAGAATATCTCCGAATCTCCTCATTGTTGACGGTCTCGATGAATGCGTTGATCAGGATTCGCGGGAAAGGGTATTGAGAATACTTCTCACGTTGGTGTCTGTCTGCAGGCTTCCTTCGTGGAATATTCTCATATGCAGTCGTCCCGAGGCTCAAATCCGCCATGCTTTTCAACACCCAGCCTTCAATGGCATCCTCGAAACCTTCGACATGAACGAGCTGAACGAGCTGAACAGAGATATTGAACGATATCTCACTGATCAGTTCTCCATCCTCAGAACAAAATACTACCGGGTCTTGAGGCGAGAGGCCTCTTCATGGCCTGAGCATCACGTCGTCAACGAGCTGGTCGGAAGAGCCGACAAGCAGATGATCTTCGCGGTCACGGTCATAAAATATATCGACACTCGCGATGACCTTCCCCAGGATCGCTTGGCGACTGTTCTTCGTATCCAGGTCAAGGCTGATATGGAGTCACCTTATCCAGTGCTAGATGCACTCTATTATCAGATTCTGTCGACGTGCCGCAAATGGGAGAAGGTGCAACCTATTCTTCGACTACTTATCACACCTGATGGGATGCCGGAAAGGATGACCCTTATGACTCGTGAACGAGTTTCCTGGCGAGAGTCTCCTGCAATGATTGCCTGGCTTTCAGGCTTTGAGGAAAGCGAGGTTGAAATTATGCTGGATAGAATATGTTCTGTACTTTTGTTCCCAAAGAGCAAATGGTCTAGTGACATACGCATCGCACATGCCTCGTTCAGGGAGTTCTTGGTCGATCCGAATCGTTCCCGTCAATATCACGTTCCGGTCATGTCTAAGGCAGAGTACTATGACTGTGTGGCCACAGCCTGTCTCTGTGCATTATCAGGCATTGCTCAACAATATCCCCCGTATCATCCACATTCTTTTGCCGAGGCTTTGACTCTGTGGGATTCCAGGCTCAAAGATCTGCACAATGAGGTGTTAGTTGAAATCTTATACGTCTGGAGATCGTGTACAGAAGTCCTCTTTCTAAGCTCTGATCTACTTGAAGCATTATCCACAATTGACTTTTATCCTTTACTTACAGTGGAGATCTCCTTTATGGTTTGGATTCGTGGTCCTTATGAGGTTTTTGATGATTTTAGGAAGATCTACCTGTGGGCCAAGGTTAGTCTTTCAAATCACCAGTGCATCTTCTAATAAGAATTCCTCTGGCAGGCAATAGGAAACTCAGAGACAGATAGTTTTGCCAGGAGAATAGAAAGCCTCTTGTCCATCCAGCAATTTTGACTTGCTTTTCGTCCAGAGTCTGGCGCAAACACCATCTTTTGGCAAAGTTTCTTCACAGAACGGGACCTCTGGGGCAACTCGATCGGAACCCCTGATGTCCACCGGGATATTCTTCAGAGGGCTTCCCGTCTCACTATGGGAGCAGACGACCGGAAACCGAATCAATTCGTAGTATTGCCGTCCGAATACCCTCATTGTTCGATGATAGTCCCCAAAGACTGGATCATCGTACATATTACGAAATTCAATATGGAGGTAGTTAATCGGATCGTAGACTGCTGGACCAGACGGGCTCATGGAGTGAAACTTCGAGTCTTGGTCAATGATATAGAAAACGGTACTTGCGAAACCGTCACAAGAGGCCTTGTCGAGGTGCGCTTCTTTCCAAGTCAACTCTACCTCGTCCTGATTCTCATGTAGGAAGAAGACCTGGTTCATTTCAGGACCTTCATTAATGAGCGCAAGAAAATTATCAGTGTGCTTCCAGGAAGACACCCTCCTGGTAGCGGTCGTCCCACTGTGTCAATCTGATGACATGGTTGCAGAAGCAAAAGAAGAACCCCAATACAGCACTCAGCCAGTCCTCGACACATACTTACTACCCGGCCTAGGAGTGCGCATTACTAGTACTGCCCAACCCCGAGAAGCTGTCACCAGCGTCTGATCGTCATTTTTTTTTTACCGGAACGTCCATCGTCCACTAGATCTACTCAAGTTCGCTAGCTTTCCCAAATCCCTCGTGGTCCGCCGCAGATACCAATCCTCGTACCCGGGCCAGAGCCCGACAATGCGCAGATTCAAGTCGACCGAGTCGCTCGATTTGGTCACCAGCGTGACCGTTCACGCGTGAACGGTTCGGCATCGGAAGAGTGTCGTTCGATCCCGTTCGATGTACATAGATCCATATGCATGAAGCTCTCGTTAAACCTTCCGCCACTCTCCTTCGCTTCTAGGATTCACGGTTCTTGACTCACTTGGGCTAGGCCGGGTCCTGGGGGAAGCAAGGAACAGAAAATGCTGTATAAAATACCGTGTTTGAAAACAATACCATACCCGAGAATACGAATGCAGATGCAACTGTACACTATATACACTAAATATCATAAGAGTCATAACTTCAACTCCACGGGTTCCCTTCATCAATCCCATACACATGCGCCGGCGGCGTCACCACTCTCGCCACTTCACCTTGTGTATTGACATCCACACCCATAACGATCTCTGCATCTTTCACTCCTTCTTCCTCTGCCTCTTCTTCCCTTTCAATCAACTCCTCAACAATCGACCCCTCATCCTCAATCGCACTCAACACCTCTTCACCTTTCCGCGGAGAACTCGTGTTTACTTGCACTTCTGCATGTTCACCTTCTGGACCGACAATTCCCCGACGGTAGACTTTCTTCAGGGGTGTTCTTCCTGTCGGAGAAGGCGAGGTAGGCGATGTAGGTGAAGGGGCGGCTTCAACAACCAAGTCGACTGCGTCTGGTGGTAGCGGGGATTTCGGTTTAGCTGGCGACGGTTGGGAGTTGACACGTGATCTCGGTTTGGAAGGCGGTGAGTGGCGTGTTGAGTTTACTCTCGAGATAGGTCTGGAAGTAGACGGTGAAGGTGAAGACGTAGAAGGTGAGGATGAATGAGAAGGCGGCCTCTTCGTCCACCTCATCTTAACATCCATCGATCCACTCGCGCTAGATTCTGCACGTTCCGTGTCGTGATCAATAACTCGCTCCTTTTTATGATCCCTATATCCATGGTATTGTGAACGCGGCACAGACGTCCCAACAGCTCCATACCCTTCCCATCTCACCTTCCCAATCCCAGCTCCAGGTCCGACAAACCACGCACTCTGTTCATCCCTCAAAACTCTCTCTTCCTCTCTCCACATCGTGTCCCTCGCACTCTCCGAGCTAACATCAACGACAGGGTAATTATAATCCCCAAAAATATACTTTTTGCAATGTTCGTATAATTCCTCGTCTTCATCTTCCGGATCTCCAAAAGGTAACTCGAAGCCTCCTTCCCTATTCTGCGCGTTGACGTTCCAAACGTCTACCACTTGTTCGGGATGTAAATCCAGTGCGTCATGATACGCTTGCTCGGCTTGGTTTGGTAGCAGAGGTGCGTGGACTTCTTCGCCTTGGTCTCTACCAGCGATTTTGGTTATAGCTCGGTTGACAGCACGTTCCGCGACCCCAGGAGGCTGTCCAACCCCTGGTTGTGGTAACCAATACTTCCTCTTCCCGCCCTTGCTATACCGCAATCCAGCTCTGATACGTCGTTCTCTCCCCAAACCTTGATGCATAAACCCTTCCGAAGGTTCAAATTCCCTGTAATCCATGCCTTCGCCCTTTAACGTCGTCTTCATATCCTGCCAAACGTCCTTGATGCCGAAGGCATCGCGGAATGCGTACGAGATGGGCATGCGCGCGACGTATGTTTGGTTTGGGTGTATGAAATCGGTGTAAGAGAATGCGTAGAGGTGAGCGATGGCGAAGAGAGGCATTTCGATGCAGATTAGGGTGTCGGTTAGGCCGGTGGAGATGTATTCACTTTCGGTGTAGGGGCCGAAAGAGCGGATTACACCCGCAGCAACCAAGATACTAACGGCAATGCCTTGCCAGAAGCTGAAGAATAGGATGCCTTTGACGCAAAGGAATTTAGGCATGGGGCGGAATGGTTTGAGATCTTGGCTAACGCAGATCCAGAACATGGCTAGACAGTATAAAGAGAGACATATACTGAAATTGTATATGATGCTTATGTAGAGATAGCCAGAGTTGGCCCGGAGGTCACCGTCGTTATATTTTCCTGTGGCTTTCAACACCATAGTCGCGATTGCGAGTAGGGGTTTAAGTTGGACGTATTGCAGGATTCCACGTTTGAGGAATAGGAAAGTGTATGGATCGCTGACGTCTATTTCGCGCATGATAAAGTTTATAGGGAATGGTGGGGATGCTGGGGGACGACCATGGAGAAGGATGAGAAGGGAACGTTCGCCGCCGAGGTAAGAGAGGAGAAGGACGAAGAAGCAGTAGATGACAAAGGCTTCGTAGATGTCACGGATGGCGTCGATGAAGAAGGCGGCGGAGAGGGAGAATAGGGCGATGAATGAAGAGATGGCATATAGTGGCACCATTAGCATTATTCGTACAACCATTCTACAGGTTTATTAGCAATGAACAAGCAGCAAGACAGGGAACACACCGTTGTAAAGCAGGTTTTCGATAATTCTTCAGTTGAAGCCATATTGAAGTGGCAGAGATTACGACGGCGATGAATGTACACAGTCCGGTAAGAATGAGAACTGGTAATGGAAGTCGTGAACCGACTCCTCCATCAGCCATTCCGTCGTCGAGTGTAGCGATGAGCTCGACGCTAAGGTCGACGTCAAAGAGTAGTTTGATGACGTTCGCTTCCGCAGCCGAGCCAACTACATGTCACGCGAGTCACACAGCTTCTTTCCACTCACCGATGAGCTCATCGGCAGCAACAGACTCGTATACCTCATCATTTAGCAGGCATCGAGTGCCTACGTATGCCATGACTTCAAGGTCAATCTGCTAGCCAAGTACGAGGAAGGTTCATCTGCCAAACATACCGAGCGAGACGCGACACCGGATTCGGGATTAGGGCCTGAGGCTGCTGGTATTCGTGTCGAGTTGCGAAACTCCTTTAGTAGTATGTATTCTGATATTCAACATATATCGTATTGATTGTTTTATGTATCAGCTTTTGGAGATAATGGGAGGACAATGGATGTCGGGCCACATCAGCCAGTTATAAAGACCAACCACCCTAACACCAGTAGTTTGAGATATCCTATCCAAGATCAGAGCCAGTCCAACAAGCCATTCTTTCTACTCGAATTGGGATGCTTTGTGGAACGGCAAAAATGAACTTCGTTGATGAAGCACCAGCCGGGTACGATGATCATGGTGAGCAGGTTTAATTGGTCTCTGTATCGTTCTGTCTAACAGATACTAGTGGTATTGAATCTAGCTTCGCGTCACATACCGAAACGCCCTCGAGAGGAGTCTAATGACGACCGGGCTGAAGAACACGGATTTAAGAGAGCGAAATTTGACTTTGAAGGATTGTGGTCGGTCGAGGCTAGACAGCTTGCGAACGATGCCCTATCATATCTACTTTTCGACACTGATTCACCTATGCCCTCCATGCATGACCTTCAGGCTTCACGCTCCCTAGATCTACCCCCTATAAGCAAATCTTCGTGGCGGTTCGAGTCAAGAACCTCGGAACGGATGTTTATCCAGGCCGCGAAGAACTACGACGCAAATCATTCGAAGCAATATCGGGGCGTTGGAGAAGGACCATTTGCTCGGGGTTTTGAGGCTCCAACTCGTGTGGTTCTTTCAGACAAGCTGCTACCAATCACGGCTCTCGCAGATCCCATTCAGCTCGTCCACGCTTTCAAGGATACAATCAAGTGTAAGTCCCACAGGTTTTCACGTTCGAAATAGTCCTGATGCCTTGTTGATTCTCACAGGTCATGAATGGCTTGTTCGCATCCCTAAACTCATTCACGGTGACATCAGCTTGAACAACTTGGCGTATCAACACGACGAGGACGGGAACACTTACGGTGTTCTGATCGATATCGACAAGCACGACCCACCCACGTCCACACATTTCACCGGAACTAAAGCCTTCCTTTCCGTCGACCTCTTGGACCTATTCGTACCAAGACCTCTTCCAGCTGCACACCATGACAAACACTACGCGAGGTACGACCTCGAGTCGTTCTTGTACGTCTTTGCCTGGATTATCGGCCGCTACGAGCACGGAAGACAAATCGCGAACCCGCCGTATAATATGTGGGTGAGAGGTACTATGGAGCTTGCTGAAGGGTCGAAATGGGTATTGTTGATTCGGCCGTTATCTCGCAAGGTCACGCCCTCGTACCGGGAACTTATACATGTCTTGGACAAGCTCTGCAAACGCTTCAGTTGTGGTTTCCAGGCCTTTGATGAGGCTGATGTTGCCCCTCGTCTTGATATCGAGATTATGCGGGGATCAGACGGACAACCTTTTGACTGTGCTACTTTGGGTGGACATGTCACATATGCGAATCTTCTTGCAGTGTTCGACTCCTTCCTTGACGACCAGAACGATCCATCGTCAACAGGTTGATGCGTTTTCCCGCATATATGTATGTAACATGTATTCGTTGATTTATGCTTTTCTACGTTGTGATTTCGTGTATATGAATCAGTATCGCAATTGAACATGATGATCTGAACTAAATGTACAACAATTCCCTAATTGTCCACTCATTGATACATACGATCATGTCCTACAAGTCCTTGCATATTTACTTATCGTCTTCCGAGTCGGCACCATTATTGCTGTAATTGCATTCCCGCTCGGTACGCCTACAGTTCTCGCAGACAGGCATCACTTTATCACATTCAAGGTCATGTTGAGAGCTGCAAGTCATAGTAACAGTAAGTAATGGTTCAGAACTATAACCATCAGTTAACATACCAAGGACGACACGGCTTCGATAGCGCAGAATTCCCAATGGCTGGTATTGCTGAGAATGGACGGGTAAGTCTCGAATGAATTGCTTTGGTGATAAGGCTTACTTATAGTGGAAGGCAGCTCTGATATAGCATCCGCAAGTAGAGCATCTGAAACTGGTTCAGAGAACGCGGGTCCAACGTGCTTGGGTTGTTGAGGGCTATTTTTCCCATTTGTGGTGCTCCCAACACGGTTCGGAGGTCTCTGCTCTCTTTCGGTAGGCAGTAACGGTGACTCGCTGTCCGCCATTTTTATTGGCGAGGCAGAATCCAGAGGACTATCGTCTTCAACCTCTTCTTGCATAGGTTTCCCTGGAGAATCACCACCGGCCTGATTTGAGTCTCCTTTCGGTACAAGTTTGGCGCGTGAGGTGCCTTTAAAATCAACATGTTAAAAACGAAGCACTAAATTCGATACTAGATGAATACGCACCTCCGGGAAAGGTCAGCTCAAATTCTTCCCTCATGCGGCTGATGAGCTCCTCATTACTAGGCATACTTCCCTGTGACCTATGATGAGGTGGAATTCGTAAAATTATATGAAAAAGGAATTCACGTCTTTAACCAGAGGAAACCAGTGTTTATCATGGGTAAGGGCTACGTCAACTTGCGGATTCTGTGGCTACATGAGTATAAGTAGAAGAAAAAGAGGACAAACACACCGTTCTGAGCAGATAGTCGTTTATGACGGCCAAAGGGTGATACGGCTACATAGCGGATAATCAGTGACATGGTGGACTTGATTGACATCTGGGAGATGCCTCACCAGCTTCACAGGCAACGGCTTTGCATTGCCATGTCGGACCTGCTCGCTATCATCGAGTTCCACTTGACTTTGTTCTTTGGACGGAATCGAACGGCGGCGGTGTCGGAAGGGAATTGTTTCGACTATAGACATAATCTCCGAATTTGGCAAACGTTTCCACTTTTTCATTTCAACGTGACCGTCGTACTCTCGAACAGACACCCGAAACCCCCGAATAAAAACGCATTGATCCAATTCATCGTGAGGTTGAACTGGTCCAGCGTCTACAATAGCAGAACGGTAAGTCTGGAACCAATACTTGGTTGCTGTTTGGATGCCAGGGACAAAGTCCATCGAATGAACCGTATCTGGCAAGCTGCGAGAGAAGGTCGCTACACCCCATGTTTTGGCATTGTCCACCCCAGTGACCAATGTTAATGCGTTCCCTCCGACACAACGGCCAAGATCGCCATTGACATAGGTGTACCACGAGATAGCATTCTCCCGTGCATAGTCTTCAAAGAGGTCCTCGTTTAGGTAATCGTTCCGCGAAGCTCCGTCGGGGAGTAGTAAAAGTGCGCCATCGGAATGCTTTGAAGTAATCCGAGAGCCGTAGCTGACTTCTTTGGGTATGTCACCTTTTCTGTGTTAAATATTAGAGTCAGTAGAACGATATATCATATGGCGATGATTTCAACGCACTGAAGCCTCGAGTATATTTCCTGTCGCTCAGAAAGATCCTCGATGTCGTCACTGAGGATTCTTTGCACCTCGACTGGTGGGTTATGCACTAGGGTACCCGGCCGATATTGATGAGTTTGTTTCGTATTCCGGGGAAGATCATGAACATAAAGGGGTTCAAAATGACGCGGAACACAATTGGGTCCATTTCGGATGTGATCAGCGGGGAGTAGGATGTTGAATAAGTATTGGAAGCCACCGTCAGTGTCCATGTAACCCACATCGCCGATGTGTGCTGTATCGGCATTAGGCTTCCACAGTGGATAACCGTTCGCTTTTGGTAGTAGATGCCATGCATAGACTTCGCTGTCGGTAGGCTGAGCCTGTTGTATATCGTTACCACCGCTGGGGTAGGCTGGCGCTCCCAGTGGGATGAGAGGTGAATTATTTGTATGGTGGACCCACATAACCATTGAACCGTTTACGTTAATGAATTGACCACCTGATATTTTAGTGTCGGAGGCTCCTGACAAGATGCTAAAAGAATTAATGTGAGGTTTAGGCATCATGATATGCTGCTAGTGACTTGCCTCATCGAATCTTTTACTTCCCTAGAAGGCTCTGGATTGGGGGGATCGCTAGATACCACCACAGTCGTGCCGTTTGGTATCTTCGTCGAATTGCCGTTTCCAAACTCATCTTGCGGAGGTGTCGCATTTGGTTTGCCCAGCTCGACTCCACCCGTGTCGATATCTGTGCCCATTTCTGCAGCGGATGGTGCAGCAGGAGGTGTCCTGTGCAGATTCTCAGTGCCGGTCACCCATTTCTCGCCTAAATCCGACACCTTCTCAATCCGACTACCATCAACTCCTTCGGAGCCTCCCCCTTGAGCTTGTTCGGTTTCTCTACTATTGTTTGCAGCCGTATCCTCTCCGGGTCCACAGCAGCAGAGGGCTTTCAAGCAAGATTTGACCGCTCCCATGTCAACTCTAGGATATCGAGGGAGCCCAAGCCAGTCGTAAGGTGGGATTGTGAGATAAACAGCGAGTTCGACATGTCATCGTGGAGGCAAATAAATGACACTTGCAACTGATACAATGGAGCCTCGAGGAAGGAATGAGGATGGATGACAGAAAGTAAAATTAATGAAAAATCAGCGCTCTGTCTAGTCTTGATTCAAGACTTTATTATCGGACGCTGCAGGTATTCGCTGATAATAAAGTCTTGGACGTATCAAGGGTTCCCACAGTGGACGGGTTCGGAGTTTGAAACGGCACCCCGGCAATAATTTGCTCAAGCCTTTCTGTTCCTTGACGCGACCGCGAAACGCGTCCTACGTCCCATATCCGCCTCTCCCGCTCACGATATCTCGAGATTTTTGTTGCTTATATATCTCTGACAATATCATACTCAATTCATCGCTCTATTCTCCATGTCCGAGGCTGAAGATGATGCAAACGACAACGGTTTGCCTTTGGGCAACCCCACTGAAGATTCAGAGACATTACCCCACCGAACTGGCCCCAATTCTCGCGAATCCTCGACTCATTTTGACTGGTACCAAGGAGGACACTATCTGAGCTATCCACACGGCGGAGTTGTGCATGTTCCGCCTCCTGCAACTTTGGATGTGAATGGCATTGGGATTGGGACTCCAGCTCGTTATACAGGCACACCGCACTTACCAGGTATGTTATTAAAGCTCTGTTCTCAGAAATAATGCTGAGTTACAGTGTAGGAACCCCTCAATCCACCCCGACACCGCATCTTGCATATCCGCAACCACATTATCCCGTCGTACTCGAATCACCCACACCTGTATCACGTCCGCATTCCGAGATTGGTTACACCCGACAGCAGTTCACATATGTTTCCAATGACAGCATACGCGGGCCCATTATCATCTGGGGTGTCATGACTGCTAAACGTACGTCGTCTCCAGAGGCGAGTTCACGGAATAGATCCCGGCGAGGTATCTCTGATTCTGCATTGCGTACAGAGTCCTCGTTGATGGCCAAGGTACGAAGTCCGTATTTGACTGCATTGTTTGCCTGTGAACATGTCAATCAAACATTAAGATAGCAGCTTCCAGAATACGCACATGTTGCTCTACCAGCATCTTTGTTGGTACGATGAGAATCCCAATGCCTTTCTCATGACGCGCTTGAGCAGCAATTAAAGGGGCTATCATAACAAGAGTCTTTCCCTGTCCGGTGGCAATCACAAGGAACAGATCCTTCCCATCAACAAGATCTTTCGCATGCTCAAGTTGAAAACTTCGCAGTGATGGTAGACTTGCGGCTTTGCAGAGTAACGCTTCGAGCCATGGCTTTGAATTGATTCGATAGCTGGCGCGGGAACGTGGTGGTGTCAAATGAGTGTGGATGGAGGGTAAAGAGGGTGTATTATGCAAAGATTGTGATAATGACATGAAATATAGCGATGTTAAGGTGAGAATTAGGGCATGGAGGTATTAATGAGAGGAAAATGGTGGAAGTGAAAAAACATATACTGGCGCTTAGAGGTTTCTCCTGGGCGCGCCGGTCAGCCGAAGGTTGAATTTCGGACTCCGCACCCGTCCACTGTGAGAACGCGAGATACGTCCTAGCCTACGCTCTGTCGATCGTGCTTCTTCGGTCCCGGTGCCGGTCCGGTGCCTCCCGCGTAACCCTTTTGCCCTCACTCGCCGCTGAGGTACTTTGTGGGGGCGTGTTTCTCAGTGAGATGTACAGTCTTCAAGTCTTACAACACCAGATCTCAATACAGAGGCGCTTCATCCCAGTTTACCAGAGCACACCAAAATACGCACATATGTCACTAATACTATATATAATTGCTCGGTGCCCATCAAGAGGGATGACACGAACGAACATTTCGTATGTAACATAGCTTTCCAGTGTCGCGAGAATAGTATGGCTGCCCATTCGAGGTACCAGTCAGTAGTCCAGGTATTTCGGAGAAGTTACTTCGAGTGCAAGCAATCCATGCTTCCACGTTCAAGTGATATGGATGATATAGGTCTTGAGAACGTCCCATTCATGATTACGGTGTCGATTGGGTGTCCTGGCCTCCATCCAAATACCAGCAATTGAGTCTTGACCATGCAGCATGCTTCGTATAGCAGATTTTTGACCTGTCATTGTAAAGACCGATGATGCCACCGAGTAAAGGTACCTCTCATGTAATAACGCTTCAGGTCACTACCTACTAGATCTTGTTTCAGCAGCTCGAGTATGTCTATAACAATGAAAGGCATGGTTCTAGTCACTTGAGAACGTCCCGATCGTGAATGAAGGTGAGATCACGAACCTTGTCAAGCTGTTCGTGCTGTTCGTGCTGGTGTCACGGAGCGTACTGAATTGGATCTACGACCTAGAAAAACGATCACATCAGTACAGCTCCGCACAGAACAGCCTAATTATAACCCACACTCAATGGTATCCTTGAAAGAGTGTACACATGATACTCCGAAATTGGTAAAAGCTCTTCCAAAACTGCATCGCTCAAAGGTTCTGATTTCCCAAAGGTTGGCGCAAACGATCCATATTGGAAGTGAAACTCGCCCCGATGAAGGATGTTTGGCAAATGATCGACTGATCCAGCACCCAATCTTCTGTTATTATTAAGGCCTTCGCCACTTCGATCATGAAGGTTTTCCTAGAACCGACAAGCTTCGGAGAGTTGATGATCAATGATAGCGGAATTCCTAAAGGCCGGAGAGTGTAACAGAATGTTCTAAGAGAGAGTAAGTCAGTCAACGGCCAGTTGCACACAGAAGGACAGCCAATCTGAGCATATCGTCGATAGAGGGTTGACGGGTGGGGGTACAGTATGAAACAGGCTCCCCACGTCAGCTTTTGCTCACGAGGATGCAGGGTCCACAGTATCCTTACTGGGCTCTTCTAGAATCGAGGGCGTTTATTCCTCACCATCGAAGTCGAGGATACATGACGCGAACTGTATAGTACCCGCAAGGTAAGTATCAGAAGCAGAAAATGTATTAGCTCGCTCACCACCAATGCACTCCACCATCCACAACATCCTTCCTCCCCATTCCATATTCAGAGCAACCGGTTTCGTTGTTCAAGAGTACTCGTCGGGAAGTAATAGGTCCAAATTGGGCCGTAGAGGGCTAGCTTCGAAAGTGATGTATGTTGGTCGGCTTTCTGTCTTGGTAGGACCAACTCTGAAGAGTCGCATTTATTGACTGACAAATATCCACCGTTCCGAGATTGAAGGCGTCAGTTACAAGGTGTTTGATTGTCCATGGACAGATGCTGGAGGTTCAGAAGAAAGACGCGGGAGAGATTGCGCTCACGCAACCACCTGCTGATGACAGTCGATCGAACCTAAGCGCAGCAGGGTAGAGCCCCAGGTCATCAGGCGCGATTCTCACAGTTAAACTTACTGTCGCCGGCCCGGATCCGAGACAAACCGCATGTCGTACGCGGGAAGGCCACGGTTCGATTTTTGATCTTTTGATCTTTTTCACCCGGACCCACGGCTTCGGCGCTTCAACATTGGACATCGCTGGGACCCTAGGGTGACTTCTTCTGCTGGCTCTCGGGTATATAAACACATAAAATTGAGTTGGCAACTGTATGCAAGACATTACACCCCTACATCTAACGTTTAAGATGGCCAAAAGTGAGAAAACATGGATGTACGAGCGTGAGAATACGGCCTCTTCTTTGGGACTGTAGATTGGCGCCCGGGGAGTGCTCCCGGACTTCGAGCGGGTGTAAATATCTGCATTCTCGCTCGAGATCGAGTCCGTAACTGACTCCCATTGAAACATTAAAATGAGATCCCTCCTCCAAGTTGACCTCCCATGATTTTAGTAAGTTATTGAATGATAACGGAGCGCAAGACATGTATCACAGAGAACCGAAAACCCGGGCCGAATAACGCTTGAGTGTACCACTCTATGCAACACCTTGAAGTGAGCAAAGAATAATACAGGCATCCTTATGTTGTCAATGTATGCCGATTGTGTTCATGGAGACTAATGCAGGGCCTACGTACCATAAACACACGAGATTCAAAGGATTAGACCCAGAATCTACCCAGAATTCTTTTTGGTAACATCATAAGTCGCGGCGGGAGTCCAACATACGCGTTATACTACTCTTGGTATCGTTTACAGGTCCACCTCTTAATATAACAAACTGGAGTCTTCAAAAACCTCACATAGTCATCTTAAGGGTGTCCTGAAGCGTCAAAAGGTCCAGAGAAAAGTGGTGTCAACGGTTATTGAATGCTAAAAAGGGAACTTTTTCGGCTATTCTCCGGCAGCCGACCGACAAACCTCGAGTAAAAAGATCAAAAATTCAAAACGAACCGTGGCCTTCCCGCGTACTCTAACCGCAGTCCCCACTGTTTCGAGAACTCAATTCCCCCCACAGAATTTCTGAAAATTACATGAAGGGTGCGTATACATCCTAGGATCCTGCAGCTGTAATTTGGAGGGATTTCGAGTAATTGTTGTGAAGATAAAAAATGTTTCGCGAGGCAAGTCAAAAATGCACGTCCAAACATGAGGAATAGCTTGAGCAGGAACCATTTGTCTCGTTACGGGCCCAGTAGGTGACGTCATACAGTACTGGTATATGTAGTATATGGCAGAACAGTGAACAGTAGCGTGCAACAACTGTTGATTGAGATACGATGTATGTATACAGCAGAGTAACGATACGAGAGCAATTGGAAAGCATAAACAACGGATAAATGCATAGTACGAGATGTATGTAGAGTTAAGTAGATAGAGAAAGGAGTGAACATCGTTTTACAGTCAATCCGACTCAGGATCAGGTAGCTTGAGCGCCTCGAGGAACTTCGTGTAGGTGACATGCCCATCCAAAGTGACATGATCGAAAGGTTGTCCGTTGGATCCCTTCATCCTCTCAGGACGACGACCACTGTCAATGTATGCATCCTCAGAGGCCGTAAGTCCTCTCTTGAGCCGGGCACAGAGGTTGTCCAAAACACCAATAAGCGGCTGGTAGGTCGATGTCACCTCGCGAGACCTCGCTCTACTCAACCAATTCTGTTTGTTGGCTTCGATATTCCCCCAAGTCCCTTCGCCCCACTCATTATATGGCGGATTCTCGATCTGCTTCCCATCTTTAAAACGACCCAGAACCCAACCGAAAACATACACGAACGACTCGAGATCGTATCTCGCATAGTGTTTGTCGTCATTCGGATAAGCATTCTTTGGGTTCAAGAGGTCGAGAGCGATGAAGGGCTTGGTACCAGTGCGATGTTTAGACGAAGGCTCTGCGCGTTCCTCAATGAAAACCGCGAGGTCGAGGTCATTTAGAACGCCATAAACCTTCCCGTCTTCCCGTCTAAACATCAGGTTGTTTACACTGATGTCGCGATGCATGATCTGGGGATATAACACGAGCCACTGGTGACCTAAAGGGAAGTGAGAGTAAGTTAGCACGCCATGGGACAGAGGCGGATAGACTCACACAGCACAGTATCCTTAAACACCTTCAAGAACTCCATAGGATCCGTAAGCTCTGTGATCGAATACAACCTCTCCATAACCAGATACCTAACCTCCCTTTCCTCGAAATCATCCCCAAACAACGACCCAAACGAAGCACTTTCGATCACTCCATGGGCATAGATCTCTGGGAGGTGCTTCAAGACCCAGCCATGAGTTTCCGGATCCTTCTTCGCAAAGTCTGTAGCTCTCTCCCCAAAGGTCCACTCCGCCGTCCTTTTGACAGCAGGGGACGAGATCTTGACGACGACTTCCTTACCTCCCCAAGTCAAGCACTTGACGAGGAGAATCCACGTTCCTCGACTGATCAATCCACGAGGAAAAACTAGAACGGTTTCGATGACGAACTCGAGCTCGCCCAGTTTGAAGGTACGACCTTTGAAGATCGCGGGGTCTGGAACTCGAGGTTGAAGAGCAAGGGAAGGTTCGATGAGTCTCTGGGGAAGAAGCTGGTCACAATAACCCCAGTCGGAAAAGGATAAACGAGTGAACGCCAGCACTACGCGAAGGAACGTGAGTGGTTCGTGAACGAAGGAAAAGTGCACAGTGTGGCATGACCCTGAACGTGTGTAGAGAAGGAGGTACATCTTGTCGTCGTCGATGAGACTGCCAATGACGTGCGTACGGATTCCACCACGATTGAACATTTCGAGTGCATAGCTGGCGCACTGGAGGCGGTGTACCTCGAGTCCTTCACCTTTGGATCGCTTCGCGGAGGGCTCTACAAAGTCGCTATCGAACAAGTCCAAAGGACGCTTCGAACCGCTGGTCACGTTACCAGAGGAAGTCTCGAAGGAGAACGAGGGTCCTGAGCCGCTGGGCTCGGTGCTAGTCGGTGTAGGAAGTTTGCCCTTTCCCTTTTTCTGGGTCTTCTTCCTAGCTGTAACACAGAGAGAGATATTTAGTATTTGAAGAACGTGAATGAGGCGCGCAAGACATACATGTAGACGAGCTTTGCTCACTCTGCGGTTCATCGGGGGTCAGCTTGATCGAGTGTTTTGACATCTTAAACTCGATAAAGGTCAAGATATCATCCCACATGTAGGCCGATCGAGATGAGCCCGAAGGTGGTTTCTTTGCCGTCTCCAACACTGCATCAGCATCCTTTCCCTTGCCTTTCCCTTTCTTTCCGCCGTCTTTCACTTCAACGTCCTTAACGTCCTTAGTGTCCTCCGGCTCTGCCGCCACCTTTCCTTCTGCATCCTTTGCCAGCTTCGGCTTCCTAACCCTAGCCTTCTTCGGCCCTGCCTTCCCTTGTTCTCCCTTCGCCTTTGCCGCTGCTTCCTTCCTCGCCTGCCTCTCTGCCAGTCGAAAAGAGATAGCCAACGCCTTGACGATGACAGTGTCTGGCTTCCTCTCCGACCTTGACCCACGAATTGGGACTGGATGAGATATACAGAGTACAAGGTCCTGCTCGTTCCCAGTAAGGCCTGCTTTCACCATCTCACGGACGACAAAGTTGAACAACTCCACAAAGGGCGGATAGCGTTTGATTTCGTCGTTCACGTCCACACAGTACGCCGCAAGTAGCCTGTGGAACTCGTCAGACTCTGCAATATGAGTCAGAGCCTGTATGTCGCTTTCGAGAATGTCGTCGAGGTGAAGGACGGTGGATAGATATGGGTCGAGTTCTACTGTCTTCTGGTTGGCGACATCGAATTTGAGATATGGATCGTAGTCGTTGCGAGTCGGCTTGTATTCGTAGGCGTAATGATCTGCAGCGCCAGGATTGTAGGGAGTGTTGCTAACGCTAGTCTGCCAAGAGCCGTCTGAGGAGTAAGCAGAAGAAGGGTCGTGACTGAGCGGCCTCTCTTCTTGGGAGCGGGCCTTTCCTTCTGCCGTTTGGCGAAACAATTCCCTGAACTGCTGGTGAACGGCATCGTCGCGTTCAGCGTGATCCCACAAGGGCCTTTGTGGGCTGGGTGGAGAAGGTGGTGGGAAATCTGGGTCTCTTGTTGGAGGTCCGCCAGTTCGATTTCTGACCGGAGTGCGAAGTGGATCGTCCTCATTGGAACGGAAAGACATGATTCAAGAAAAGTTGAAGGATTTTCGTCGACATGAATCGTAAAAAAAACGCGCCTTTTAAAGAGCTGAAGCTGAGCCCGTGATGGTGGTAGTGATCGTGGCCTGTGATGTGTCACATTGTGTGACTTGCATTGTTCTCATCCATTGTCATCCGGATTTGGATTCATCTCCGAAATGACTCGCCATCAATTCATCATGAAATTGCAGGATTATCACATTCGCCAAGATCTAGACGAACCTATCAGAAGCTCTAAGACTACGCTGAGTTTATCTGCGTGAGCGTAAATCCACGGAACTTGAAACGGCCCTGGAAAGTTTCTGATATGCCATACAAGGTTTATCCGAGTCGTACCACCAGAGATTTTCTCCTCCTACTCAGAAATATATAGTCTACTAGCTTTCGGTTGTGAAATACAAATACAAATTATCTGTGTACATATGTGTCAAGCAGATCCATCCATCCATACGCCTCTCAATCGCGAGCAGGCCACCTGGAACCAGATTGGCATTGTAAATGGAAATCTGGTAGCGAAGACCACCCACTCGTCGGGGCCCTGATCATTTTTCCTGGTTTTCAGATCCATGAGGACTCTAAAGAATTCCATATCAAAGGACACCACTCACTGTCGGCATCACTCAGTACTCCGGGAGCTAGCTCGAAGAAAGCCATCTCAAGCAACGGATCAGTTCCTTCTAGGAACCCAAGTTGGTGTAAACCCATCTCGGTATCCGGAGTTTGACGCGTACTTTCGCGGTCGGTGCTAGACGTTGAAGAACTTGTTGAAGACTCCTGGTCTATATCAACAGGTACCGTTTCTTCGAACAGCCAGAACTCTGGATCCGGTTGTGAGGTACTCGAAGGGTTTGGTTCACCACTTTCGTTTTGGCTATGAGATGGTATCGCTGCTTATGGGACATTCCGTTACTTTCAATAACATTCCTCATATCAATTCAAAAACGCACCTTCCCGACTGGATGGAGGCAGAGAAACCAAAGATGTCCGCATGAGATCTGAAAATACCGCCTCGTCCTGCGATGCTGGAGTATTTCCCATGATTTCTCGTGAACTTGCAGTCCCAGAGTTATTATCCTCTCGTGGGGATGTTTTAGGCACGAGCCGAACGCGATTCGTGCCTTTGCTGCGCTGAGCGCCAAGATCACAGGTCGAACTGCAAAAGACACTTTCGGGACCGGAAGGAATGGGTACGACGTCAAACTTCCTCTCCAGGCGGCCAATAAGCTCTTGATCATCAGGCATGATGTCTTCCCCCTAAACAGTGCCTCAGTGGTCAGGTCTAATGAGACGGCGTAAGGCGCAGGACTTAATCGAACTCACATCTCCAAGCAAACCAAACCACTGCTTGTCATGAGTGACAGCCGTATCTATCTCTGGGTACTGTCTATTCGTGAGCATTGTGGGAGATACTGTAAGAGCTTAGCACACACCGAATTGAGCAGATGTTCATTGATGACAGCGGCAGGATGGTACGGCTAAGACCTAAATTTAAGTATGATGGATTGACACGAGGAGTGATGGCTCACCATTCGCAGAGGCATTGGCGTTTCAGCGGTGTCCTCATACGGGCCTCAAAGTTGTCTTCAGTTGAAGATCCTGCTGACCAGCTTGGTCTGGTACAACAACCCAATGATCTTCATCAATGAAATGGTACCGGAAAGGTGTCGACTTGCTCCGGTATAACACCTCCTGGCTCGACATAGACTTCATACTGCGTGCGTCCACATGAAGACCACGCTCCCGAACAGCCACACGAATACCACGAACAAAAACACACTGATCCTGAGCATCCGAAGGGGTTCGAGTAGGGCCAGTATTCGCGGTAGCAGAACCGACATTTCGGAATCGGTACTTAGTAGCCGCTCGAATGCCAGGAACAAAGTCCATCTGAACGGTATTCGGTTCACTGCAAGTGTAAGATGCTACACCCCAAGTCTTGGCTTTGTCCAGACCGGTTACCAACATGAGTGAATTGCCCCCGATACAACGACCAAGCTGGCCGTTGGCGTAGATATACCACGAGATGGCATTCTTGTATGCATATTCTTCGAAGCGGTCTTCGTCCAGGAAATCCGTCCGAGCAGCACCGTCGGGAAGAATAAGAATCGCACCCTCGGAACGTTTGCCAGTGATTCGGTAGCCGTAGCCAACTTCTTCGGGGATGAGGCCATCACTAATGAACAGTGAGTTTCGGAAAGGATGTAAACAGTGGTAGGAGCGCACACCAGCCACTGGGAGATATCCCAGAACCTCGAGTCGCTTTGTATGTCTTTGGGGTGTAGAGAGCGAACTTCAATTTGTGGGCTACACACAAATGCACCTAAGCCATATTGATTTGGGTACTTGTGCGTGTGTGTGCCAAGGTTGAGGTTACTCAGAGGCTCGAAAGTGGGCGGAACACGGTGGGGGCCGTTTCGTGGGTCATCGGCGGGGTATAGGATGTTGAACAGATAATGAAAACGTCCATCGATGTCAATGTAGCCCACGTCGCCAATGGAGACACTTCTTTTCTGCTTCTCCCAGGAGACGTCAGGATTCCATAGAGGATAGCCATTGAGTTTTGGCAGGAGCTGGCGTGCGTATATTTCGCTGTCAGTGGGGGGCTGACTGAGATGGTCGTGGTTTGAGGATGACGAGAGTGTGAAAGCTTCGTTGGCTTCACTGTCGGCGTATAATACGCTACTTTCATGGTCGATACCCAACGGTGGTTGTGGTGGAGGTGGACAGTTGACAAGAAGTCGACGTTGGAGGTGGCAGTGAGCTGGAACAAGTAAGAGCGCCCCTGTTGACCATGTTGAAATTACTGTTACTTATATGAATGTTGGAGGATTCAGAGAAAAGGTTTCTAATGAAGTTCAGTTCACAAGCACATGCAAAAACCAAAAGGAATATAGCTCACCCACTGGTCCCTGTCTCGTCCAAAATCCGAGATGCCTGAGGCACAACAGACTCTTCACGACATTCAATACCTTCAGTACCGGCGGCCTTGATGGCAGTGTTCGCCTTTCCTCTATCAGCTCCTGCCTTGCGATCATGAACAGTCTTGTCTCGCCTCACATGAGACCAAAAACGGCGCAGAGACGAGAATAATCGATTCCCCATGTCTACAGCGAACCACAGAGCGTTTTGAACGTGTCAGCCAGGAGGAGGTTGGTTGGGAAGATGTGATCATGTTGCGAGCAATGTTTTGAGGGTATTCATAGGTGAACGAGGCAACAGCGAGGAAATGTATATTCGACTGTGGACTGTCTTTGATTGGTATGCCTGCTGGGTTCGGTGGCCGCAGCAAGTATGTCATATTCCATGAACATCCAGCAGGCATTCCTAAAGCTTAATCTTCGACGAGCATGTACTTCTGCGAAGGCATTCACCGGAACTGATAATGAGCATGATATGTCGGAGAAATTGAATACAATTACAAGAAAATGGTGGGATAAGATACAGCAGCAGAAGAACAAAGATTTCACTGTCGTCTTTTATCAAATCAGTGAATAAGAGGGAACGCAAACTGTACATGACGCACCTTGAACAACGAAGAGGACATTTATGCCCCAGATTGGTGTCCTTTTACTACTCCGAGAGCGACGACCTCAGTCTACCTCAGTCGTGACCATTAAGAAACTGGGCAAGACCCCGAGTCGGAGAAATTTCCGATCCCAGCTGACGCGACACGAGGCATCATTTCTCGATCTTCTCTTGATCTTCTCAACGCCTTTGCGAACACTTTCACGGTGGTCGTCGTCCTCAATCGTGCCCAGAATAAGCCCGATATTATCCGACAACGAGCTCCAACGACTTCCTCCACAGAGCTTGTCCTAGCTACTGTCGAAATAAACTTTGCCGTGAGTTTCGTTTCCTTTCGAGCTGTTATTCTGCTGAAGGGTTCTCTAGGTTAAACGGAAGGAGATGGCGAAGTCCGAAACGCGGAGCAAGTACCTTGATTTCGAATCATGACCATAAACATCGCGCAACGAATGCTCTCCTTACGTGTTACTCCTGCAAGATATCCATTAAAAGATTTCATCCATGGTAGGGGTGGATACCGTGCCCGTATATACGGTTGACACGGTACCGGTCGTATAGCCCCGTACCCGTGTCCGAGAGTGCAGAAAGTTGACCACAATACGGTTCGGTGGGTGTACGGGTCCCTGTCGTACGGGGTCCCCGTATACCGTACTGTCGGTCGTACATACGGACTTGGTCGGAGTATCGGTTATGGGTATCAACGTTGAAATCACGCGCCAAAGTTTAATTGGCTAACTGTACAGTTTCACGGAAACTTCCGATTGGAGCTGTCCCTCTTCGGAATGCGCTCACAACCACCCACTAGGACGCGTCATCAAGAACCAACTAGTAGGATAAGTATATCACGTTGTGAGTTGCTCAACCCTTTTTAATTGTTCAGAGATGCTCATAGCTTTGACAGTCATTTTGGAGTGTTTCTGGTGGTGAAGTAGAGATCACCCTACCGTATAGCTAAGCACTGTCCGATTTCCTCGTATCGATATCATTGAAATGCAAATCATCTTCCCTGAAATCCTAGTTGGAGTGATAACATGATGCGTCCCTCACAACCACCCAGCCGAGTTCTGCTAACCCTCTATAGATAACTACCTGCATTCTACAGACATGCAATGCTCGCAAAATTCCAAAGGTGTCGCTGAACTCTCATCGCGAAAGGATTTTGAAGTCCGCGAATGCTTTCGAGGCTACGTAGCTTGTTGTATCCTTGCATTCCAGCAACTGGCAATCGGAAATAACGGTATGTCGCAGTCCTATAAAGGTCTACGGAGGCTCAGTTTGACACTGCAGAACTCACCGCAGCATTTCATTCTCCTCGAGAGTGAAACATGTCAAACATCCAGAAACTCATGCACCGTCAATTCCCTCCTTCCCCAGGTATGTCACCCACATGAAAGTGTTTTATCGTTCAATGCTGACGGTGTATTTAGGCGTGTTTCAAGCCGTCTCAGCTAGGTCGGGTCCTCGTCTCCTTCCGTCTACTCAAAAATCGGTCACAAATTGGGTTCTGGGCCTCATCTTCAGGTTCTGCCTTGCACTGTTTATTCCTTTTGGTCTGGGCTGCTTCATCTATACACCATTGATTTGCACTCGTGCTTTGGTACTAACCGATAAAGAGCCCACGTCTCTCCCAACCGCACTTGTGGTGCTTTACGGTTACGCGCTGCTGTTCGAAGTCGTATTCGGTGAGTCTATTCCTTGTCATTGTTGTTTAACAGCCAATTTATGAGCCATCTACAAAGCACTATACTGGTACCGAGAGTCTCTCGGGAGGCGTTTCTCTTTTTTCGCAGGCATCGAGCAAATTCGATATCGCCGCAATCACGTCTCGCAGATGCGCATGGACCGTTTCAACAAACTGGTCAAATCAGACACTCGTACAATTTTTGTACACGATGTTGGTCCACGAACAATCCCTGTTTGTGAGTGTTCTTCACATTTTCTGTTATTCACATGCCGATCACTTGTCTAGGTGTTTCCGGCAAAATGAATATCGATGAAGTTCTCGAGCTTCTTAGTTGTCGGGGCCTATTGCCATCTATACCTGTATACAGCCGTTCGGTTTACTCTGCGGGCAAAGCAGCACCCTTGAAAGGTACGGAAAACGTGGCGCAGCTTGGACTCGAGTCTCTGTCAAGCCTCTTTGTCCGTATTCATTTGCTTGGTGGTACCAATGATGGTGAGCACATTTATCTGTCTATGGTCTGTCCATTCGAATCTGACATAACTAGATCAATGTGCCGTGAACCCCGATGGAACATTGAAGAAGACACAAAATATCCCATTCTTTCACTCACCGTCTTCCAAGATACCCCTTCCTTCAGTTTCGTCGCCTCCAAGTACATGTAGGTGATACCTTCCATGTGCCAAAAATATGGCTAATCCTACTTTAAGCTGCAAGACAAACCCGCCGAAAACGGACTGACAGGATGGCTCAGATTATTGCGGCTGAGCAAGCAGACGAGAACGGGGTCGTCAAGCACCGCCGTCCAGGCAGTTCATCTTTGCGTGTACGAAAGGCTAAGGTGGTTGGTGCTGACGCTGATCCCAACATCAATCCTGCGCCCGACTCGGACGCGGAAGATGAAGACTACATTGCTTCAGGGAGCGAGAGTGATTTCTCAGGCTCTGATACGGAAATGGATGAAGAAGTAGAAATTATCACGAACGAGGAAGTAAGTACTTGTCATAACCTACAAATATAGTTTTAACTTGTGATTTAGCTCTCGGCCAGCCTTCCGTCAAAAACACACCCTTCACATTCCCGACATACTAAGGGCAAAGAGCCTGCAATTAACGCCAGTACCGCGTCGAGCGGGAAACGAAAGGCTGTTGAGATCGAAGACGTCGAAGAACAAGTGGACTCTGGAGCCTCTAGCTCATCCAATCTGAAGGTATGACTTGATGACTTCGATTGAGCTCGTTTGAAAACCTATGGCTACAGGTTCCGGCTGTAAAAAAGAACATGATATATCATTTTTATGAGGATCTCAATCCCAGTGGGGTTTTATTGGACGCTATCCGACGCGATTCGATGCCCAGCCCATCTGTCGTATAACGTCGGATGGTGTCGAATGACATCCTTAAGTGGGAGTTTTCGCGGACGTTATCCGATGCTATTAGACGTTACCTGATAGATCCTGACAATCGGCTACATATGGGTTTTCTTGCTCCGGTTCACCCTAGGGCTCAACGTTTATTAGTGTAAAATGAATATATTCAACAACATACTACTAAGTATAATACATCCAGTTTCCGACAAGTATGGCCCAGCTAACGAACCCCGAGCGAACCCCAAAGCTCTTGCCCCCAACGAAACTGATGCTCTAAACCCTGTGCCCTGCCGTCCCCAGATTCCAAACTCCCAACCATTTCCGAAACCGACATACAAGTCCTGGCGAGACTGCGTTCTCCAACGGGCACCGTTTGATCTACCGCTGGCTTTGCTCCTACTCTTCTTATGCGACGACGAGATCCTGTATGATGTGATAATGTGAGGTTGGTGACAAGAATTAGATAACTCTCCAAGACTCACTGCAACGTTCTGGGAGTACCGGTAGAGGAACGAGCCTATACAAGCCTTGCCGTGAGAATTCAATACAAATCAAAGCATTGAACCCAAACCATACCAAGAATCTGCTTTTCCGTCATCCCAAATGCATGTCCTACACCATTCCAGCGGCTATAGAGGTTGGGATAGGTCGGGAAGAGGAGATGGTGGTGGTTGGAGGGAAAGAATGGGACGTGGGAGAAAGTGTCTTCGAAGTCAATTTGACCCTGACTCGCGCACGGACCAGCCGCGAGCTCGAAAACTTTTCAACGTGTTTTTCCAAGTTCCTCTGTCCATTTTGTAAAGTCCCAGATATATTTTCTGAGTATACGTCAGGTGAATATCAGCAGACATCGAATTTCTCAGATGGCATCGGATGGCATCGAATCACGTCAAGCAACATCTCGTTGGGTCTCAATGTTGATAAGCATGGCCGACGCATACCTGAGAAGACCAATAAAGAATATCGTTGCTGGCATGGCAAGCGTAAAACACTGGTCATCACGCCGACCATGAAAGGCAGCCTCACTGGTAAGGTTTGCATTCTCTGATCCAACATAGCTTAATATTCTACTTTTCAAGGACTTATAAACCATCTCCGTGTTCACTTTCCGGCCATGTATCGTCTGTACAAGGTTATGCAGCTGCGAAATCAGCCTCCGTCCCAAGAAGAGCTCGACATAGCGTCTGGGCGCAAGCTTCTTGATTCTGAAACTATTAGCCAATATCTTGGTCAGCTTGAGTCGGCCACTGAAAACATAGTCAAGGCCTTTGAGCGTCAGGCAGGAAATCAAATGGTTCATTCACTTCGACTATATACAACTCAATTAGAGCTAACCAGAGTATACAGGGTGAATGGGACCAAGACAAGTTTGAACAACTGCTCGCCGAATGGATTGTTGCCTGTGACCAACCTTTTGAAGAGGTTGAGAGGCCGGAGTTTCAGGCACTATTGAAGTACACGCACCATCCCTCGCCAAGTCTCAAGATTCCCGATCGGAAGGCCATTCGGAGTAGGATCTTCAAGATGGGCCAGGATTCACGGGAAAGCATTAGGGATATGTTCAGTGTACCTGTCTTGTATTCTTTCTTTTCCAAGCTGCATGTTGAACGATCCATTTCAGGAGCTGGAATCAAGGGTATCACTCTCATTAGACACATGGACGTCAAGTAATGGGTATGCTTTCATGGCTATCGTTGCTCATTACATCACCAACAAGGGCAAGCTTGGTACGTTTCATTGAGTCTCAGATTACGGTGATTCCTTTACTAACACACAATGGCAGAAGAGCTTCTTATTGATTTCCGTGAGCTTAAAGGGGAGCATAGTGGCGAGAACATGGCAGAGCTGGTGTGGGGGACATTGTCATTTTACAATCTCAAACACCGGGTACGTGTTTACAGATAATAAGAACTAGTTTGAGCTCATTCTCTTATTGTGTAGGTCATGGCATTTGTAATGGACAATGCTACAAACAATGACACTATGCTTCAGGCTATTGAGCAGCGCTGTCGTAGTGAAAACATCCCGTTTTCAGCACGCAAGGCTCGTCTGAGATGTATGCCACACACGATCCATCTCGCTGCCTTGGAGGTTCGTCTTACTTGCTTCTGTATCAACTACTATGATTCTCATATTTTTATATAGCTTTTACGAGGCTTGGATGCCATCTCTGAGCGTGATTTTGTCGCCGCGGCTTCTCGAAAGGCACCCTACCAGGAAACTGTCACAGCACCACTTGCGCGCAAGTATGATGATGATGCCGCATTTCGAACAGAGGGAGATGACCAAGACACAGCTGAAGACGACGGAGTTTTCGGCGATGAGGTTATCTCTCCTCTTCAGAAGGTAAGGATTGTCCCTCATTGGCTTTGAAGGCTGCTAATGCTTTGTTGATGCTTCAGCTACGCCACATTGTGAAATTTGTTCGGGGAAGCCCACAGCGCCGAAAGCTGTGGACTCGTGCTGTACATCACGCATACGAGAAATCCAATAGCAAGAGTGAAACAGCAGTCATCCTCATCCTTGATGTCAGGACACGTTGGTCCTCAACCCACCAAATGCTACGTGAGCCAGTGACTTTTACCCGTTCGCACAAGTTATCGTTTACGATGTTTATTTCCTTCATAGGACGTGCACTGGATTACCGTGAGGCCGTAGATTCATATGTCGCAAGAGACAGAGATCTCCGGCTTGACTATGATCTTTCCGACACGGACTGGAACTCGATTCAGACAGTATCCAAGTGGCTCAAGGCATTTAGGTCGGCAACCACCCAGATGTCCACGACGAAAAAGCCTATGCTATCTACAGTCCAAGCAATCTTCCGCGGCCTTCAGGACGAGCTACGAGACATCCTTTCCGTTCTTTCCGATGACGTATCACCTCAGTTGAAGGAGGGCTTGGTGAAGTCGCACATGAAACTGAGTGACTACTACTTCAAATTTGATAAATCACCATTCTATGTATGGGCTTCTTGTGAGTGCTACTTACATTGCTCTGACCTAAGCTGAATTGCCGTTTAGTGCTTGATCCTCGTATCAACTACGCTGGTCTTCGAGAGGATTTCGCAGATGACCATATCCTCTTGAGTGACTTGGCTGATTTCAAGGCCGAGCTCCTCGAATATTACAACCTATTTTACGCAGCTCAGGATAACCAAAGCTCCACAGATGCCACATCTACTCCATCATCTCAGCCCACTGCACCAGAACATTCTCCCACCAAGCTGAACTTCACAGCCCGCTACAAGAAGAAGGCACGGGTCGATACCAACGAGCTCGAAGACTATTTCAAGCTTGAACCGAAGGATTTCGATACCACTGATCCTATTAATTGGTGGTACCGACACCGCAAGATATATCCGAAGCTCTATTGTTTAGCTCGAGACCTATTAGCTATTCCCGGTATGTCTTCGAGCCCAATGCTGTTTATATGTTGGACTGATGACTTCAGGCTCTGCCGTTGCCGTTGAGCGTATCTTTTCGAGTGGAAGAGACACTATATCTCTTCGACGTGCTAGTCTCAAGCCGGAAACAATTGAGACACTGATGTTGGTGAAGCAGCGGCTTCATTTGGCTCGAGAAGCTGTGGTGGATCTTTGTGGTGATTCAGATGACGAAGACGATGAGTAAATGACTTTGCTTCCAAGTTTATTGGCTATTTGAGTACAGCCTGTACCGTACATACGACCGTAACACCGTATATACAGCCGTACCCGTGTCCGAAAAGCATCTGTCTGAGACTCGATACGGTACGGATACGGTTGTACCGTATACCGTTGATAGTCGTACTTTGTACGGCCGTATCCGTATGGCGTACGGTGTCCACCCCTAATCCATGGTTCAATTATGGTGACCCAAGACTGGAGAAAGCTTTGCCTCAACCCCCAAGTCTATTCGCTCTACTTTGTCGACGAAAACCGTGACCAAAGTATCGTCAACCAGCTACTAGTGCCTTCCGCAACTCGAACTCAGATACTGCCCAAAACATGTTGAGATATACTTCGCACGTACCACTGTCTGCCATGAGTATCTTCAGTCTTGCAGGTAACCCCTTATCCCAATGCCTCAGCCGCCCGCTTCAACGGGTCTCTTTGTCGGTTTCATCGTTTGCCCACGTAATCGCCACAATCCAAATTCCACGACAAAAGGGCTCTTTCGAACGAGCCAGGGTCTGGGTTGCGCTGTCACTTTCTGTTCTCATTTTGGTGAGCCGCCTCTGTCAGTCCTTCGACCGTCGTGTCCTGAATTCTGATGTTCGCTTTCCAGATGACCTCTTGTACACTTTATCTACCCCCTCCAGCAAACGGCATCTTGGTACCATCCTGTACCATCAAATCAACGAAGCACCTTTCCACGCCGTCGACATCTTCCACATCATTCAATCACCCAACCGTCCTTGCTTACAAGTGCGGGAAAAATCGTCTCCCGCAGTGCGGAATTCAGCAGAATTCAGCCCGCACGGTTTTCGCAGACGGTACAAACACTTACACACAGGGCTGTGATAGGGTTTCAATCCGAAGATAGGTATGTGAGAATCATTATGGGTCTTACCGCCGTGTTCTTGCGTATTGTGTGAATGGTTGGGGTTAGTAACGCCACCGTGGGGGATAGTGATCGTGGTCAAGGGATGGGGGGGCGTTAAGTGGTGACATCGACGGGACTTTGGGCTCATCGGACATCGTGTCTACTTATACTTCAAATATAAAGGCTAACAATTCACGTGTTTGCTGCGCAGGAGCAACCAACAGAGCACAGAGTAGTTGTGCTGCACCCAGATAACCCCAATCGAATTATGTTTTCCGCAAGAAGCTCAAAGTTAGCATGTGGACAATCATTGGGTTCGTTACCATTCGGAAGTTGCATTGGGCCGCGTTATGTATGTCTCACTCCATGATGATCGCGTTTTGTTGAGTCGTTTCTAGTATGTATGCAGCTTTCCTGATATCGTGTCAGTGGTTGGTCAGTGGTTCCCAGAGCCACGCAAGATCAACACATCTAGATTTTTACAGCAAGCCTTACCAGCTGGTCGGATGCCTCAAGGCGTCCGACGACCTTTGGAGTCAAGTTCTTGCAGCGACTCTACTCAAAGTTCTTCGTCATGACGTGCAAACGCACGATCGTAGACCTTACAGTCGTTCAATTCACTACTATACTCACAGCGAGCAACTTGCCAACACATGGGGCTTCGAGTGGTTCGTGACTGGTACGCCACAGAATTGCCACAGGAGTTAACCTACAATCCTGCTGTAGTACTACGGTCCCCTTATGGGATCGTGTTCATTCAATCGATCTGACATACAACTTTGTAGAAGCTCGGCTAGTGAATTTGAATGCCTGATTCAGTAGTCCGGAGTCGTCGATGGACCGACTCGTTCTCCTGGGTGACAAGAATCATAATTGAACATCAGGACGCGTCAGATGGAAACGATGCAGAGATGGTGGCACGGGTGTATCTTATTCCTGCACGAATGTTATGAAATAGGTTTCGAGATGGTACAGCAGTAACCGTTTAGGTTTTGTAGGTGTGCACATAAAAAGGGGAATGCTAACGTCTGGATTTTACCGATTGAAGCTAGCCGCGCAACATGAACGCTGATCAGTACGCCATTATATCCTATCACTAGCTGCTAACCTCCTCACCCATCTTTTAGCGTCACAGATCATAAAGCCAGACGCCCGTCGTTGGACGGGTCCTGGGGTACACCATCGTACCACAAGGAAGACAACCTGGTGTCAGAAGGTCAGCACTACTACAAAAAAACTTCAGCAACAGTTCCGACCATTGACTCACATTTAGGCACATACATGGTGAATGTCGTTCCTTTCCACTTGCTCCCGCCCTCCGCCAATTCTGTCAACTACCCCGTCTTTGGGTCCGGATATACGCCATCATCAGAACGTCACGACGTACTTTGCGATAAACTGGGGCTCGTCATGCAACACCAGTGGCGAGAACCCGGTTCCGAGTCGGACAAACAGCAATCACAGTCTCCACGCCGTGACGCCTATAGTTTCTATAGTCACGCCGCAAGCTGTCAAGCCGTTCGTAGCATCAGAGGGCGTCAGGGCTGCAAACGAGAACCGAAGACTTCCAGGGAAGAAGCTGTACCAGTGCACTGGCTTTTGGCCTTGCATGGCTACTTTTACAGCCCGCCACAATTTAAAAAGCGAGGCTGTTTTTTTATCCAACATCCTGATAGTAACATCTAAACGGGCTCGAATTAGGTCATATCAGGTCTCATCGAGGAGAAAGGCCGTACAAATGTCCCTTTTGTCCCCAGAAAACGGTCACCAAATCGGATATCAAGCGTCACAGTAGATCGTGCAAATTGAATCCCTCCAAGATGACTCATAGTGTCTTGGGCGATTGATTTATACCCCATCAAGTATTCGTTTCCCTAATAATCAGAGTCAAATATCCTGTATAATGTATAGTATTCTTGCGTACAATTTCCTATGAATGTACAATTTTTGGCGGCATTATTCAGCTCAAGGAAGAGCGCACGGCCTGCTATGAGCCTTATTATGTTAATGGCAACTCAACAGCGAGGAAATTCACTGGAAGACGAACCATGAAGCAGTCCTTGCACACACACTGTCGTTCCGTCAGCGTATCCAAGACCTAGGTCTTGCAAGCGTCATGCAAGGCATTCCATCTGGTACAAAAAAATCACAGAAAGCTTCTCATAGCAGAACCCGTTGCCCTAATACAAGAGCTTGAAGGAAAGACGTCGGTCAGGAATCGACTGTCCAGGGAGATGTCCTACTGATGCACCATTGGTATAGGTTTATATACAGCACATTGACATTGATAGGTGCATTCAGGACCTAGTAACCTGACCGACCTGGAGGCTTCGAAATTAGTGGTCAGTGCTTGAGGCAACGAGCGGGAAAGTTACACGCACTGAAGTTGAAAAGCGTACGTTTCCTGTCCAGAGATTGTCACAGTAGACTATAAGCCGAACCAATTCCATGTCGAGCTTCAGCGAGGGATACCGGAAGACTACGTCGCAATTTGAAGCCCTGGGTTTCTGCTTAGTGCCATAATGATATATGTGATATCCGAGTTTTTCATTCATCGGCTTCGCTATCTCTCCTCCTTAGGTTCATCCATATCTTTGGTAAACGATACGCAGCGAACTTCGAGTTTCGGGGATTTGGAATGTGTTGGGAATGAGGATGGTGAAAACTGAAGGATAAGAAGAGGTCACTCGGAAGGGCCTGGGCCTAGGCCCTGAGAAATTTCAAGGCAGGTTCCCACGCAATTTCATCCAGGAGGTGAGTTTCTTCCGAGTCACTCTCGCCGATTAACCCAGGATGGTCGACCTCAAGGGCTACAATAAGGAAACTGGACGCTACGATGTACAACCTCCAGTGCAGAAGCGGCCCAGAAATCCTTTGCGGACAACTCATGCCTCAAGAACTCAGCCGGTTACAGAGAGTGATGCCATGAATCCGAAAATCGACGACTCCAAAACTCTCACACCATCTCAAGCCTCTCGCAAGGCCAACAGGGAGAAAAAGAGACTGTTATACAAGCTTCTTTTTTCTGACCAGAGAGATTGGATTAGGGGATCTACCAAGACTGGGGTCCTGGCTGCGCACTGGCTGAACGATATGGATAGCAAATACGGCAACAGCGAGCAAAAAACAGCTTACAAAAATCTGAAGGAGGCAATCGTAAGCCCCTGGTTGTATTTTTCTGAACAGCAAATGCTGATGCGGTTTGAACAGGAAGACCTGCTTACGAGTTTGAAATTCCATGGAGACATTCCCTTCCGATTGGATGGACGACCAAACCTTGGCCTTTGTGGGTATTATCATTCAAGGTTGGTTGTTCCAGGTACTAAGTACCAACGCTGCCACAGTGACTGTTGAAGATCGTTGTGCTATGGACATGTACGGCTTGATTGCACTGGGCCTTGATCTGGGCAGCCTCTTCTTATTGTCTCAATGTCTAGCAAGAGATAATAAGCGTTGGGACGAGAATCCTGAAGGAGAAAGACCACTTGTTCGTGTTCACGCCATGGCATGCTTGTTCTTCTGATCATTTCTGATAGACACCTACTATCTACGATCCTGATCAACACGCCTGGCGCCTCATCGTCCTGTATCCCAACGATTACCTCCCCGACAATGCTCCTCTGATGATCTTGGATCCTGAAAAACGCACCTTTCGTAAACCGAATGACCCTTCCCCACCGCCCCCAATCCAATCCGACTGGATACCGTGCACGATCGATGACACTCTTCGGCTACAGAGGAAACGCGGCGAAACTATAAGGGAGCCAGTCACGTTCAGTATCGTGGGCAATAGAGAAAAGAGCGATTTCCCTTCCACTTTTGCGATGATCTGCTGCTTCGCTTCCAAGGTTCAAGCCGTCAACGATACAACGCATCTTACTCGTTCTCAAGAAATCTACCTTTCTTTATATCGGGATGCCTTGGCTGAGTTGGTTGGCCTCATATATTATATACCTCCTGGTCGTACCCGCAAATTCTACGCCAAAGTGGATGCGGCTGTCCAAGCCGTTGAGGATGTGGCGACTCGGGTCAAGCCTTCCCAGCCCAGTCTCGACAGTACTGGCCGTACACTTACCAACGAAGCGCCTGTCGCCAGTGCTCAGGCTCCTTCAGTTGACCAAGCCACTCAAATCAGCCAGCTCAACAGATCGGACTCCACATTTGACGAAGAATCTGACGACGTGGAAAAAGATACCACCTTCAACCCTGAAAAACAGCCTGCCTCGGATGCCAGCCAGGACGACATTGGTGAACCGGTACTGGAACCGGAACCCGATTCCCCATCGTCTGGTCGTACCGGTCTTGTTGACTGGCGCAATGGTATAAGCAGTACAAATCCTCAAGACATCGAACTTCCCGCTCAAGCCCCCGACACTCAAGTCGACGATCTAGGGTACACTTTAGCTGAACGTGCTGCTGTAGGAAGACAAATCGTCAATGCGACCAATCCGACAGAACGTGCTCAGGCATGGCAAAGGATGTTTTTCGGTCCCCTTGGTGGGTGCTGGCAAGTCTTTTGTGTGATTCTAGTCTGATGTTGAATTGCAGGGCATCCCAACTACCAGAGACCGCCACGGTATGAATGCGAGCAGTGGGAGCATGATTCTGATTCTGATGACGATGAGAGTTATGACTCCGACGATGACACGTCTGGATCTCACTGATATTTGCGATGGTTCCATTGGGCGATGTTTGGGCTATTTATGTAAATCGAGTTCAGAAGTAAAGTACACATTACAGTACATAGCAGTTACTCGAAAGCAAAGAACATAACATATCGAAAAAGGGTGTACTCCAATAGAAGCCTTCGGAAAGATATAGCGTATATGCCGCAGCGTAATGTAATATGTCATTATCAGAAGCACCTTCATCGCCAAGTTTCTCCAACACTAGTCACTCGAGGGAGACGGCGACACTGAGCGTCTGCCAGGGACTACCCGATCAAAGACTGAAAGAAAACTTTCGTATGTCACATGGCCACCGAGAGTCGCATACTCAAACGGTCGTCCATCGGGGTGAGTGAGCTCAGGCGTTCCCAACAGTTGACTTTCAGAGGCCGCGTCCTTGTACGTCGCAGTATCCGTCGTGCGACGAACAGAGTCATCAGGCGAACCAGCGTAGACAGCAGCGACTTGTACGTCTCCGTAATGCGTATCCATTCGTATTATGGAGCCAGTCACTCTTCGCCTGTCTGGCTTGCTCCCATTCACCTCGCGACCAATTTTCGTATGGTGGATTGCCGATTTGCGTTCCCTTTTCGAAGCGGCCAACGATCCAAGCAAATACGTACAAGAACGACTCTAGGTCGTATCTCACGTAATGCTTGTCTCCACCATCCGGGCTCGAGACAAAGTCCAAAAGGTGTATGGCGATAAAAGGTTTAGTTCCGGTGCGTTGCCTCGAGGTGGGCATACTGTGTTCGTCAATGAAACATGCGAGATCAAAGTCGTTCAGGACACCGTAAACTTTGCCATCGATGCGCCGGTACATCAGGTTATTCACGCTGATGTCGCGATGCATGATCCTTGGGTACAGAACGAGCCATTGATGCGCTACAGGAACATGAGTATAGGCAAGAAGAAGACGGAAAAGACGACTTACCCTCTATGGTATCCTTAAACACCAAGGCCATCTCATTTGGGTCCGTAAGTTCCGTTATAGGGCTCAACTCTTCCACCACCAAAAACCTGAGCGCTCGCTTCTCCACCTCAAACAATGATAAGAACAAGTCCAAATCAAAGTCACCCCTGTCGTAAATCTTGGGTAAATGGTTTACAACCCACGCATGTTGCTGGTCTGCGTTCGCCGTAGTGACAGCTCGATCGACGACGCTCCATTCCGTGGGTCGTGGAGCAGGAGGAGTAGAGACTTTGACGACTGCACGAATCGCTGTACTTTGTCGTTTGAAGGTGGCTCGGATAATCCACGTTCCCCTGCTGACGAGACCGCGAGGGAATACGTAAACTTCCTCAAGAACGTACTCGATGCCATTCAAGACGAAAGTTTGCTTGGAAAAGATCCAGTGGTCGATTATATGAGGTCCAAGAGCAAGGGAAGGTTCGACGAGTCTGGCGGGTTGTATCTGGGGAATGATACCCCAGTCAGCGAGGGACATGCGAGAAAACGCTAAGAGAATGCGAAGGAAAGTGCGAGGGTTTTGGACGAATGAAAATTTGGATGTGCGGCATGATCCTGAACGAGTGTAGAGGAAGAGTTGCAATGCATCGTCGACGATGAGAGTGCCAATGACGTGGGTGCGTACCGCGCCACGGTTGAACATCTCCAGCGCGTAGCTGGCGCATTGTAGACGCCAATCACTAGTAGATTCGTTGTGCTTTCGTCGCTTTGCAGAAACTTGAGCACTATCATCGGCAGCATCCAGTACGTCGTGTGAGCGTTTGGCCGCACTTGAGGCAACGCTTAAAGGATCATCGACAGAACGAGAGGGTCCGGGATCGCGGCTTTCGCTGACGGAAGTCGACTGTGCGGGACGTTGTTGGACTGCAAGACGACTGCTTCTTCGCACGCCTTGTGAGGACTGTTGGAGGAGGCTGGGTTTCTTGCCCTTGGCTAAACCAAAATGAGACGTTAGCGAAGGAATAGGTAACATTCACATGGGAGACGTGCCTTGTGTACGTTTGGGTTGAGGTTGAGGTTGTGGTGCGAGCTTCTTGATCTCTTTCAGCAGCATTTTAAGCTCGATGAAGAAGAGAATGTCGTCCCACATGTATATGAAACGACTGTTGGCAGAAGGTGGCTGCCGTGCCGCTTGATACACCTCGTCATAGTCAATAGCCAGCTCCTTCTCTTTCCCATTCTTCTTCCCCTTCTTCAACTTCTCATATGCCGCGTTCCCCTGCTCCGTTCTAACATAGAGTGTTTTGGCCTTCACTCCGATGGCGTCTGGCTTTCTATCTGACCTAGAACCTCGGATTGCTACTGGGTCGGCGATGCATAGCGCAATGTCTTCGCTGTTTGCTGTCAACCCCCTGGCCTTCATTTGTTGAATGACGGTGTTGAACAAGTCGATGAAGGGAGGATAGCGTTCGGGTTCGTGAGCCATCTTCTTGGTGTACGCGCCGAGTAACGCCTGAAATCCTGGTGAGCTGGCGATATCGTCCAGGGCGCTCTGATCTTCGGGTGTAATAGAATCGGTCTTGAGAACATGTGTCAGATAAGGGTCGAGCTGAACAATCTTCTCATTCTGGACATCGACGATGAGGAAGGGCTTGTAGTCTTGGTGCCGTGGTTGTTTCTCGTGATCGACGTGGTCTACAGAACCCTTGCCGTAGGGTGTATTACTGACGCTAGCTTCGTGAGAGCCGTCACCAGGCTCGAATGATGCATCCGACCTCGACAAAAGAGCGTTCGCGGGGTGCGAGATGGTGCGTTTAGGACGTGCTGGTGTCATTGGAATGTCGGTATGTGATGGGGGTGGAATGATTGGTTTATCGTGGGAGTTCCGCGTACCGTATCCCTCAAAATTCGTACCAGAACTACTGGCAGAATTATCAAAAGCGGTAGGTGTGCTGGAGCGTTGTTGGTCGTGGAATCTCGGTACGGGAGAATGGGGAGAATATTGGAAGTCGAAACGGGAAGGATTCGGATTCTCTGCCTCATTGGAAGAAGCCATGGCTTAGAGAAAGAATGAAAGACTTGGTCGACATGGTTGAGAACAGAGACGCGCCTTTAAAAAGTTGCAGAGTCATCTGATGGTGGCCTTGATGGTGGCCTGTGATGTGACAATGCGTGACATGCATTGTCCTCCATTGTCGTCCGCATTTGGCAAATGCTTATCCCCGAAGTGAAGCTAGTGACTCACTGCTGCGTTGTTCACCGGATGCTCGTATCTCCAAAAGCAGGAGAAACCGCATCAGAAGCACGCGCAAGTAGCATGGAGTTGGGCTTGCAACTGTACAGCACATCACATTTCAGAAACCGCGAATCATTCATGGTTAGCTCAAGTTTAGCTGCTGGCATGCAGGTGATGCATCTGTGATAGATAACTACAATTTTCTGACGACGAGCTATTCTGATACATATTGAGTCTTAACACATAAATGTTACACAATTTCTCAACTCTTTTGCACCTACGTATACGAAAACACATCCCCAAAGACTGCGAGGATGTGTTCATAGGTCACAAACCCACCTAAAGTTGTTTGGTCAAACGGCTGCCCATCAAGCATCTTGAGTTGCCCATCATGTCGATGTTTGCGAGCCAGAGCTTCCCGAAACTCGTTCCTTCCATATCGAAGCTGAGTCCTGAGGCTACTCAACAAATCCTTGAGCGATTTGTAGTTGGCAGTCAAGCTTTCCTCTGCCAACGGTTCCATTAGCCAAACACGTTTGGCAGTGCCGGCAGATTCCCAAGTACCCTTGAACCATTCTTCGTACAAAGGGTTACTGGTATATCTGCCGTCCTCGTAGTGGGCGACTATCGCGGCAAAGACATAGACGAACGCCTCGAGATCATATCGTGCATAGTGCATTGGCTCCATTTCGATGTTCGGTGGACATAAGAGGTCTATAGACATAAATGGTTTCGTACCAGCTCGCTGAAGAGCCTGAAAATCGTTCATCTCGCTGATGAAGCAAGCAAGGTCAAAGTCGTTCAAGACACCACAGATCTTTTTATTTATGTTCATCCGGAACATCAGATTGTTCATGCTGATATCGCGATGCATAATCCCGGGGTAGCCGACGAGCCACTTGTGACCTGCCGAATAGATTCAGTTATTACCGGCTGGAACAGCAGTCACAGATACACCACTTACAAATGATGGTCTCCCTGAAAGCTTGAGTAAAATGGACGGGATCCGAAAGACGTGTAATAGGCACCAACTCCTCCACTACCATCACCCTCATCTCCTTCCACTCAAACCCCTCTCCAAACAGCGGCACAAACGATTTTTCAAACTCAGACTGGTCCCAACATAGCAAATTGGGCAAGTGGTCTAGAACCATGATGTGTTGTTGGTCCTTCTGGGCAGCTTGATACGCTGCCTGAAGAAACACCCACTCTGGCTTTCGTTTCGCAGATACACTGGAGAATTTGATCACAAGCCGGAGCCAAGACAGCTTTAAACACGTTGCTTGGATGATCCACGTCCCGGAGCCGGTCAGGCTGGAAGGAAAGACGAGAATGCAGCCAACAACAAACTGAAAATCGCCCAACACGAAAGATTTGTTCATGTATAATGTCCGATCAGGTTGAAGCTGGGGAGTAGCAGGAGGTACCGATGTGCATGATAGTCGGTGAGTAAGCATGCCTTCAAAGACACCCCACTGGGAAAGAGTCATACGAGAGAGCCCCAAAAGTATGCGGAGGAATATACGTGGCTGCTCAACGAAGGAAAAAGGTTCCGTACGGCATATTCCTGAGCGAGTATAGAGGAAGAGCTGAAGGTTATCGTCGACAACCAGCCCACCGATGACGTGGGTACGTATTCCACCTAGGTTGAGCATGTCAAGGGCGTAGCTTGCACACAGGAACCGCTGTTGGAAGTAATTGTAGGTTCTGGCTCGTTTGGTAGGTCGCTTCGCCGTTACAGTGCCGGCATCATCACCGGGTTCTTCTAGGGGGCGCTTCACACCACTAACGGGTGCTGGTGAGGGATCACATGGAATCTCAGCGAGGCGAATACTCCTTCGATGCGCTTTGGATGGAGTAGATGTATGGAGCGGAGTAGGTGGTTGTTGCTTGGGACCAGCTGGCATTTGAAAGAGTGCATCAGCACTAGAACAGACAACAACAGAAGCAGAGACTTTACCTTTCTTTGTAACAGCTTTAGGTACTCGGATCCCATTCTTGATCGTCTTCCTCTCCATCTTGAACTCGAAGAACGTGAGGAGCTCGTCCCACATGAACGCTGAGCTGGGACTAGCCTGCGCAGCGGCAGGGACATCCTTTCCTGATTCCTTCTCATCCTGGCTAATCCGAACATCGATCGCTGACGCCTTCACACCGACTGTGCTAGGTGTCATTTCCGGCGGCACACCTTCGACAGGCTTTGGGCGCGATAAACAGACGGTAAATTCTGCCGGGTTGGTTGTTACACCCAGCTTGACCATCTCGTCAATGGTGTGGTTAACCAGTGCTACGAAGCGCGGGTAGCGATCGGCGTCGCTGTTCACCTTGTTGCAGTACTGTTTCAGTAGCTGGAGGAATGCGGTCGAGTCTGCGATGGCATCCAACTGGGGAGGGGTGTCTTCAGGGATGTGTAAGACAGTGGTCATGTAGGCTTCGAGTGGTACTAGTTTCTCGTTGGATATATCAGAGAGTAGGAAGGACAGGTCTCGGCGTGGTTTTGGAGGTAAGCTCGACGCCTTTGGGGGGTCAGGACATGGTGTTTCTGCTGGAGACATGACTGTGATGAAAGAGGGAAATGATGTTCAGCATTGAAGCGAAGCACAGGGCTTTTAGCATCGAATTCTGCTGTGGCCTGTGACTGTGACTGATGCTTCCCATTGTTCTCTGAGATGGTCCAGTTGCCAGCACGAGTCTTGATTGTCTCCTTCACTTCCTCGCGTGCTACTATCCAAAGAGACCACGTTAAACGGTGATTGGTGAATAGGAATTGGTGCAAAACATACGATGCAAGAGACGACAGCTATCGTGAACGTTGTTTGGGCTGAATCGCGGAGTTTGTATGTTATCGATTTCTCTTGGAATGTATCACGGCTCTGCATGCTGTTTTACTCAGTGATACACCGATCTGGCAACTTTAGTGATATATGACATACTTTGTCTAGGCGACTATCGTCGTAGGCGCATCATAGCTAAGTATAGGGGGAGATCAACCGTTTTTCGTTGCCGCTGGCCGACAATGCAAGTCTCGGGATAGTAGGTGAAGATATCGCACTGTGACGATGGTGGAGGACGACAACTGAAGAGGGCTATCGACTCTTCTTCGGGAAGTTGCCGTCTTGGAATGAAACCTGAATGAAACCCTAATTACTGGGCAGGGAAGTTCCTTCTCAAGTGAAAGGCAACAACCGTAAAATTCAGTGAAGAGCAGATATTTCTCGCTTCAATAAGCTCACCAGGAGAAAAATGAAGCCCTAAATGCTCCGACCTAAGTGTCACGTCAAGCAAGGCCACCCACAATGCTGTTGACCTTCTGGTGAAAATCAGTCACCCAAAATATCTCAAATCTGTACAAGACTACTTACTTTGTTCCATTTTGACTAGCCAATGATATGATATTTTTTGTGCTGTTGAAGAATGGAGGTCATGTACAAGTTGGATCGATTCCTCGTGGTGCAGGAGCCAAAAGCGCCGGGTCTTGTGAAACAGTTGGGAAGTCGGTCACGCACAAAGACGACGCGTGCTCACTGTCTGCCACCACGAACTCGCCCCTTCCGCGATGCCTTCGACTCGACAACGCGCCTCGGAAGGCCAGTCTGCACCAGACGGAGTCGTCCAGCTATCTTTTCGCGAAAAACTTGTTCAAAAAGGCTCTTCTACAGATGCCTTACTCAAAAGGCTTAAAGCCCTCCACACAGAACTCGCAGGAATTGACCAGGAAAAAGTCGACACCAATTCTCTCGGAGCAGTCAGGAAGGATCTCATTAGCAACACAATTCTTCACCACAAGGACCGTGGAGTCAGAGCGTATGCTGCGTGTTGCATCGCCGACCTCCTTCGTTTATACGCTCCGGATGCCCCATATACCCAACCAGAACTCCGAGACATCTTTCAATTCTTCTTCCGTCAATTATCTACCGGGTTGAAACCTGATTCGGCGTACTACAACCAGTATTTTCACCTCTTGGAATCCCTTTCGACTGTGAAGAGCGTGGTTTTGGTTTGTGACCTCCCTAATGCAGAGGAGGTCATGGGGGATGTGTTCAAGGACTTCTTTGCGCTCGTGAGGAACAACTTTGCCAAGAAGATCGAACTCTTCATGGCAGATATCCTCGTCGCTATCATCGATGAAGCCCAAACCATACCACCTGGAGTGTTGGATCTCATCCTAGCCCAGTTTATGGACAAGGACGCGGTGCGTTACCTTTCTTTGACGCCCTGTTCTATTTCTGATTGATTCCATAGAATCCACATCAACCTGCTTACCGACTCGCGGTCCAAGTTTGTAATGAAACCTCCGACAAACTCCAACGACACGTCTCCTTGTACTTCAGTGACATCCTCCTCTCTCATACAGATTCTTCAGCAACCAATAATGAAGAAGACGCCAAAGAAATCCGTACAGCCCATGAACTCATCAAACGCCTCCATGCTTCTTGTCCAGGCCTCTTACACAGTGTCATTCCCCAGCTAGAGGAGGAACTCCATATGTCTAACCCTCAACTTCGGAGCATCGCTGTTCAGGCCTTAGGGGAGATGTTCGGCGACAAGAATGGAACAGAGTTGTGGAAGAACTTCCCGAGTACATGGTCCGCGTGGCTATCCAGGGCGAACGACAAGAGCACTGTGGTCAGACTTCGGTTTGTTGAATCGTCAAAGACACTGTATGGGAGTACATCATTGGAGATGAGGGAGACACTCGAGAGTGCGCATATCATCGTTCTTCCTTTATACATCACATCTAAGACCATTCAATAGATGCGCTTAACCTCAAGCTGCTCGATCCCGAAGAAAAAGTTCGCGCTGCTGTTTGCAAGCTGTACTCGGAGCTCGATTATGAAACGGTCGCCCATCATGTATCGATGAAACAAGTTGAAGCTATTTTAGCGCGTGTGGCGGACAGGAAAGCAGTTGTGAGGCATGAAGCAGCAACTAGCATGGCTAAGCTGTATATTCTTGCTCAACCTGAGATGTGGGCGATTCCTCTTGATCACTGATTGCAATGCTGATTGTTCGTTGCAGAGAGAACAACGACTCTGTCGCAGTCGAGAAATTTTCTTGGATACCGGAAAAGTTGATAGGAATGCTCAACTTAACAGAGTGCCGGTACGTGGGTATCATTCCTCATCATTAACTACATTCACGTATAGTCTACAGACCAGCCATAGAACGCGCGTTTGCGGAACACATCCTTCCACTACCTTCTGCTTCCAATGTGGATGAATCAGCATGGACAAACCATCTCCTAGCCACCATCAGCTATATACCGGATAAGCAGCTGCAGCAAAACTTCCTTCACTTGACTGGTTTGAAGAATGTGTCAGTGCCTCTGTTCATTCTATCTTTCTTAAGAAGCTCATGGTGCTCTATAGCCACCCGACGTGTTACGAAGTGTTCGTAGATATGTGTATCGCTAACAACGTACGTCTTTCACACCAAACGTCGAGCTGCGCTCATTATAAACCCACAGGGTGGAGTCATTGATGAAAACGAGGAGGTTATCACTAGACGGTTAAAGGCCATTACCCAAGTGATATCATGTAAGGTTTCTTGTCATTCCTCTCATTTCGCGGGTTTGTTCCAACTCCCATCACAGCGCAATTCCCCGACCCAACCAAGACTTCTGAAGATCTCCAGACCTTTGCATCCAACAACGATAAACGCCTGTTCAAACTCCTCAAGACCGCTTGCAATGCAGAAACCGACTTGAAAACTCTGATCAAGGTCACAAATGAATTCACCAAGCGCGTAGAAGCTTCTCTACTACCCACCTTTGTAACGTTCCTTCACAAGGCCTGTCTACGCGTAATCAACACCAGCTCGGTGCCAACATTACTGAAAGCCGTGGAAGGTGCGAAGGGTACAGGAGCGAGGAAGAAGAAGTCGGTTAAAAGGGCAGAACATGCAAAGATCATGTTGCAATGGATAGCCAAGTGGTGCCCGGTGCTCTTTAAACCACATGTGGAAATGTTTTCGGAGGTACTATTGAACGAAGATGTGGAATCGGAGGAAGGGGAGGTGGTAGTGGAGGTCGCGTTGTTATCACTAGCGGCTGTCGTCCGAGCAGATCGTTCATTAGCGTTTGGAGAGAAGGAGCAGATAATGGGAAAGGTGCAGGAGTTGGCGTTGAGTACGACGAATAGGAGGCATGCTAAATTTGCTGCACGGCTACTGGCGGTCTGCGGAGAGGAGGCAGAGAATGTGTGTCTGAATGTGGTAGAGGTATGTCATTCTGTGTATCTATTCACGAAGATTCGTACTGACTTTTTTTGATCCCAAAGCAAATTGCGGAAGGGCTAGAGGATGCAACTGAGCCTCAACTGGTCGCACATATCGCAGCTCTTGACCAGATAGTCCGATTTGCGCCAGACGTTTTCGAGAGCAAGAGCGATGTGATCACGAGGTTCTTGCTGAAGAATTTATTGATGGTGTCGAACCCACAGTCGGTCAGCCTTGCCTTCTTACTGTCACTCCATTTCAACTAATTGGACGAATAGGAGGAGGATATGGATGATGGTGACGAATGGTGTGAGGATGCTCTGCTTCCCGACCTGACACGCGCCAGAATACTTGCGCTAAAACTATTTCGACATCGAAGTATTTCACATAAAGACAGAGCAAATGCTTTGGAGTTGTCAACTCCGGTACTAAAGATGCTTGCGACGGTGATAGAGCAAGACGGTGCCTTAGTGGCTGACGAGGAACAAGAGTAGGTGTTTGGTACCTCATCCTCCATTGACATACTTATGAGCACTTTAGCCGCAAGATGCTCTCCCGAATGCGTTTGCAAGCCGCCATATCTCTGCTTCATCTTTCTACAGTACCTAGATACGCAGACGCTCTTGCGCCAAGGTTTTTGAAACTGGCATTGATGATTCAGGTGTGTTGCGAGTTCGCGGTGAGCCTCCGTCATTCACACTCTTTCACAGGATCCATGTTTTGAAGTTCGATTAGGATTCATACAGAAATTGGTTAGCCTCCTTGCGATACACAAACTCCCTGATCGGTTCTATGTCATTCCATTCTTAACCGCGCACGACCCGGAGGAGGAGGTCAAACATTATGTAGGTCGTGATTTGCTTAGGAATCGAGCGGAATGCTAATGCCAGTTGAACGTACAGGCCATGACCTATGTCGCATCACAGTTGAGGCGCCTTTCACCGCCTCAGAGAGTGAGATATTTTGATATGGTCTTCATACGGCTCCTACATGTCCTCGCACACCATCCTGATTGTCCGGACACACCGACAAAAAATTCAATGACCGATATGATGCTGTATGTATTCGCTCTCTTGCTATTGACCACTTTTTCGATCTCTGCGTTTCAAGATATATGACATTCTACGTTGACCTCGTTGCCAATCCTGAAACCGTATCACTATTATACCATTTGGCCATGAAGGGAAAGACGGTGCAGGACGCGGAAGGGGACCCTTATAGCGAAGTACGTTGCATCTCTTAACCTCACATCATTCCTTCCCTTACTCAAGTCCAAATCTAGAACCTGTATATCCTTTGCGAGGTCGCTCAAGATCTGCTAAAAGCCCGCGCTCAGCAGCGAGGCTGGAACATCACAAGTTACCCGGGCAAGGTGAAGTTACCCTCCGATATCCTAAGGCCGTTGCCCAGTGCGGACGTCGTCAATCAGGTATTCCTATCATCCCCTCCAGTACATTCTGTATCCTCACGGACTTGCACGTTAGGTGGTAAAGACAACGTATCTACCAAAGGAAGCAGCACCGTGGGTTGCAGAACTAGTTGAGCCACAAAAGGAGAAGCGAGAACGAAAGCGGAAAACGCCGGCAGCCACGACGAATGGACAACCTAAGTGAGTGTAGGATCTCTGCTCCTGCCATCCATCTAATCTTCGATGTCTTGCAGGCGGGCACGAAAGAAGAAACGCCGTTCAGCGATGAGCGACGACGACGATATGGACGGAGATCTTGGCACGAGCGATGTGGATATGGAGATGCCAGACCCAAGGACATCCTCTCCGGAACCAGCGGACCAGGAAGAAGAGTTACCCGGCGGTGAAGAAGAATTGGGAAGAGGAGCACGCGGACGAGCGAAGGTATGCTGCCTATTCTGATTTTGTCACTTGTTTCCTCACATCCCATCAGGCAAGAGCAAAGAGAAAGGCGAAGACACAGACAGGAAAGGCCAAGACGAAGCAGAAGGAGGATACCCCACCGTCATCCCCGTTGTCTGACGAATGAGGATACGCTTTACGCCCCTGCACGATTTCCTTGTTACGCGTTTGCTCTCGATCCATATCTTCACGCATTTATCAGCTGCTTTCTTATTTGTTGTATTGTAATCTACTCGCTTTCTTGGGACCTCGTAATACATATCGTTATTTGTTTCTCAGTCCTATTGCGTTACTTCCTAATACTTTTGATGTACAATCAGGCGTTGAATTCTGTGGTATTGTTCCTTTCTGAATGTCATCAAATCGTTTATTCATTGAGTATATACGGGAAAGATCCAAGATATGGTTTACTTAAGTTACGATTGTGTGCAGTATTTGGGATGTAGGTAGGTAATTGATACAAGTGTAGAGTAAAAAGCAAGAACAATTCTCCGACTTTTCCAAAACAGTACCCTCGGTTCCTGGTGAACAGATTAGAGGTATTATCCTACGTGCCAGCCGCTATTTAAACGAAATGGGGTAGGCGAATAATGAAGCGACCAAGTAAAATGTCTATAGTACAAGTAAAGGGTCAAATCATGGCTTCTCTAATGAATATGGTGGTAAGGAGGCTGTCGATGACGACGGCGTTAGCGAAGGCATAGCAAGGCTTTTCAATGTCTTCGGTGATACCAATTGAGCACCAGTGGCGTTAGGTCCTGGTGTTACTGGTTGGGACACAGCCGGGGTGTTGGCTTGTGATCTGTTGTGCACAAGATGGGCGCGGACAAGGTGACCAGCGGCGAGAGCACTGAGGAGAGAAAGTTCACCAGCCATACAGGCGGCGGCAACGAGACGGGCGAGACTTTGGGCGTTCTGACCAGGTTGTGTAGGATGTGCACCCTTGAATCCGAGCATTTCGAGAACGGCACCCTGGGGGGCGAGTACCGTGCCACCACCGACAGTGCCGACTTCGATACAGGGCATTGAGACAGTCATGAGAAGGTCCTTGCCATTGTTTGTCCTGTTGTGAGAAGAGTTTTAGATATCTAGTCTTTGAAGTGAAGTACGTAAGACTTACGGTTCCATGAGGGTCATGCAGTTGGAGCTTTCGACGTTCTGTGCGGGATCTTGACCGGTCGCTAAGAAGACGGCAGTAAGGATGTTAGCCGCATGAGCGTTGAAACCTCCGACAGAGCCAGCCATTGCGGAACCAATGAGGTTCTTCTTGGTGTTCAAGTTGCACAAGGCGTCTACCGTGGTTTTGAGAACGGTCTCGACGACCTTCCCAGGAATAACCGCTTCGGCAACGATGCTCTTTCCACGACCTTCAATCCAGTTGATCGCAGCAGGCTTCTTATCCGTGCAGTAGTTGCCAGACAGGGCCAAGACAATCATCTCGGGGAAGTGCTTCTGCATAACTTCCAAAGCCTTCTCGGTACCCTTGGAAATCATGTTCATACCCATGGCATCACCAGTGGCGGTTGCGAAACGGATGTACATCGTGCGTCCGGCCATGGCGGTCTGCAAGCTACGGAGCTTGGCGAAACGCGAAGTCGATTCGAAGGCTTCCTTGATAATGCTGTAACCTTCACCATCGATCCAAGCCTTGGCTTGGGCTGCGACGACGATAGAGGGGAAGTCGATAGCCGGTCCACGGGTCATTCCATCCTTGAGCAGAACAGTGGTGACACCTCCGCCGGCATTCAAAGCCTTGCACCCACGAGATGTCGATGCTACGAGAGTACCCTCGGCAGTAGCCATAGGAACGGGGAAGAGATGACCGTCGATTTTGAGCGGACCGGCAATACCGAGGGGAAGGGGAATGTAGCCGACAACGTTCTCACAGCAAGCACCCATCACACGAGAGTAGTCGTAGTGGCTCATCGGGATGTCAGAGTACTCGAGGGTCTTGGTAACGGATGCACGGGCTGCAAAGCATGTAAGTATAAGGCAACACAGCATAATCAAAAGTTACTCACAGACGAGACATCTTCTGATCCTAACAGCCCTTTCGAGGTCAGAGTTACCAATAACCTTCTCGAGTGCGTGCGCCTGGATCTTGCCATTCTGACACAAGAGAATGATCTCTTCGTCGTTCAACAAAGTGGTGGCCAAGCTCGATGGTTTTGTGCCTTCGAAGATCTCAATACACTCTTCCAAAGATCTGACAGTTTCTTCGGCAGGAGAGTCTTCGTTGTCGGAGGACGAGGTGCTGGTGGAGAGGGGTGACACGGTGAGCTTACGAGCCTTGAGCCGGCGACTGACATCGTCCAAGGTGAAGGTGGCAGGCATTCTGGGAGGTGAATGGGGAGGAGACATCGCGGGAGGTGGAGTAGGAGGTGAGATCTTTGCAATCTCGATTTCCTTGCGGGCAGATGCGGCGACAGCAGGTTCAGGTGCAGCAGTTTCCATCTTCTCCTCTGCGCCTCCGCTGAATCTCACACCAGATCCCTTGGTGCTTGCTCCCTTACCGGCCAAACCAGCTGCGATGCCCTTGAGCAGGTAACCGTTCAAGCTGATGCTGATAGCCAGGACAACCACGATCCACTTGGACATGAGTGGGTCACCAACAAGTCGGGTCCAGTTGGTCAAGAAGTTCTCGAAGAAGTCGCCGGAGGAAGAGTCGGCTTTGGTCGACTCGGCGGCAGAAAGAAGTGACTGGGGAGGTGTAACGCGAACGTGGACAGGTGGGTTGACCTTGACCAAGAAGCTGAGGTCGGTCTCTTCAGTCTCGAGACCGACTTCCTCAGTAGCGGCGAGCGCAGTCAAAGCATGACGGAATGCAGGAGTGGTAGCATCAACGCGACGAGCGATAGGAGCGGCGCTAGGGATGATGCTGCTGCTGCTTTGGCGCTGCTGAGTAAGAGGAGCACAGAAGTTGAGGATATGGAGAGTTAGGAATGCGGCAATCTTCATTGAAGTTCATCATCAGCATGTTGAAGGTTATAACAACAGTAGAAATGGTATGACTCACCAAAAGAAGCTTGAGTCTCGCAACCGGACTTTCCTGCTTAGCCTCTCGTGAACCTGATGCGGGAAGGCTGGAACCTTTAACGCCCAACACCATCTTGGACAGCTTTCGTGTCAAACTCGGAGGTGCTTGAGTTGCGGTGCCTTTGGTTGATGATCCGTCTGGGAACGTAACAGCTCCGGTAGGCTTGGTTGATGAGTTGGCACGAACGTTCTGAATTCTTCTGACCTGGAGTTCAGATAAGAATGATCAGCACTAATTCATGTTGAGAGAAACATTAAGACGGATATAGGCCTGCAGTCGAGACAGGAGCTCAACGCGGGACAACATCAACAACATGCAGTGCCACGTGGGATTGCCCACAGGCACGGACGCAAAAAGAGAACAAGAAGCCGAACATCCGAAATAAACGCTCACCTCGATCATAATACACATAACGGATGCCAAGAATGTGCACAGAAGAAGACAGTCAATGGCCAGCACCAAAGCGGCAAGAGCGCAAACTTCCTTCAAACCGCTGACTTTGCTGTTGGCGCCAATGACTAGTACCGCAATCTCCAAGATGTAGTCACGGAGGATGGGACTGTAAATGTTGGACAGTGCCTCCAGAATAACCTCACCGGCAGGCTTGAGCATTCCACCGGAACTGGCACCGCCCACAGGGCTGGTGAGATGAGGGTGGCTGAAGACTGCACGAGCGAAGCGAAGAGGCTTATCAAAGCCCACAGTGCAAACAAGGAAGGGGAGTGCCTCAGTGAGCGCAACTGGGTCCATCGGGATGCGGAGCCATGTGGCAATGGGGAGTGCAAGCAGCAATGCGAGAATTGCGGAGGACAGAATAGACGCAGGCAGCGAGAAGTTGGATCCAAGCCGCCGGGAACGTGTGAAGAGAAGGATAAACGTCACATGCATCAAAATGTACCCTGCAAGAATGAGCATTATGTCAAGCGAGTCGGCCTTCTGTGGTTCGATGAAAAAATTTCCAGTTAGAGAAAGATATGTGTGAATATGAGCTAGTGGTCTGACCTTGGTCAAATCCCAGAATCGTACGACTAATGCCCTCGCAGCATAAGCAATCCATTTGCTGTCCTTCATTTCGCTAATAGTCTCTGGCTGCCTGGCCTCAACCTGGAAGTGAACGCCATCCTCGTTGACTGATGACTTCAAGACACGGTTAAGTGCAGACGCAAAGTCTTCCTTCTGCCCAGGGACGAATGCCAAGGTTTCGTAAATCGCGCGCGCATTGACGACTTCATCGGTAAAGCATGAAACCGGAACCTCCGCATTTGAGAAGTTGACTCCACCAAGAGAGGGTCGGTAGCAGGAGCTATCAAAGTTCCGTCCTGATGATGATTGCAATGAACGGGGCAAATGCTTGGTGATATTGGATACGGCGCCCGATAACTCATTGATAGCGAAAGTGATGGATTCTGGAACGACCTGAGAGCGTGTTAATTCCAACCATCAGAAGACAAAACTGATTCAGCACTCACATCTTTACCGTGTACCGAGTCCAGAGCGAAAACCACCTGCTGCAACTCCACAGGGATTACAGTGCTGTCTGCACCTGCTTTTGCGTGAATGTTCCATGCTGATTCCGGGACTTTCTTCCAGTCTTGGTTACGACGAAAGAGATAAGTTGGACGAAGTGTTGAGGGATGTGATGTGGCAAAGAATGTCGAATGCTTTATGGTCGACAAGACATGGAAGTATGCGAGAGTCGCGAGCACGAAGAAGAATACAATGGTTTCAATGGGGGAATACGCCGCGTGTATTGCGAAGGGTTTGAAAAACGCGCGCATTTTGGGGGAAAGATGCGCTGGTTACTGTCGAGAACCGGTCTATATAGTCAATCCAAAAGGCTGTTCACCGGAAACATCAGTAAATCATAGCCAATAGAGGTATTGAAATGATCCTTACTTGTCGTCAGAGTCTATGTGGTGATGGTAAGAGGAAAGAAGGGAACTCCAAGGAGGGAGTGAGGGGAAAGAAACCGAAATTATTTAAAATATAAGAGGGCGGTGGTACGATCCACTGAGAATTCTTGTTCCCCAACTTTTTATTCAACTTTTCACATGACTAAGCATTTCCGGCCCTTTCATTGGCTACCCGCTGTCCGCAGATTGCTCCTCAAATCCGTAACCAGCTCCGCCAGACACTCTACGCCCATATCCATCAAGCTGGTCGATTTACTCGTTATGGTTTTTCACTTCGAAGAAAATATTCGAAACCCGGCCGTTGTCATGTCACCTTGTCCCTCAGTCTAGCAGTCAAGTCCAAGATCCATCTCGAGATAACTTATCTTTCAGGAGCGGTCCCTCTCAGAATGACCCTGCTGTCTCTGCTATTGTCGAGCTACTCCACCAAAATGTCTATGTAGTTCTGTTGTTTTGCTAGCCCCGTGCTCTTGATCAGGCTTCGGCTAAGTCGTTGTTATCTCAACAAAACATGAATGTCTAAGGGTTCACTGGCGTTCCTCGATCTCCTGCATCTCCACACTTTCATCTCGCCTCATGACATTCTGGCGATCTTTCGTCTGCAAGATTTTGCTACGGCCGCTTAGTTCATTTCCTCAGTGTAAGCATGCAAATCTTCCTCGTTCCCCGATGGCGTTCCGCATGTCACAAACGGCCATGCAAATTTCCTTTTCCAGTCGCAGATTTACTGTTCCTTGGCATATCCTCAAAGTTACTGTTGGAAATCAAAGGTAGATCGCTGTGCAAAGGCCCTAGACTTCATCACATTGGCTCTTGGGCCTGTCAACTGTCGTGCATGTACTGAAATGATGCATATATCTCTCGCCAAATTTGGCTCAACACACACGGTCTTGGAGTCTAGGTCGGATTCATGCCAAACTATCAACCGTTCCCTAGCTTTTTTCGATGTTCGTCTTAGATTCATTTCTATAGAACCCCTGCACCACTTGTCAATCAACCCCGGATTCCCTTACTTATTATTTCACGACAAGTTACCTATCGTCAAGCGCTCGGCCCAGCCGTAGTAGGACGCCCACTCCGCTATCAAATAAACTTACATTCGCGATCGGCATGTCTCGGTCTATGAGCTCCCGTTGTTTCTCTCGTCAGTCCGCCAGCCTGTTCCTCATTCGATAAACTATTCATACATATCGCCGCCGTCATAATTAGAAAGCATTTCCACCTAGACTCCATATCAACTTGCTATCGGCGAAAGGTGCCAAACGGACAATTGCATCGGAGGCGCCCCCCGCAAGAGACCTTTACCCCGATGATTGTCGGTGTGCCCACGCTCTAGTCACACTCGTGTTACGGATAGGCATTAATCCGATCCACTTTCATCTCCTCGACGAGTCTAGCTCTCAGCCTTCCCGACACTGATATACACGATTGGAGGTTAGCATTCATTTGGGAAAGCCGCATGTCAAAGCAATTTCAAGGCATCACATCGTAGAAATGCTTTGCGGTCCCCGCATGAGCAACTAGCACGTCGGACATTGGGGTAATGAAGATTACAGATAGCGTCATACAAAGTATCATATCAGATACCATGTACGTGGGTGTGTGCTAGACCCCTTGGAGATGGAGCTGAATCTGATTTCTAAAGTCACTACAGATGTTACTGAACATTCGACATATTGATACGACGGGTTGATTCCCGTCTGGGAACGTTTCCAAGAGAATGTCGTACAACGAGTGTCCAGGTTGATACTTTTGGTGGAGAGCAAGTTGCGGGTCTGGGGAATCAGAACGTTTCGGCCTTAGCTCTCGAACCATGAACAGAAATAGTCCATTCCCCGAATCAATGAGCTAAGTTGTACATTTTAGTGCACCACACCCACTGGCGTTCACGCAAAATCAAATTCCTGGACCCATACTCTAGAACAAAGAAAAACCTACATTTCACCGCATATACTCCATTCTACATCTTTCGCTGTAAACGAGAAATTCACCGTAGACAGTAGAGCGCCTACAGTATACGTAGTAACTGAGCGCTTCGGCATTTCGCTCCGTAACTCCGTGACATTTTGCTGTCCGATATCATTGGAAGCAAAAGACGATAAGACACCGGCCTGTGCAATGTATGCAGCGTTCCGGCACCACCGGGATAGGACATATGTATGTAGTATGTACCACCTGTTCACGAGTCATCGCCCGGTTTCAGCGAGTCACCGATATAGTGCTGTGCAATCAGCGTTTGGGCTACTGAGCGCTGCGAGCTTCAAATGAATAGCCGTTAGAAGCCTCGAATGGTGGCGTCTGTCTGACGTCCTTGTTCTTAAAAAAGCCGCGTCTGCTGGAATGAACCTTGAATGTTGGATGCTGTTGCTCCCCTTGAGTTCGCTTCCGATGTACGACTCCATCGTGGCTTCAGGGATAAGAGCCCGTGCAAAGACCTTCTGACCTCGGAGTATATAGCATGATATCATTCAGTCTTCAGATGCATGAACTATTCCAAGCCAAATTGCGCAGGCATGCTGTCAAAATGACAGTGCATGCAGTGGCGACCCACTGTTTTCTATAGCAAGACATGAGGTCTGGAGGCCTCGGGCTAGTGACATGAACATATGGCTAAAATAGCTGCTAACGTCAATAATCAGATGGAAATGAACGAACTATGATAAAGTTCCGGGCTCTGACGATAGCAGCAAAGCAAGACTCGCCACTCGGAGAAACATAGCTGGTACAAGGACTTTTTACGCCACAAGAATGTACGTTCCCTAGTCCTACCGTGTTGAAAATCGAAGCTAGAACTTGTAGGAAAAGCTGGGGAATAGAAGAGTACAGAAAGTTGTTAACGTCAGTTCACAGACGAGCGTCAATTGCAAGCGCTTTTCAAAGATATGCAACCATTGCACCCGCATCCAATCAGCCAGGTACATATCACAACGTGCAAATAGCCCATATTTCTGTAGCTTGAAACCGGACATTGAACAAACAGGAGGAACCTCTAATAATACTCTTCATACTTGAGGTTAAGTTCCTTCCAGTTCCAAGCATCTATAGGCACGCATCGAGTCAGGTACAGTCTCCAAATGTAAGAGTACAAACAAGGAATCTTACCTGGTACAGGGTCCGCAAACATTCTATCCTCAGGGTCTTTGGCTAAGACGACTGCAAGTCCGCTGTCGAAAACTGGACAAACTCCGGGCGAACCTGACATACACTATCAGCAACACACGGAAGAGAAGATTCTTACAGGTTCATTCAAGTAAAGCCTAACACTGTCCATGCTTTTCGTTCATTAGCTCTCAAAATTCGGTCAACCAAAACCCTCGGAGGACTTACCCCATGTAAATGAAATGGATGCGTGCTGCCTCGATCGTCTCATTCTCGGTAACGCAAACACCAATCCTGGGTCCTTCAGCAACAACTCATACACACGCACACCTCGCACCAGCACAAGGACCTCGAGGCAAGGCCGAGGTCCATTGTAATAGCAAATGCCATGGTATGGTCTACACCTCATCGCACTGAGATTCACCTGCGTCTGCTTCCCTGAGAAGGATCTCCGAGGTTAAGTTGGAAGTTGGTGCATCCGCGTATTGGAGGATAGTCATGTTATGACCATTATCGTAGCCTATAGATCGAGTACGTCTCCAAGGTGAAGGAGCATGGCTGGTGAGGAACGGTATTGGCTGTATGAGGCCCGGCGCATTGCCTATGGAACGCGAGACTTCGATGATGGCGAGTTTATCGATAGATAAGATGTAGCCAGACGAGGATGAGAGTGTACTTGTATATCTATAGATGAAAGGGCTATCAATATGCAAGACAGATAAAGATCGATTGCCATACGCACGTTCTGGTAGTGGCCTTTGCCAATGAAGTAGACTAGATGTCTTTGTGAGCCAACCTCATTCTGAACCTGTCGATTGAAACCCTGAAGGCAACGTGCGTCGCGCGAAATTCGTTCATTTGAGAAACCGTATGCCAATTGAGGGAGTTGATGTAGAAGAACGATCACGCCTCGGCATGGTGAAATCCAAGAGTGCTGAAGGTGGTCGGTTGATGGTCTTAAACGCTGTGTACCGTGACCGTGTCGACCAGAAAGGTCGGTACAGCTGAGCTAGAATTCAGAGCGGACAGGCTCATCGTAGTCGAGAAAAGAGAACTGTTGCGCCCCCGACAGTCACAAAGAGCTTGGTAAGCCGAGATGATCTGTGTGTACCAGTCAGAGCTACAGTGACTCTCAAAGGTATTTGCGAATAGCCTACCTTCTCATTTCACAACCGTTGTTACGAGCTTTAAATGTCGACTGTTCATCAAAGCAGAGTTGCTCTTGAACATCTTATATTGATCTTCCAGCACGCGGTCTTGCGCTCGTTTTGCTCTGGGAGATGTGAGCTCAGCTGTAGCCTCTAGGTATCAGTGCCAAATGCTCACCTTGTCGAATGCCCTCTGCAAATGGCCGGCAGGATCGAGAGTTGCATGCTCGTGTGCCCAAAGGTATACATCCGCCTCTGGGAAAAATCAGGCTGCGTGTTCTTCGTCTGTACGCTTTCGTGCATTGACCTCGAGCTTGAGGGGTAAACAGATATTAGAAGAAACAATAGTTCGACAAACGTGCAAACACACACGGATAGGCGAACTAAACGAAGCTGAGATGACCCGTTCTGGAGTCGAGGTGAGGCGTCCGGATAGTCTCGTGTCCTTGATATAAGTGAGTGTTAGAAAGAGCAGTACATCAGCGACGAGAGGACGTACATAGGCCAGGTAATCCAAGCCTATGATAGCCTATGATTCCCTTTCCGCCCTAGTTCACGTCGCTACTGCCTGCGTAATTGTCAGAATCTAACCAAGATACAAAGTCTGATCAATTCATGTTGACCTACCGAGTCTCCCATTGCATCACGGTTCCATTCCTCTGATTGCACCCTCTTCGACCAGTTAACCATGGTACTTGTCGAGTTTGGTGGGATCAATCGAAGGATTTCGGCGATACAGCGTGAAGAATGTCGTAAGTTTGTGTCTGATCGCCAGGAAGGTCACCACTTCAAGTTTGAGAAGGGGGAAGTTGAGGGATATTTCAAGAAATACTCGCTGAGCGAGATGATCCTGTGGAAGAGGTGCGGGCTGTCAATAGATAGAGGTGCATTGTCAAGTATTGCGGGGTTCATTTGTTGCGAGAGTCTACGCGGTAGCTCTAGCGTGGTCGTGGTTGCAGATGGAGAAAGGACAGCGAATCATCAAGGGCCTGAGTTGGGTAGAATGACACGGTGTAGCCGTGGTGTGTTTTCGAGGGCTTGCAATGGAAGGATAGTCGGGATTTGAGGAGGCTTGGTCGAAAACATCCGAGTGCTGAGTCTGTGAAGAGGACGTGAGTATCAACGGAGGAGTAAGTGGATGAACGACCACGCACCCAAGTATCCACACTCAGACATTTCATTGGTACAGGCATGGACGATTACTGTGAAGTAGTCAGTAGAGAACAAAGCAGAGGTTGCTTGGACGACATACCCCGAATTAGTGAGCTATAGAATGACAGGCCTGGTTTTGCGATGGTGGTAGTCTTGAAACGCGACTCTATCCACGCTCCAGGTATGCAAGATTCACCGGTACCGCGTCGGTCACCTTGTTCATTTATAACACTTTCCATACTCAAAGTGACACATATGATAGTTTTATAGACGGGGTGAAGGTACCGTAAGGTAGAAAAAAGGTTCGTTCGTGGGCCGCCTTCATTAAACGCCCAAAAGTGCTTATACACTGACACCCTCGTCTCCTCTTCTTACTATGTGGCCTCGACGCGTGCATCCATCCTTTCAATCTCGGTCCCCCTCGACCAAGATTGCGGGCCCTCAAAGCTGTACACCCCATACATTAAGCCAAAGTTATCACAAAGGACCGAAAACAGAGCTGCGATCTCTATCATCCATCCATAGCTATCCATGTCCAGCCCAAAGATCCATTCCGTTGCACCGAGACCCTTTTCGTATTCCGATCCCGCTATGAGTGCTCTCCAAGACGGCATCCTCATGCTTGAGCTTGAAATTTGTCAAAAAGGGAGAGGCGCGCCGAGGTAAAGACCGAAGAACTCGAGAGTTTCGCCGAATCCTGAATCATGAAGGAACGTCAACGCAAATCCATAATCCATGACGCCAAATGCACTCACCTATGGCTCATTTTTGCAACTCCCAGTACCATCTCCACGAGAGGAATTTGGGCGTAGTACAGCTACTAGAACACCTAAAGCCGAGGTATAAGACTCAGAGCGATGAAGGGCTGGTTTTAGGATATATACGTGCATTGCTTGGGTAGCCTTTTGAGTATTTGCGCCGTTCGTGAGCTCGGCTTGAGGTTTCGTTCCAGTCAGAGTCTTGGGCTACAGGTGATGAGATCAGACAGTATTGTTTCTAATCCATGTATGACACATACCTGGCTAGAATCCTCGATTTCAACAGTAGTTGGATCTCGAGTGGAGGAATTCTGAGATTGCTGTAACGGATGCACGAGAAAGGCTCATAGTGCTCGCGGTGCTTCACCTAGAAATGTGATTAAGGAACCGGTGTAAAACCTATTAAATAGACTAGAACGTACCTCATGATAGGTCATTAGTGACGGCGCTCTATCTGTCGTTTGTACTGCACTAATCATCAGCAAGATCTCAAAGAGAAAATAGCGACATCGACATGCCTGACAACAGCAAACAATCCAATCTTTCTCTATCTTCCTCACCAAATGGGCGGTTCTTTTCCGCGAAAAGTAGTACGCTCCAAGGACAGTGAGAGTGGACATCATCGCGTAGCCCAAAGGATACCGAATCCAATGGCTTTACGACGAAGATAGTCACACGGAGAGCGTATCGATGACGGTACAAGCCATGTCGCTAAGAAACACGGTCGTGCGTTGACTGGTATTACCATCGAAACCCAAACATCCAGGTACGGTTATGAATGGTGAGGTGGGTGTTCGCACTCTGGAATTGCGATGAAGGGCTTCTAGTCGTTCATTTGATCTGTTCGTTTGAGATGGAATGGGGCTGGGGTAGGTGAAAGTGTTGTGAGCGTCACGGAAGCTTCGACTGTGGGCCTCAATTGCACGAACTCGTGCTCTCCAAATTCCAAAATATGGTGAGATGGGAATTTCTTTTAATACGTGACGGTGCTAGAGCCAAGAGAAACCACTGCAAGGTCACTGGCAGTTGGCTAGGTAGAGAACACGCAACAATATCCGCAGTGTTTTCGCTGAATTCCCTCTATTCTTGCGGCCGATTGATACCAGTCAAGTAGTCGGAGCAATCTTCCGGGAATTTTGGCCTATGCACGTCTTGAATGAGCGAAGAGCGATGGTCATGGTGGTGGCTGTGAAGAAAGTCGAGTGGAAATTCTCGCGGCGGCTATGAGCTCTACCACCACAAGCACGTCTATTCAAAGGTAAGATTACTTTCCGCTTTCCAGGTGTTCATGCTGAGACTCACATAGAAGGTCTTTGCGATGTATTCATCATACTTCGCGTCACTATTCCACGCTTACAACACGCCAGTAAAACAGCCCTAGTACACACTGGGAGCAAGAAAGCATAAGTTACGTCTCGGGATTTTTTCAAAGACTTATGCTTAGACCTTTCATAAGGTTTGTATAATTCTGGCATAAAGAAACTAGACTTATGCGAAATTGCTCCCAGTGACAAAAGGAAATCGATATGAATTCGCTGGTGTACATGTGGTGACAGCGTGTAGAAGCATCGATGTTGTGGAGGACATGAGTCCCAGCACTCCAGCCTCTGCGTTCTACATCCATCCTCTGCATCCTGTTCTGTTCTGAACATTGCTCTCTTGCTTTTTCATCACCAACGTCCATCCCAAATAAAGGATTACCTCGAAGCGACGCTGCTTGAGACGTTACAGTGCGTCTCTTCCCGTTCTCCACCTGTCCCCTCTCCTGGTTTGTCTCTCCTTTTTCCTCCATAACCAACATAAGCTCAACAGAACATCTCTGATCCAGGTCGTGTCGCACGCCCATTCCAGCGTCCCATCGTCTATCCCCTTCTTCGATCCTTTCCCTGACCTTCGTCGTCCTGAAGGAACACCTATTCCATCGGACACCTAGGAGCTTACCGGTTATCATTCACATCTTTTTCCCGGGCGTATCCCTAGAGGTCACTTACGCTGTCCTTCGAATCTCAATCACTTCTTTCCCTTCATTCCTCATCTACCTTGCCTGTCTCTGTTAGCCTACGCTATCACCTCAGGCTAAGCGATCTGCAACGATTCACCCGCCACTGTCGAACACGCCAACCTCATCCCACTCTTGTCCACCTTCCATCCATTCCAACCTTCTGAACATCCTTCTCAGTCGGTCCAATCTATCATTACCCTTTTGTCCTCGTCTTGAAGAGACACTCATAACACGGCGTTTCCGAAAACCCGAGGCGTTACACCAGTCCTGAGTCCTGTCGCACGTCCAGTCCATTCTTCCATCAGTCTGCTCCTTATCCCCTTATTCCTCCACGCTTCCTTTTCCCATATCCTTTTCTTCTGAACTTTCCGCCACCTGTACTCTTCTCCTTTTCCCTCACCACTATCCACATCAAATAAATAGGATTGACCAGGCGTCTCCAAGACCAGGTCAGGACGACACAGCAGTCTTGTCGCGCGTCCAGTCCAACGTCCCTTGTCAACCCCTTTTTTTAACACTGCACTTTTCTACTCGTCATCTTCACACCGTTGTCCCAAAGGGAACTCGGTTCATCAAACACTTGGGTCCCATCTGCATCGTTCCCGAGCGTATCTTTGTTCGCCACTCCCCACCAAATAAGCCTTTCCCCGCTCTTCTCAATCTCATTGGCCTCTGTTGCTGTATCAGCCGCAGGAAGTACGACACATTCCTCTCGTCAACGTTTCTTCTGCGTTCAGCTCTGTCGCAGTCTCCACTCGATCAACTTCCTTTTCCTGTTGACCTCCACTACTGTATAAGTTGCGAGGTCACACCATAAGGCACTGAACAGGTCCTTCTATTGATCAAGTGGCTTCAGCATCAGTGGTGGTACTTTCAACTATGTTTATGGCAATAATATGGGCAGTCTGTATAACAATATGGGCGGTCCGTACAACAATATGGGCAGTCCGTACAACAATACGGGCAGTCTGTACAACAATATGGGTAGTCCGTACAACAATATGGGTAGTCTGTACAACAATATGGGTAGTCCGTACAATGATATGGGTAGTCCGTACAATGTTATGGCTCAGTAGACGAAGGGTCTCCAGCCGGTAATTCCAAAATGCTGCTCGGTATCCTTTAGGCTCGCGGTTATGTACTCTCGCTATCCCCAGGGTATACTGCTTTTCGAGGACTTGCAAGAGCCGCCCGTTTGAAGAGGTATAGAAAGAGAGAGATCGGATACTCGTTGCTTTCATAGGTTCTTTATCAGGCATGTCGATACTACTTTTTCTCGTTGAATACTCGCTGATACGTGATACAGTAGAAATCCATCATCAATTAACCAACAAGAGGTGCGTACTACCTCATTGGATAGGGTTTGGACCGATTCCTGAGATCTATCTCTAGCTCGAGCACTGCGAGCACTCTGATCTTGGTGGTGCGTCCGTTGGAGCCATTTCAGAACTCCCGGCGCACTCTCCAACAGATGTTGACGTCGAGGATCCCAGAAGCGATACAAACCAACTTTGGTATCCCGCACGTCACTGTTGTCTGGAATCGCAGGAGCAACATCATCGACTCAGAAGGACACGGTGCAGATTTGGTCATGCATTCTTTCAATTCCCTTCGGGCATGGTTCTCGAAGACTACCTACTCATTCAACCAGAGCATTCGTTTGGGAAAAGAGCTTCGATACCAACAAATAGGTACGTCACATTTCATTAACCATGATCATTGGAAGCTCATTTTCAATGGCGTAGCGCGTCCGTTGATAGGATAAAGGGTTGGTGCTGCTCAGTTCGACGTAGGAACCCAGGTATGTGTTATACGCCTATTAGAAAGAGTACTATCTAATCCCAATACCTATCACTCAAGAAACTGACCGGGACGAAAGCCTTGGGCCAGAAACGACGCGGTTTCAGTCAGGAGGAAGAGCTAGATGGAAGTAGAGCTTTTTCAGCCTATGTGGTAGGCTCCTCGCCTCAAAAGCAACCGAATGTACTACTGACATAGATTTCAAGTTCTCAAATACTCGCCGTGACCACGACAAGCTGGCGAGTTCGAGGTAGAGGACGCCTTCGCGGCGATTCGTAAACTCTCGAGAAGACGCTTTCGATGCGTTTTCATGTCGCTCCTCAAAACACTATGAATGACTCAGAGGCGACTTTTGGAACTCGAGGCAAGGGATAATTGACTGGAGCGTCAAAAGCTTGAGCTACTATTGTGTCGCTCACTACCTTTGGAGGCGTCTCTACCGCAAAGAAGAGTAAGCTACACATCGAGGTTTTGAGATATGATTGTTCTGACTAGTTTTCACAGAAGATATATCATACGAACGGATAAGATATGCACAGTCTTTCTGTTCAACTCGAATGCCCTCATCGCCCACTTACTGTCGCATCCACATCCACCGTCTCGGAAATAGGCGTCGACCACCAATCAATTCGAGGAGATGCGAGATCAAGGGTTTTCTGAGAAGTTGGAGTATTTGGCACTCGCGGAGTCGTTGAAGGTTATCGTGGCCGAAAAAGGGTATTGGTAGAATGGGTCGACCGAAAAGAATGAACGTTAAGAGTACCGCTTGTTTCTGGTAGGTGTATGCCACATACCTTAATGCAGAATAATGTTCTTTGCGACGCAATGGATATGAGCGTCGAACCATGGTTATCTTAGGCAAAACTTGGCAGCCCTTTTTCATAACTTCAGTGTTTCTGTTTACAACGAGAACGAGAGGCACATACCGTAGACTGCGGTCCTTCGAGTTGAGCTTTTCCGAAACCTTGTTCATCCAGCCTCGAGCTCCTGTGGTTTAGGGTTTCGAGCTTTGGTGATAAGAAAAAACCGTGCCTAGGGGGAGGATCGTTTGATATCGAGGAGCGCTGTGTGCAGGCTATTGTGGAGGAATAAAGGTAGAGGTATGGAGACATTGGAGAGCAGGACATTGAAATTGGGATGTATGTGGATATCGGGTTTTCGAAAGGTTGCCAAAGCGTTGGTAGTCGTGGTAAGAGTCATCGTGGATGAGAGAGTAGGACAAGAGTATAGTGGAGTAAGGAGAAGAGTTGGGGGATTGGGCTGGTGTTTGGGTGAGACGAAGGCCTCTATGTAAAATGGTGCTAGAGGTGTCGGTAGAGATAAAAACCGAATTGCGGGAGGATACGACACTCCTTGACACGCTGGTATCGCGCGAAGACAATAAACCACAGCACGAGGAGTGTTGAGCAGATTAGGTTGCCACCGTACCCATCCCCATATTTTGAGCCGTAGATGTAGAATAATGAACCGATTCCAGCTGGTGAGGCTATGGGATAGGTATGAAAAAAGGCGAAATAAAGCGCGTATTATTGCCTGATGCGTTCCAGGCTAGTTTTCCGGCCTTTTCCCGTTGTATGCGCGTGTATCCACTCATTCATTGTGTAGACAGGATGTACCGCCCTTTTCGATATGCGGCGACCATTTCTTCGCTTCTGGGGGAGATTCCTGGGCAGAGATATGTTGGTAGACGAGCCAAACACGATCTGTTGGGCTATTCGGTACAGGAAAGCCTGCAGGAAAAGCTTCGTCGCGTTCTGCTTTGAGAAGACGGTGGAGAAGATGGGAGAAGAGTCGCCTTGTCGGCTGACTGCTTAGAGACCGAAGGAATGCAAGAGATGAGGAAGTTGGGGGTAAGCGGTGCTGAATGATGAGCGAAAAGAGACTAAAAGGTCGATTGAAGAAGGTGAGGGGGACATGGTGGTTGTGGGGCAACCTGAGCGTAACCAAGCATCTAACGCGAACACGTTTAACGATGGATCCGGAGTCATAGCGTGATAAGTACCGGTAAGGCCGACAAGCGGCAAAGCCCGCTACCGCATGGCATTCGTCTTGCAGACTTAAAGACATTGTTTGACTATAGATTCACGAACTTATATATGAAGGGATAATCTAAAGTACCAGTGGTTCTCGGAATACAGGCCTGACAACAGTATTGTAGCACCGACCACCGACCATCCACCCTTGACATTGCTACCCCAAAGTAATTATAAGTATAGGCAGAGACAAGGTGTATGCCAAAGCGCGTCCACCGTGCAGAATGAAAGAACACTAAATTCTTGCTAAAATCCGACATGCCTATGTCGACGCGAAACTGCACACGAAGCCGTCAGGGTTGCGAAAGATAGGGAGAGATGACTGTAGTATGGAATCTACGTCCCTGTAGTCGCAAGTGGCAGGTCCAAGCAAGTGTTGATACCTAGCAATACCTAGTAGAGGGCGAAGGAAAGTAGTGTGGCTTCGATAAGCAACTACTTACTCGTCTTGTCGAGCGGTTCCCATTCAGCAAGGACACGATCTTTTAGAGCTTCGTAGAGCTTCGTCGCATACGCGGTAGAAGTTGCGATGAAAGCTATCATGCCATTGTTGGTGGTGGGTTAATATGAAAATCCAAGTGACCTTCTTTAGCTGGTTGCAATATTGCCGACTCGGAGGGTAGAAGGCACTGACTAATGTCCACGTCGGAAATCTTTGCGCGATGCTCCACAGTCTACAGCAAAGCTAGGTATACCGATCTAATGAGCATGTACTTTGGTCATTAGCGACATGCAAGCAGAGCTGCGCGTCACGCACCATGAAATGAGCAGCTTCGAGCTAAGTATTAAGATCCTGGCTCGTCTCTATAGCAGAAATCTTGTCCTCGAACTTGTTCCAACTCTTCAAGGCTTTGGGGAAATTATGCCTTTCGCATCATCGGATGAGAAAGCTCTTGAAGATGAGATCTCGACGCAAGAAGGCGCATTGATTCCATTCCAACTGCCCCGAGGTAGTAAGAGGTGAAGTTTTTTTGTTAGCGCGTGCAAGCACAGAGAGAGAGAGATGAGGTAAAGTGCGTTATGCGAGCAAAGAAAGAACCCATCAGAACGTGGTTAGATTTACGTGATGCTTTTTTCACCGATCTCAAACATTGTGATAAACAGGGGAAAAGCATCTTGCCCTTACCAAAATATCACGGAGGAAGGAGGAGAACTGAGGGAGATAGCAGCAGTCGAGGATTGATGAGGTCAGACAAATTACGAAGTAGATTGCCATATAAGGAAAATTCGTGATGGCTCCGCAAAAAGTGGCGGACACGATCGAACTACAAGACCCACTACACCACGGTTCTGGTAGGATGTGTCAGGGAGATCACCAGTGTGGTATTTCGCTGAAGCGAAAGTGACGTCCTCGGTCCGTTCCCGGGATGTTCCTAGAACGTCAGATCATCAATCACTTTTGTGTTATATGGCTCCATGTCAAGTTAACATTGCACTGGGACATCCTTTTGATATTCCAAAGAGCTTTTACGCTTATGCGATTCCAGACACTATATTTGGGTTTCCCTTCCTGGGTACCCACCTTCAAAAGCGCTTTAGGGTCACTTCTTGGGCATTAAATAGACGAATCTCAATAACTGTTCCATTCACAATAGTAGATTTAATACACATGTAGTACAAGATACTTAGGACTAGTATAATACATAATGTGATTGGTACAGGTACTATACCTTCAGAGCGACTACAGCGGGAAAGGTCATAAAAGTGTGGTATGTTTAGCTCGCAGCCCTACAACAAATAAATCAGAATTATACCAACGGATGGAACTTGGCGACACACCTTTGGTCCTTCAGAAATCAGGCTTGACCAGACAGCCACCTCGTGAGTAAATTCTAAAGCTAACTTCGACAATGCAAAACACGAACAGAATTACCTGAAAACTGACGACGCGAGTCTTTGAATGAGTACGATAACCAGGATCTGAAGATAGAACTGACGCACCATAATCACAACTCAGATACCAAAGTTGGAGCCAAAGTGAACCCGGAAAGGAATCTGGAACCAGAGAAGAAAGATGAGTCCGCGAATGACATTGAATGAGTAAAATAATCTGAAGATACCGATGACAGACGCAGACACCAAGCAGCCGAGTTTGAATGATCACTGAGAGAATAAAAGTCAGATATAGTCTTCTTGTAGGATTGGACACGCACGATATTCTGGAACGTCGAAGCCAAACTGAGCTCAGACTCGGAAAGGAACTTGGTGGAACAAAGATGTGGTGTGAAGTGAAGAGCATTGTGCGACGTGGCAGCCGCTTATACGAAAAAGCCCTGTTTCTCACGAACCATGTGGCCTGATTTTTGAACTTGGAGAGAAAATTGAAGTGTCGTCAATGCAAAGCGAAGGGATGGAGATGTGAGAAGGACATGGAAGAGGAATGTTAAATGGACTTTGACGAAATGTCAAAAGGACATCATTCGGAGGCCGGGAAAATCCAGCCGGCTGGATATCGGTTTGCTGCCGTCAGCATCGGAAAGCAATATCATGATGGTACGCTTTTTTGCTGTCAGAAACAACGTATCATTCTAATATCCTTTCAAATTGGTGGTGTACCTAGCGGTAGCGGGAATAAAGAGCTTGATCTTAACGGCCATGTTCGCTGGCAAAGCCGTATAGTACCTTCTTTTCTGTCCCTTTACTGGTGCATCGTGGATCCAAGCTTAATGGTATAACGCGAAAACCAGGGAAGTTGGCCGAAATCAAGTCATGGGGGAGAAACAGAACCCACTTCTGGTCTCTTGACGAGAATGGGCGATCTGAGATGACGGAGGAGGAATGTAGGCGATGGGGAGTTCCAGAGCTGGATACATATGTAAAACCTTGTAGGCAAGATTATGTGCAGACATGGCCAAGGTATGTCCCTGCCATCCGCAACTGGCAAGTCGCTCGTGGTTTCGACCCCACCACTGCCGATTTTGCTCGAAGTTTGGGATATCCGGAGTTGGATATCCTCATCGATAACGAGACAACGGAAAGTCGGTTTGAAGAAGTTCACGGTTAGTCCCATAACTTTGCAGTCGTTTGTACTTACAATTCACAGAAACTTCATCTTCTGGCTCATCTGCCCCCGAAACATGGAGCGGCCAAAGGACAACGGAGCACCTTGATACACCTCTGCCAGCTGAAGGTCGGTACTCCGTTCAAATTTCTGTTAGTTCCGCTATCTTAATTCACTGAAACAGTCGCAATCCCTCAGCCTTCACGATTCACCATGCGACCAAATCATTCGAAGACGAAAGCTCAACCAAGAGCTGAAATACCCCCTCAGATGCAGCCGATGATAGTTGATGACTCGGACACTGTGAGCATTCTGGGAAAACGCCAAAGAGGCAGGGAGATCCAGACAAGAAACACCAGACAAAGGGTGTGATTCTTTTTGGTAAGTGATTCGGCAAGCCTTTGTATCGTCGAGGTTATCGTACTGACTCTCTGCAGGTATTCATCCTATGCTTAATTTGTGTATTCATGAGTATGTTATTTATTTGACTAAGGATCTGCACCCGCGTATGATACCTAGATCGACGAATCGGTACTGGCCGTCAGTGATATACTTGAAAGTATCAACAGTATCAGTGGCGCGTTCAGGGTATACATCGATTGCCACCTCTGATAGACCGAAAAGAATGAACGTTAAGAATGCCACTTGTTTCTAGAAGGACTTCGTCCTCACAAGTTTTGACCCAACTGTGTACTCCCGTCTCGCCGCTAGCTTCCTCAAAAGGTGTGTAGAGACGACGAAAGTGCGACCCGATTTACTTGCTATGCCCTTCGATCACCTAAGGTATCTCTATGAAGTCGGTAGTAGTAATGTTGCTCCTTCGTAGGCCGTACAGTTCGAGTGCACCAGGGTACGGCCCAACGATGGAGCGAATACGCCGAGTACCACACGCGTTGGCGCACCACGTCGAAAGGAAATGCTGGCTGGCGTGGGGATATGTCCGTCGAGCCATTCTGCGCGGGGCTGTAGACAGTTTGAAAAGATGAATCCGCGTGCGCCATTTCGCACTGTATACGGTCCATTATACACTTGTAAGCACCCGGTTCTTGATCTGCTATCCTTGTCTAATTCCAGGAATCAGAGGCTGAGCTGGCAGGTCTGCATTCCGTCTATTTTCTTCTTCGCCCGGGGCCGGTGCGGTCAACTCGTGTTGCTTTGTCGCCAGATGCGCAACTATACCCTTATACCTTCTATGACTTCGTTCCTTCTACTTCGATGGCTAACGTGCCTTTGCCAGCGACAACGTCAAGCTTCTTGACTTCCGGTTTGAAGAAACATTGGATCGACATCGTGTACGCTTTTGGGTATGAATCATGGCGATCCGTTGAAAATCTCAGTTTTCCTTTGTGGTCTCCGAGCCGTTACTAGTATCTTCTTCCAATTCCATCAGGAATCAGAATCTGAGCCGGCGGGTCCGTATGTTCTTCGCTCGGGGCTGGTACGGTTTGAAAAGTTAACTCGTGTTGTTTTGTCGCCAGATGCGCAAATAGATCTCTTCGCTCGTATAGCATCGCCTTGAATTGGCCAAGAACTTCCTTCTTCACCATCCAGAAATATCAGCCGACATCAACACACTGTAAATATACCACATACCTCTACCAACTCTCGAAGCACAGATACAGAAGTATCGTGTATCACATCATCGTCGAAATCCTTCAGAGCGCCTTCGTCAAGGGACATGCGAATACCATGTACCCTTTTCAATAGATCCGCATTGCTCGCTTTGACTTGAAAAACAACCCAGTCCTCGGGAAAGATCTTGCTGGGGTCGGATGTAGAAGGAACCATTAGCGGATAGAAATTGTTGCTGATCAACCGCTCGGACCACCAACTTTTGTAATACCCAGTGATTGCGACGAGTATATCCCACACATCTCCCTTGGTCAAGCGGCATTCCACCTCGAAGGTACCCCACACGGCTTGCAGTCGCCACGTCTCCTTGCGATAGCCCATATAAAACCCGTTGAAGAATGATTCCATTGTTTGGATGAATGTCCGAGGTGCGAATGCCTCCAGTTCTAATGACTAGTCCAATGATGAGATTGTTGATCGTCATCTTAGTAGAGGTACACACCTTTGCCCACGCTAAACAAGATCTCCACTCGCTAAATAGGAATGCGGGGACGCAGTGCATGTATCTTAGATACACTGCGCTGACAAAATAAGGATTGTATCCGTCCAGCTCAGCTAGTAAGCTAGCACCCGGATACTCAATTTCGTAGCAATAACGCGTCCAGTATGCGAGTGGTAAGGGGTGTGAAGCGATAGCCACAGCTTTCTCCGGCCAGCTAACAAATGCCGCATCAAACGAGTGTGTTGACTGATATGTCTCCGGCGGATAATATCCCATATAGGAAGAGAGCGTACGAAGGAGGAGGTCCGCTACAAGATTACAGTATTCCGTTACTGAATACTGTGAGATGCAGTGTTGGAGCGAGCGGGTACAGTCCAAAAGAAAGTCAGTGAATGAGGCATGAAGGATGCGGATATTGGATTCTGCATCTTCTGGAACCTGTATCACCGAGTGTAGCCTCGATAACAGTATCTCTACATCGCCCGGTTTGACCTTAAGAAACCCTGCAATGTTCGCTGATGAGTTCCAGAGAACGCGGTGCAGGGATCCGTCCACGACACCTGCATGAGGGGTGACAAGCAACCGAAGAATCAGGCTCACTTTATCCCAATTGCGACACGTGGACAGGATTTGTCGGTACAACATATCCAAAGCAGGGTATGGAGAGCCTTGGGCTTCCCCAGGTTTCCTGTCTAGGATAGTTTTCAAACGATCCTGAGGTCGTTCATCGAGCGTGTCAATGTAATTGATAACAGTGACAGCAAAGATGAATTGCCCACTCGCTCTCTCGACAAGATCCTTCATATTAGCATGACCTGGCCAAGTCTCGCCCTCGTCTCGTAAAACGCGGCGGTACTTGTCCCGAAGATTGGCAAAGTTTTCCGAGAAGTATTTCTGTATATCGCTGTCGGACTCGGATAGTTCCCCTGTGAATCGTACAGTCGTCTCTGGTATCTCGATATGTTCAAGACACGAGGCAAAGCCTGCGCTGGCAATGGCATGGCGTATCTGCGGCTCGGGGCGACTGCAGAGAAGGAAGATGAGGGGTATGGGTGTGCGGAAGGTGATCGAAAGGTCGATAATCTCCAGAAGCGTCTTTTGGGAAGGACGGTCGACACACTCATCCAATCCGTCGATTACGAGGAGATTGGCAAGCTTCCGTCGTTGGAACCATTTCACCTTCGAGAAAGGCTCTAGGATCAGCTTGCGAAATTGGGTTTTGGGAGGGGTTTTGAAGACGTTGGGATTGGATTCGATGGCATCAAGGATCAAAGGACCGACAATCTTTCCGAGTTGGTCGGATGTGCAGCATTGGTATGCTACCGTCGCTGCAAAGGAATCTAGGCCATCGCGAGTAGAGTCGTTCCGTGAAAAGAAGAATGCGCCGAATATTCGATCCCTGTGATCCTCCGTCACCTTCTGTGCTATTGCCGACTTCCCCACACCAGCAGACCCACTAATCCATTGGACCCTTGTGTCGGGGTTGCGCTTTGTGATCCACTTATTCAGCGCCTTGAGAGTTTGAATCCGGGTGTTAGGGTGACAATTCAGGGCTAGAACTGGATCCGAATCGTATGTCGCGTTCATAGCAGCATGTTGTGCGAGGATTTGGAGTGCATCGTCTGTGAGGAGGCTAGATTGAATTTTATACCCAAGGAAGTAGGATTGATCAATGCTTACCTGTGGGCTTTGAATGTCTCATGTTTTGTATGTTGTACTGAGTACCATTGACATGGTTATGAGCTCCTCCGTTGACGGTAAAGTCGCTTGCATTGTTAAGGGCCATGGCGCAATGTCTTGGACAATGATCTGCGAGAAACGACACAGAAATACAGGAGTAGTGTCGTTAAGGAGTGGAGGAGAGTCACGGAAGGTAACCGGAGAGGGTAGACTCAAGAATGGGGAAGTCGACGAGAAGATGTTGACACTGATACAGAAAGCTGCCCACATCGCCTTCATGTTTTTCGCACGTCACCTCTGAGAATGACATTGATTTGGCGTCAATTGCAAAGGGTCAGGCCTTCGGGTGTATGTATTGGCGCTTTTCGGAAACTGCACTGATGATCAGCCACAAGGGAAAACAAAGGACGGAAATCGTTCATATTCACCGAGTCCAGTGCTTCCAGTTCTCGCGTCATTACATTCTTAACGAGTTTGGTTTTGCAGGACGTGGAATCGAGGGTGGGCATATTATGATCACGGTCAAGGTTATCTTCTACACCTGTATACTTGGATTAATGTTGTTCAGTAAAAAGTGACCAGAGACCTTACCTTAGCTACGAATCGCTGAGAAGTAGTGGTGGTAGAAGCCAACGCTGGTGAAACCGGCCCCGCGTTTGCCGTTGCCGCGTTTTTCAGCGTCTACTTTCTGTTTCTCTTCCACCACCATGGCCAATATCAAGATAGGCGATACGATCCCCGAAGGAACTTTTATGCACGTTCCATGGACACCCGATCTCGAAAGTAAGGTAAGTCAATCCAATACTTAGAATCTTCAGGTTTACATTGAGGTCGTCTTTTAGCTCGCTTGCGGTGTTCGTAAGTGCCTTTAGAGCGCACAAAGCTCTTCTCAGTGCACGCCATTAAACAGCGTCAAAGCTTGATATCCACAAAGAATGGAAGGGGAAGAAGGTTGTCTTGTTTTCGGTACCAGGGGCCTTTACGGTGGGATTGGCATAATTCTTCAAGGAATTTCTGCTGAAACAAACGTATCGATAGCCAACTTGTCATGTCAACCACCTTCCTGGATACCTTCAAAATTTTCAAGAGCTGAAGAATAAAGGTGTCGACGTTATCGCGGTGCTTGCTGCTAACGATCCCTTCGTGATGAGTGGGTGGGGGAAGGTCAACGGAACGAAGGATAAAGTGCGTCCCTACTGAAGGGCGACACCCTGGTTTTTACTGAATACTTTTCCATATAATCTAGATCCTCACACTGTCAGACGGAAACGCGAACTGGTCCCGATCTCTCGGTCTCGTACGACCAGATTCGAAGGATGCAGCTTTGGGCATGCGTACAGCTAGATATGCCCTCATCATCGACGATCTAGTTGTCAAATACATTGGGGTCAGTCTAGGATGTTTGATGTAAAATTTGTGGGCTCATAATCCTCTAGGTCGAACCAGAACGAGGAGTCACGGTGTCCGGTGTAGCGGCCGTATTAGCGAATCTTTGAGATCCATGGTGTCCTTGACAAAACGAACGGTCTTGTGTACGGAATGGGACTGGAGAATGGAAAACCGCTTCTACCACATAGCTCGTTAACGTCTGCAGGTTGTACAAAAGCGCATGGATCGCTTCTGATCCGGATCCCCAAGAACCATGGCCATCTTTTTCGATTTCTCTCGCTCAGGCCATGTTCTGTGCTATTAACAACTTGAAGTAGCTTGTATACTATATGAACATGGGTGTAGCTAAATGCTGGAAACGTTATTGTCAGTACTTATACCATTGCGCATTATGATTGAGGACAGTCAGCAAATTTTCTTGTTCCGACTCGCCGATAAACGGGGCACCTACCAAGCGCCTACTCGCCTTGACAGCAATCATGATGCCCAACAAGCATCGCCTCTGCGCCTCTATCATCTCCAAGTTATTCCCCAGAAACACTCCAATGATTCTGTGAAGCGCGCATGGCGTTCTTCAGTGACTCCAGAGATTTCGACATTCGGGGAGGAACGTTTAACGTAGTTCACGGAGACCAAGTCACTGCGCACTATGTCATTAGTCCTGGCCCTGGCAAGTATTACTACCAGTGTATCGACATGAATGCTGATTAGGTCACTCAAAGACGAGAAATATTTACGCCTTCTTGCAGACCGAACTGCTGTGAACGCAGCATACAATGCAGGTCAACGTTATCCTCCACCAAAATGTCACCCAGGGACTCGCAAGGAGGTTTTCGATACTCTGAAGGGGTGGGTTGAAGATGGGGAGAGGAATACCAGGACTTACTGGCTGTATGGGTCTGCAGGTGTAGGGAAGAGTGCAATTGCACAGAAGTTGTCGGAGGAGTATGCCAGTACATGCCTCGGAGCAGCTTTTTTCTTCTCTCGCAACGACCCCACTCGCGACAAGTTGGACACCTTTGTTGCTACGATAGCATATCAACTTTGCACGTTGGAAGCCCTTCGAGATGTGCTCTGTCCTCTAGTTATGGAGGCACTTCGGTTAAACCCCAACATCCTTCATACCTCGCTAGAGAACCAATTCGTCAAGTTGGTTCTGGAGCCATATGCCCAACTTAGCCCGGATGGGGAAAAAGCTGTTCCTAATCTCATTGTCATCGACGGCTTGGACGAGTGTATAGACCTCGAGTCCCAGCGGAGGCTATTACACATCATCAGGGATGCAATCACCTTCTCTACACCCTTTCCCCTCATTTTCCTTATCTGCAGTCGCCCTGAACCTCAAATCTCCGACGAGCTCAAGGATCCAGGCTTTTCGCCATATCTCCAGCGTCTCCCGATCTCCGACACTACCATACGCTTGTCAGGAAAGCTCACCACATCGGATCACGACATCGAGAGGTACCTAGTAGATGAATTTGCACGCCTTCGAAAGAAGCTTCGTGCCTTGCGGAACGAAGACGAGTCTTGGCCAGGTTGTGATACTATTTGGGATCTCGTTTGGAGAGCCAGCGGGCAGTTCATATTTGCTGTTACCGTCATCAAATATATCGACACTATCGACGACCTACCTCAGGACCGGTTGAATACGATTCTAAACATAGAATCGGGAGGTATACAGGAGTCGCCATATCCTGAATTGGATCTATTGTATCGGCAGATTTTGTTGAACTGTCGTAAATGGAACCAGGTCTACCCCATCCTCAGGCTCCTTGTCACGCCAAAGCTGGAAAATCTCTATTCACCGGACTGGATTCACTGGCGTTCACCCTCGATCATCACCCGTTTATTCAATCTCAGGGACGGCGAAGTCGAGATACTGTTAGCCAGGTTACATTCCGTGATCGCCATATCCGAGGATGTTAATGTTGATATTCACATTCCACATGCCTCATTCACCGAGTTTCTTCTCGACAGGATCCGTTCGAGAGAATTCCATACACCAACATACTCTAGAATGGAGTACTGTGATCTGATAGCAATGATGTTGCTTCGCACACTGTCTCCCTTCACATTTCGCTACCCTCCGTATTGCTCATCCCGCCAATCGTTCTCCGCGGCGTTCAAGGAATGGCGACAGAATATTAATGCGATTTCAGAAAAAGATATAACGAGATTCTCGGGAGAACAGTGGTCGGAGTATTGTATCACCATTAGCACACCCAGCGCTCAACTACTCGCCGAACTGGGCCGGTTCGACCCATACCCCGTCGCGGCTATGTTGGTATCGACTCAGGCACTATCGGGACCCTCGGAATGGCTATCCAGGTGGGCACAAAGTATGGCATGGATGAAGGTACGTAGCCTCTCGGATTCAGAAAGTGGGTTCCAATCTGACTTTGATGCTAGTCACTCAATGAATCGAATCTTCACAAACCTTTGCAAAGGTTGGAGTCGTTTTTCTCCGATTTTTGTATTGCCTTTTGCACAAAGGGCATTGCACGTTCTTCTGTTGTTCCAAAGATCTTCACTCTGGAAGGATCGCTCGCCTGTATAGGGGACGAAGATGTTCCGCGCCGTCTTACTCATTTTGTTGCCCTTCATTACGAGCAATGGTGGGCTGCACAGTCGTCAAGTCGGTCATATCCTTTGCTCTTCTCTCCTACGACCAACCCTGCCACATCCTTGCCCAGAGACTGGATTGTAACTCATGTCACGAAGGCGAATGGGGAGATCCTGAAAAGGGCTTATGATATCTATTCTTCCCTTGACCGAAAGGGGAGAAAGTTGTTTTGTGAAGACGTTGCCTACGACAGCCTCGAAACAGTCGGTCAGTGTATTGTAAAGGTGTGTTGTCCTTCACAGATGCGGAATCGACGGTCACTGACATTCACGATTGTCGTTTAGGCGGATGCTATGCTCGAGTACAAGGAGCTGATCTACAAACGCAGAAGAGACTTCTCCCCTCTCGGTGACGATTTACCTGTAAGACCACCCTCCAATGCCACACCTGTGTCTACACCCGCTTGTGAGTTTCTTCTGCATTAATATAAACGCCTCGATGCTCAAGCCCCTCTCGTACAGCTCCAATCAAAAATGAGGTCGACAGTGTAGCGCATTCTCCTACGATATACGGCGACCCAGCGCGAAGCACCGGTGATTTGTCTGTCCATACTCGTATTTCAAGACGAAGGAGGGTCAAAATCTCTTTTGGAACTGTTCTGCGTCTGCTCAAGCGCTGATGCTCAAACCCTTTTCCACATACACAATGGTCGCCATAATAAGGACCGCTTCGTTATGGTATCGGAGGCTGACGGACCACAAAGAGAGCATTTCCGATGTCTCTATTCTCTACAGGGTACTGTTGCATACGCACAAGAGTATTACGAGACCACCTCCGTTTCGCCTTCAGGTGAACCACTGGCAGTTCCTCTGGATACGGCAAGGACCTCTTCCAGAAGCTTCTGGCGCTCCTCCACTGGCTTGAAAGCCGTAGACAGCTCAAACCGCGTGTCACAACCTCTCCTGAACTCCTCTGTCCGCGAAGACTTGACGCGTTCCAGGAAGGAGGCAATTTCAAAGGCAGTCTGCATGAATGAGATTATTGACCATGGATTATGCAGATAACATTAGCTTACAGGTATGTCCAGGTTGACTTCGCTGCCAAGAGCCATAAAGATGACACCTTCCACCTCTTCCAAGGGCGACTCCAAAACTTGGTTCAGGACCTTAGCAGCACCAAGGATTGCCTTGGGATCAGTCGAATGCTTCTGAAGGTATTGCGAGTTGTAGTTCGTCAACGAAACGTCTGGGGGTATTATCTTGTCAACCTCTTCGATGAAGATTGAAGTACCTGGAGACGAGGATGGTGGAGACTGTAAGGTAGACGCTATTGTATGGGTCAGCTTTCCTAGAATGTTTTGTGGCCAGAAATCAAACCTGTTTTGCGAGCATGTGTCATGCGAAGGTGCACTTCGCCGCTCTCAGGATCAATTTTTCGAGCATGATTTAGTGCTTTGAGGGCTTGAAGCAGCTTGCCTTGTAGAGAAAATGTCAACATGAACGAATAGGTGAACAAGCACGAAATGGCTTACCCCGTCGAACAGCTACGTCATACACGCACACCTGCACACCGACATCTTCAACTCGCAAGGCAATCAGAGGCTGGAGGAGCTTTGCAGCACGTTCAAGCGGGTTTTCGCACCCAAGAAGCTTCAAACCGTCTGGGTCATCGTCTTTGGGTGGGACTGGTTCGATACCCTTATCCTCGTTCGTATTGGCATTAGCGTTGGCTAGTAAAACCAAGTAAGACTGGGACAAATAGAACGTTGAGAGGGCATCATACGCTTCTTGGTATCCTCTTGCACTTTCTGCGCGGCTTTCTTGGCCTTCTTCTTAGCCTTCTTCTCTGCATCAGACAACTTTGCTGCAAAATAGAGTCAACAGAAAATAAGGTCATGAGAAGTACAAATACATACTGCCTAGTTCGTCTGAAGGTCGTGTAAGCTTGGGGTTATCGTGCACCATGACGAAGATCTGACAAAGTCTTCGATGGGATATCAATACCTCAGTCGATAAACCAACGTACTCGACTAGCGGCCGTCGCCGCTTTCACGTAGGCAGGATTTGAGTGTAAACTGTCCTCCCATCGTAGTAAGCTGCCCAGAATTTGAGTGTTAATGTCACAGGCGGTTTTGATGAGACGAACTTAAGGTATATGTTGATGTTGAACTTTCGTAACGAATAGCCATGGAAGTCATATTGGTCATCTTCAAATTCGCTAAAGATCTGTGTATACTAAGCTAAGGAGGCGACTGCTTGGTGCTTCTGGTACTCACCTTCTGAACAGCCACATACTTCTTCAGCGCAAGATGGAGTTTGCCACTTCGGTTACGCGCGTCTGCTTCCTCGAGTAGGTACAGCAGTGACTGCATATCTTCCAAATCGGCACCTGGGCTTTGGGCATCTTTCTATTATCTCAGGTGTTAGTATTGCATCGACAATGAGACAAGTTGTACGTACTTTAGTGAACAGACCAAATACACTCTCAGCTTCCTCATGTAATCCAGCTCGAAGCAAGTATTTTCCGGCTTTGGTATTTAAAAATCGGTCCTGTCCATCCAGGGCTCTCGCTTCCTGCATTGCTTTGGCGGCTCCAGCGAAGTCGCCCGCACGTTTCAAAACTCTTGCACGGAACATATACAGCTCCGGTAAGGTTGGCGTGTGCAACAAAGCAGTGTCGAGAAGAGACAGTGCTTTTGCGTGCTGCGAGAGGTAAGAGTAGTGTTGTGCGAGATAGTATAGTGTCCAGAGATATGTTGTAGGCTCTTGGTCTGGCGAAGGCGGACTTGTAGAGGAAGAGGGATCGCTTGCGGGTGTGTTTTCAGTTTTCACGCTCTCAACAATACCCTGGATGAGTTCGAGCTTTGCAGGATCCGAATAGAGAGATTTGAGATCGGCAAAAAGCGACGGGATCCCTTTCGTTAATCCGGACACGATGTAAGCTCGCGCTAAATCACGGAAGCCGGGGATCTCGTTCTCTCCTTCCCATGAAGCGGGTGCAATGGTAAGGGCTAGGCGACGTGGAGCATTGGCTTTGGGAAGGTGTGTCGTGAAGTCCCGAAGGACTGAGAGTGCTTGAGAGGGATGGTTTTCCAAGTCAACGCCGAGATTAGAAAGGTAGCCGTGATAGTAATCGTAACATTCCGGGTTGTGTTCGACTAGCACACGCCAGGCATGCTCTGCATCTGAAGAACCAAGTTTCGATGTTAAACGTGCTGCAGTGGATATTGAGCTTGGTTCTGCGGAAACATGATAGTGGTAGTCACCTCTAAGTTCCATAATCGCTGTTTTGTCGACAATTGCCCGTTCCTTTGCACTGGCATCCAGTAAGGCTAATGCTTCTGACCATTCACCCAACTCCTCTAACACCCGAACGTGATATAGTAACGTTTCTGAGTGTTCAACATCATAATCCGGGACATTCTGATCGTGTGCATGAGTAAAGCCAATCCTAGACCCAGAGCACTCTAACAACACACCTTCACCGTTTTCTCGTAATTTTCTAGCACGTTTTTAGCCTCGGAAAGATTTCCACTCAGATGGTAGGCAACCGCAAGCGCAACCCAGTTTTGTCGTAGCATCGGGCGCATCTTCAGAAGTGTGTGTCTGGTTTCCGCGAGAGCATCGTAAAGTCGTAAATGTGTTTGGAGTTGTGCAGCATCCCGCAGAATGTTCAAGTTTTCCTGTATATCCAACATGAGATCAATAGATCGTATATTGTTCACAACATTGAGACGCACCTTATCGAACTTAAGAGCCTGAGTGTACGATTTCAAAGCCTCCTCGTAATTTTTCTCTCCCTTTTGAATAAGTCCGAAAACATGCCAGACGATGTGGGATGTAAGGTCGAGTCGAACACCCTTTTTGACGAGATCAATGCCCTCCTCTCGCTTGCCCATATGTGTGAGAATAAGACCCTTCATGCATAGTGTCTCTATACTAGGACTGTCAGTCTTCGATGCGATGTGAATTTTGTGAACTGACCGCCATGTTCGGGAAATTTCTTGAGGATCTGATCAGCGGTCTTCAGTCCTTTCTTGAGTTGCCTGGTCTCGTATAAGGTCAAAAGCTCCTTGAATAGCGTAGCCTCCTTGGACGGCAGAACTCTTTTTGGAGGGATTTTGTTCATGGAGACAAGGAGGAAAGAATATTTGTACGCAACAGCAATGACACAAACAACGCGCGTTCAACTGGTTGATCTAGGTCGCCTTCTCATGACGACGGGTAGCGGAGAGCCACGCCTCTTTGCAATGTGTACTCGAATGAAAACCGGTTCCATTTAGGTATGTATGAATGAACGATAGCAGTACAGAAGCAGAAATAATGAAGAAATAGGATAGCAAAGAAATTGACATAAATCCGCGGGAAGATCTCATGATACAGGCAAATTCTCCTTGTTCACCCCTGAAAACTCTTTCTGCTGGCCCTTCAACCCCTTCGTCGGTGAACTGGCCCGAATAGATACATCTCCCTCAAAGCTGATGTCGCCGGGCATCCCATTCGCCGACTCCATTATTGTACCCCAATCCTCCTCCAGCAAACTTGGAAGCATAAGTTGCCTGTCATTCAGCCCCAGTCGAACAGGACTATTATCTTCGCCGATACTCAACCTCAGATCGAAATCTTCTTCTGAGGATGTAACAGTGGACGAGGATGTGCCGGTCGTCATTGATTCGATTGACTCGGCCGTATCGCTCGAGGGGAAAGGTAGGAGCTGATCTGAGGTGGCGATTCTGCGAGCTCGAAGACTGCGTAGTTGCTTTCGTTCTTCGAAAGCAGCTGCAGCACCACGGGGTGATGGCATTGGCGGAACGATACTACTGCCTCTTCGACTCACTGCCGGTGACGAGCTGGGAAGTGTCGTTCCAAGTCCTAAAGAGTCGAACTTGCTCACAAACGCTGCAAGCGCACGACGCTGGTCCTCGAGCTTGATACGTTCCTGTCAATATGATGTTAGGAAAGGCAACCGGATCTTTTGAGCAGTTTCCAACCTGTTTCTCCTTCTCTAGCTGCTTGACGACTTCCTCGGACCATCTCTCGCTCTCTTCTCGCTTCCTTTTCTCATCTTCGACCCTGGCCGCCCACTCCTTCTCTGCGGCTGCTTTCGTTTCTCTCTCGACTTCTTCCCTCATTCTACGCATGGTCTCAGCCACCTCACCCATATCACCTCCACGCACAACGCCCTCTAGTTCCTTGATCCGTTCAGCTTGTTCAGAGATGATCTTATCCTTAGTATCAGCGGCGTCTTCATCGCTTGGTCGCGCCTCAAGAGCTGCTTCAAGAGACAAAATCTGTCTTGACTGAGTCTCGAGCTGAAGCTTTGCCGAAAGGAGTTCTTGTTGCAGCTGTACCAGATACGTCAGCAATTATTCAGGAAATAATTGGTATAGCCAACCTGGTACGGCGAGAGATCGAAGTCTACTTTCACGGGGCTTACCGGACGAGACTCCGATGCATTCTCTTCAACTGTATTACTTGTGAGGATAAGTTTCGTGAGTTGCTGTATCCGGTCGTTGAGATCTTTCATGGCCTTTGACTCGTCCATTTTCTATAAGGGGAACCCCGTCAACACGCGAAGCTTCTCAAAAACGGCTAACAAATACCTCTTGCGCTGATAGTCTCCGTGTTCTAACAGGAGCAGCCTCGCTTGCAGCTTCCTTATCGGCCAACCTCCTCTTGAGGTCCTCAATTTCCTTTCGGTACCTCTCGATCAAGGCATCGGTATCAACAATCTCTTTCTTCTGAGCATTGAGCTATAGGACAGTATGGGTAAGCGACTGCAAGCACTTGGTCATGAACACCCACCTTGACGCCTTTGACACGCTTGGCGAAGCCTAGGGTGCTGCTCGTCTCTCCGACAGCGCCGGGATCTGGGTTGATTGTACAAACTACACTGATACGAGCATTGCCGGCTAAGGAAGGCTGCAGCATGCGAGTGAGCTTGCTGTTCCTGTATGGAACATGGTCGCTAATGGGGTAGTGTCAAAAAGCGGACTCAGATACAAGTTCTAGAGCTCAATACCTTTTGTTCTTTGCGGCATTCTCCGAAAGTGTTCCAATGACACTCCCAAGTGTCAGCAAGCTATCAATTCAAAAAGGGTTCAGTTCATGCACCGCTGGGACGACTTGGGCCTTACCTTGTGTTAATATACTTGCCTTCTCTTGTACGGTCTTTGTCTGAGGTAGCTTTCTCAGAACCAGCAAGATCAATCAAACTCTGAAGGGTTCATTAGCATAATGAACAATGACAACCTGGGAAGGAAAAGCTCACCAAGACTGATGTCTGCACACTCTTCCCGCCTCTGGCTTGCAGACGCGATCCTTGGTTACCAGGACCTGGGGTCGCTCTACCATTACCAGGCGTCGCTCTCCCACTTCGGCTCGGGGCGCGCATATCCGCGTCTTCATGTGGACCTGCGCCTCTCTCTCGGCTCTCAATCACCAGTCTAAAGACGCTATGACTCCGGCTACTTCTTTCGTTCCAGTCTGTACATGCCGTACGTCTGTGTCTCTCGCCTCTTTTTAGGACCTCGTTAACGCCCTTTAGACTGGTGACTACCTCCTCCCGTAACGGTGTCAATACGACTTCCATTCCTCCGCCGCCCTGTATCTGGACCTGGCTACCAGAACCACCCATAGGTGGTGCTAAGAGATCGTATATCGTCTCGTTATAAATTTCCAAGTAGGAGCACCGAAGGAGGTATTCTCTGTCAGGTGTACGTTTAATGTACCCGAAGACGTCGCGCATTGCCCGAGGTATAATTCCAGGCTCGTTCTCGTCGCCAGATAGTGTGTAAGTCTTCCCCGATGCGGTTTGGCCATAGGCGAAAATGACGGCATTGAAGCCTTCCATGGCTGCATGAACGTGAGAGCGTGCGACGGTGGTGTAAATGGGTTTATTGGGGCTTCCAGTGAGGATCGAATCGAAATGGTAGGTGGTGGGGGGTGCGGTTGATGAAGACGAAGAAGTGTTTGTTGACATGAGGTTGGGGTTGCGAGCATGTGCAGGATCCAGCTGAATGGCGTTGGATCCTGAAGGGGCAACCCATGCTGAATGTCCGTTTGTAGGACGAATCCTATAGACCATGGTTATCCCAACTGTCATCAAGAGTTATTGAGAAGCCAAACCTGACTGAAACCATGACCTTGTCCTGTTTGCCGTGGTCCGACTGAATAGCCCTCAACCATGCTTCATCCATTTCCCCTGAGACATCCCCAGGCTCGACGGTCTGGTAATCCACCAAATTCTCCTCTGGATCAACATTGCTAACATCCATTTCACTCATGGCTGGCATCAAGCTGGGGCTTTCCCTATCCTGCCGACTCTTGGAGCGAGGTGTGCCAGGCGTCCTTGGTCTTCCGTTCGAGTCGTTCGAGCTGGCTTTGGTGGGTGTTCCTGGTACGGTTGGCAAGGTCGCTTTGGGTTTTCCTACATAGTTTCTGGGTCGAGATTCCGTTGAGACTGGGGCTTTATATCGCTTGTGTGTCGAAGATAAGAGATTTTGGGATGATGGGGTGCTTGAGGCCACGGAAAGAGGTCTCTTCGGTGTGAAGAGCGTTGGCCGAGCTAGCTTTGAAGCTGGAGTGCTCGACGTCGATGACATGTTTCTTGCTGGTCCTTGTCGGTTCTAATCTTGAAGGTCGAAGTCGAGTACAACGTTGAGTAGTCGTTTGCTAACCTGGCACACGTGCAAGTGAAACCGTGCGAAAAGACGAAAGCCCTGTGTCATGTGACCGCGATAAGACAGCGTTACAGCTTCGTCACAGCTCTGAGGTGACAGTGAGTCCCACGCCTCTTGACTTGTCTCTAGTCGCCCATGTTGAGACCGGCAGACTTCTTTCGACCCATTTTCTAACCCCATAAACGCGCACAATCCTTAAGAGCTCGCACCCCGCATACATGTGCAGGCTCACCGGCTGCAATCCGACAATCACCACCATCTATGATGCCTTATGCTCGAATCAAGCTCGAATCTCGGAGGATGAAACTCCTTTACAGTTTTATGAAGCAAGACTTGTACCGCAATCACGGTCGGTCCCCTAGCCCCTGAGGCGCGGATGTCATCCAGTTCTCGCTGATGCCCGAGTTGATTGAGTAGACCCTTCATCCTGCAAATGGAACTGTTAACGCAACCATCGTCCAATCGAAAATCGGGGACACTATCGCAGAGCCGCCACAGATATCTAGCTCCTAAAGCTATAGACGAATACGCATCCTTATCATCCACCGTCGCGACCTTGTGGCCCTTCACCGGTTTCAATACTTCGCATTCGCATTTGTGAAGCGTTCCACCCATATGTTTTTGCGTTTCAAGCGTAATAAGCATCCCTTGCAATTGAGTCATATTTCCAACGCCAGCTTCTCCGAAATTCCTATTCAGCTGGTCCTGTACATAAATGATACGATACATGGAGACAAGAGAAGTGGCAATGTGCTAACCCTATCTACAGTATGGCGAGGAGGAGACCATCGCTTCGAATTCGTTTCTCCAATTATTCGGGTGCGGAGAAACTCTAACGAATCTGTTTTTATCGATCTGAATCATTTTCAGTGCCATATATGTCTCTTGGTCTTCACGGACATTATTCTGAATGCATCAACGGCCAAGACCTTGGTATCACCGTGGTGGCTTCTCGGATTGTTTAGTCCGTATTGAATTGGTTCAAGCAAACAGATTCCTTCCCATGCGTTTGGAAGTGGTAAGATTAGCGTGAGAGGAGCGGTAAGGCTCCATCACGATAATAATACTTCTGTTCTTTACCCCGTGGTTCGTTCGCAACACAGACCGACTTCCTTGTATCTAGCATGAGAGGGGTTGGGCCTCTGCGAGGCGGAAGCTGAACCTTTAGTCCACAGTCTCGTATATTGAGCTATCCTAGTATACAACAAAATACTTGGAATTCACGAAAATAACCGGTAGCAATCAACCCATGCTGACACCGCCGAGCGGTGAGTAAGGGCCATGCTATAGGTTTTAACAATCAGGATATTAGATATTAGAAATCCGCTATGAACTAACACGATCAGCAGGTGAATGAGCTATTGCCGTAGCAAGAATTCAAAAAGAAAGCGCGTCACATATACATATGTGTGTAGGAGCGCAGAACTGTTTTCGGCGGTATGATCAGATTCATATTGTAGACTGGCATAGATATAGGCTGTCACATACTGCCTCGCGAGCTTCGAATGACAGTCGCATTGCTTGGATATGAATGAGATGTGGTTGCCAAGATTTGAAGGGTCTTCACTTGCATGACTGCGCGTAAAAACGCGGTAGCGGAATTGGATAATCTACGAGTAGAGTCGTTTTACGTTCAATGCTGGGTGTTAATCATTGATGTTTCTGTACCTGAGAAAAAGGGATGCCAAATGGTCAGGCTGACTCCTTGATCTCAAATGAGAATACACACCTGTCATCCGGCAACAGATATCCCATTCAAAGTCAACCTTTACTGATCAAGATCGTGACGCGTAGATTGTAAACACGATAGAAGTTCAAATCTCAAACCCTACAGGCAGTCATGATTAGAAGATATCATGTCAAAAAAAATGGCACCGGTGGTCTAGTGCGAAAGTAGGCCGGAACAATATGTGAGATATAAGTAGGTGATTTTAGCTCGCAACAACGACTTAATACGCTTGATGAATCATGAGCGAAGAATGGGTGCAAGAAAGGATACTATTCAGAAGAATGGATGCTGCGCAATGAGGATAGTGAAGGAATCGACATGATCATTGTCAAGGACAAGGGGAAGTGGATTACATAATTATTCGCGTATGTTAGGATCCAGACCGAAATCCATGTTGTCCTAGAAGAGCTAAACCTAAAGGTTCAGCAATCAGGATAAGTGTATTTGACTCTGTTCTTGATGAGCAGCGCCTGGCATGGAAGCTGTAAAGCTTCTTGCAGCGGTAACAGCGCCAGATATGTATAGTCGTCTCAGTAAGATACACTTTAGATGTCGATGTACAGTAGAAATATTCTTACATCCTTCTAAACATATTCTTACTCCCACTCCGAACACCTTGTCTACGATGTGTCCGACCCTTCCTGTCACTTTCAGACACCTCGACTTGCCTCTCCTCTCCTCCACGTTCCATGCCTGCTCCAAACGTCTCCACCCCTTTCCTTTTAGCTTTTGGACGGGCGCTTGCCTCCTGTGTGCTTTCTGTTGAGCTTTTTGACGGCACAAATGTCATCTCCAAACCGCCGTCTTCCCCAAACCCAACGCTTTCCTTAGCCTTTCCGCTGCGTTGCGCCGCTCCAGTGCCCTGAGCCTTGCGTTGCCCGAACGTCACCTCCTTCGAACCATTCAAACCATCCGCGCCAGCTTGCGCACGCATGGGCACCAGTTTGACATTCGCCTTGTGATTCTGTTGTTTTGTGCGAGCGTATACCTCCTCTGCTCGAGCATTCTTCTGGCCTGGCCGCTTACGGGGGTCGAACTTGGTTAATTCTGTAGCAAAACGCATTGTTTTAGCAGGTACACATAGCACGGGGCAAAGCAACACATACCACCAGCATCACTACTATCATCGCTGCTACCGCCGTCTTCACTATCGCTATCGCTCTCTTCGATACCGTCAGAAGAAGCCTTGTCGCTTTCATCTTCTTCGTCTTCGACAGCAGTCTTCCCACGATCATACATGCTATTCCGTTGAGCAACCGAAGATGGGTTCAGTAACGCGTATTCTCTGCTGTTAACGTCGATCTCGAACTCGGGATCTTCAAAGACCTTGGAGAATCGAGGATCGTTCAAGAGACTTGCACCTGCGTTCTCCTTTTGCTCTTCTTCCTCGTCGTCGACATCCATATGATCCTCTTCCTCTTCCTCCTCTTCCTCTTCGTTCTGAGCAGCCTTCTTCCTCTTCCTCTCCTCACGGCGCTTGGCTTTCTCCTCCTCCTTGAGTATCTTTTCAGCCAACGCCTTGTTTACTTTGACCCCGGCCGCCGGCTTCTTCGACCGGATACGCGTCTCTGAAAGTTTGTCCATCTTCTCGCGGATCATCTTCTCTCGGTGCTCGGCATAGGCGAACGGGTTGGCTATCAAACGTGCTGTATCGTAGAGTTTGAGCGAGATGAAGTAACCGTGCATGTACGGTTTAAGGGCCGGTGTGCCCACAAGATGATCCAATCCAAGTCTATGGTGAATAACAAGTGGTGAATACATGATACGCTATGGTTGAAGGTGAAAACGTACTTTGCAAGCTCGCTACGTTCGATAAATTTGTAATCTTCGTAGACGTTTCCTAGTAGTGTTATCTTCCATTTCTTCGGTGATATTCTCGAGGAAACTTGGCCCAGCGCGGCGCAGGTCCGAGTTGGGGGATAAAGAAGGTAGACATCTGAATACCTTCGTTCGCTGCCAGGAGTAAGCCACTTCCTGGGACATGGTGAACGTCGTTTAGGTCTGCAGCAGGTGTTATCGAGCAGAAATTAGTCGACGGCTGTGTGAGATATCAATAAAAAAAATGGGAATCCTAACGATTGATTCACATACCGATGCACGATCCCAGATTTTGATGACTTTCTTGTCTGCACTCAGAACCATCCCGTCTCCTGCCATTCGGCTGCCCCCCTCTATCCAAAGCACGTTCTTCATAGGTAAGCCATACCCTTGATCTTTCATGGCGTAATGCTTCGCGGCACGAATGTCGTACAGAAGCGTATGACCTGTAGACGTGCCTATTGCATATGAAAGCCCATCTGGTCTTGAAGCAATTGCAGTGACGCCAAAAGCCTCCACTGATCCATCAAAACTTGAAGAAGCCAGCTTGTTCGCTGGCAATTCCAAGACGCCGACACAACTTCTAGATCGTGGGTCCCAAAATTGTGCTGTACCATTCCCATCAACACCAAATGCGAAGAGCTGGTGCGCAGGATTGATGTCGATGCAATTGACCCCGAGGATCTCATGGTCTGACTCGAGGGTTAGCGGTGTCATAAACCGGCCTTGGTCAAGATTCAGGCGATATATTTCGTTTCCGGTCGCTGAGAAGAGTGCGTCGCATGAAGGAAAATGGTACGCAACCGACCGCCCAAACCGGGGTATTCGAGTTCGATAATGGAAACCTCCCTGTGTGTGTAGTTCGATACTTCGGTCATTTTGGAGGTGTATTGACTTTGTCCAGTCGTCAGATAACAACTTGAAAATTTCCCAGAGTTAATGCATCCTTCGGGCCAGCGATGAAAGAACTTACGCACAGCAAAGTCCACATTTTCCGCATCTGTATGCCTCTCAAATTTCAACGACAGCTGACCCAAGTCCCACACTCTTATCTGCGGTTTGTACGTTCCAGTAGCGATAACGTGTGTTCCGTCTCGTGTGGTTTTGACCTTGTTGCTAGCTTCTGGAAATTCGAAGCCTTGGATGAGTTCAATCGTCCCTTGGAAGTGCTCCCTGATTGCTCTCTTTCCCTTCCCCTTGCTTGCCGCCCTCTTCCTTGTTAACCAGTCTGGTAATGACGACGACGCTCCTGCTGTTGCTCCATTGACCGTGTAGACTTTGACATTTCCTGCCTCCACGGCCATCGTCTATCGGAGTGTGTCGCAATAGATAATGGCTTCAGTGAAAAAATGAGTTTAGAGATATCACGAGAAAAGTGACCAGTGAGGAATGAAGCTTGAAGACTCTCGATGAGACAGGAAGAGCAGGAGTCGAAAATTTTTGATGGGAGATTTGAAATCGTCAGTGTCAATCTATCTATCTATGCAACCTCTTGTCTCTTTCCCACCACTTCGAATTCATCGATTCATCACTGAGCAGAAAAGCTGGTAGCTCAAGGTGTCTATAATCGACCCATCTCATCTGGCTATACTTAGGTGTTTCTCTAGACGATTCCGAGTATCGAAAGCTCCATAGAGCCCAACATTCCCTTAGTTTCCTGGTCGACAATGCACGAAGACGATGTATCTAGGTAACTGAGGCCTGAGGATACGTTATGGTCGTGTTTTCGCATTCCAGAGCCTGGCGCTGACCCAAATCTAGTCCGCCCGGTTATGATTGATGAACACTTGCTAACCCTTTGTTCAGCAAGAACATATGGACGGCAATAACCCAAATCTTCAGCGCTTCAGCATTTGCTGGGGTTGGTGGTAGCAAGGTCGTCATGGTACAGATAATGCCTAGGAAAGCTGCTGCCTGTCACTGTCGCTAGGTGAATTGAATGGCCGCATTTTCAAAATGTTTCTACTCCTATACCTCGTCCGTCTATGCCTTGCATGATCCCCTGTGCATTCGGCTCCTTCGCCACCTACCGGCAAATGGACGGTGCCCCACACGTATTCAAGACACTGCTTTTCATGAATTCTGGCGTTTCGGATGCCACATGGAGGTGTTTCGGCCCATGAACATAGCGAAACAGTGTGCTGGCGTCTGCTGGCGTTGATTTGGAACTCTGAAATCATTGATGGCGTTTTTGCTGTGCTCGAAGTCTCTCAAGCAAGTTGAAGTATGTATACACGGTATGGGGGATACGCAATATAGCCCTTGCACCCGCGAAAAGAAACTCCATGGCCAATCATACCATACACTGACTAGCTAGCTGGAAATTGAGTCGATGTGTGCTCAGCTTGTAGAAAATTAATTCCACTGAATTTCTGATCAAAAAATTAAGCGGATCATGTGACTCTGAACCGCCACGTCGTCAGTGATCCAAAAAGACACGTCTGAGGTCTCGAGGATCTTGCTTTTCTCCACCATGACTTCTCGCATTAGTATCGCTCGCCCACAGTCCAACAACTATAATCCCGACCCTCACGGTTTCTCAAACTCGCGACCTTCGTCAGGCTACCGGTCGGCCAACCCAGATGATCCCGTCGAGAAACTCAGGGCTTTTGGAAAGCAAATCGAAGACAATGTTGAGATTGTTGCCCAGCCATTGAAGCCCCATTTGCCGGCAATTGGTCGCTTCTTGATTGTGGTTACATTCTTAGAGGATGCGTTGAGAATCATGACACAGTGGGGAGATCAAACTTGGTACCTGCAAAAGTACGTGTTGCCTTGTGTAGCACCGCTGCTCTTTCTAACATTTGCCTTGATCTTTATAGTCACAGACATTTTCCATGGGGAATCTCGCACCTGTTCTTGATCACAAACGTCATAGTAAGCTTCTAGTTGACATTGAACCGGCGGTTTTTGACTGTTGACTGTTGGAATGACAGACTATGCTCGTTGGTTCTGGGGCAGTAATTCTGAAGCGATACTCCGAATACGCAGTAGCCGGTCTTTTGTCTGTCGTGGTCATTCAGGGCTTCGGTTACGGACTTATCTTCGACCTCACTTTCTTCCTCCGTAACCTCAGCGTCATCGGCGGTCTTTTTATGGTCTTTAGTGATTCAATGGTGACGCGCAAGAAGGTTTTCGCTGGTCTACCCACTATTAGCGAGACAGATCGCAAGAAATAGTCAGTTCATTGATCTCATACGCTAACGTTTGTGAAGTTACTGAGCGGTTAAACTCAGTTTCCTCCTCGCAGGCCGTGTACTGCTCATCTTCCTCTTCCTCGGATTTATCATTCAGGGCTCATGGAGTATTGCCCGTGTTTTCGTCTCTATACTCGGTCTGGCAGCTTGCACTATGGTTGCAGTTGGCTTCAAGGCCAAGTGGTCCGCGGTCTTCCTCGTAATGGTGCTCAGCATCTTCAATGTTTTCGCGAACAACTGGTGGAGCGTACCCTCAGCACATCCTCAGCGAGACTTCTTGAAGTACGACTTCTTCCAAACCCTCTGTAAGTTTGCTTCCCATATCAGAGAATATTTCTGATGTTAGCATCATAGCAATCGTCGGCGGTCTAATCCTCCTAGTCAATATGGGACCAGGTGGTCTGTCGGTTGACGAGAAGAAGAAGACATACTAGACGTGTGGTATGTCAGTGGCGGTTGGAAAAGGCTCGCTTTTGTACATAAGGAGTTACACGGATATGTGTTGTTGGTCGTTCCTCAAAAATCGCTCATTCACCGTGTGTATTTATCTCATTGGATGTAAGTTTCTTTGACACCTTGGACCCCAAGGATAGATGTGTGATGTGGTTTTATTCATTACTCGCATCGAGGTCTGGACTCTGTCAGACGCATTTTCCAATGCTGAAGAATGCGATTGAATGTCGGGAATTCGGGAGAAGAGTCGGGGATTTTGATCTGTCAGGTTTATGGAGAAGTGGCGCAGATGTGTGTGTTCATGTTCGCAACTTCTGTTGAGAAGAAATCCGCCTCGTATGCGTGGCGGAACCGCGGTGTGTTCTACTCCGTGCTCATAGATCTTTTATGGTTCTGACCATGATGTAGTCCTTGCTTTCATGTGGTTTTGTCAGATCCCTTGCCAGGACGTGTACCCAGATCTTACATCTTTACGTTTTCGGCTTTCCAGCTGATGGCCAGGTGCGAGTAAGTGATTAATGTCGATAATGAACGTATTACTATTATGCAACAAAATCGTGCTGGTGCCATTCTCAAACCTCAAGGCTTCAAACTCAAGCGCTAAAAGCTCCTTGACAAACGTTTTCCGCCGTTGTTCTGACAGGTACAACTCACGAGATAAACGACATGAAGACCCCAACACTTCAACTTCTACCGCATCTCCGACTCGGGGATTTCTTTTCCCCTGAGGTCTTTTCACATGAGAAGACTGATGTGGTTCACCCACATCCCGCGAAAGCTGAGCATTTCACAGGCATTGATTGATCTCCAGTGGTGTGGCCATAGCGAACACCGGGCTTCTTAATCTCGAGAAAGGTGATCGTCAGAAGTACTACGCTCATGATGCCACGGCATCACCTCGGTGAATTTCTCCGTTTCTTAGAGAGAAGAGGGCAGTATCAGTGATATGAACAAGACCTTGAGAGGCAGTGGCAGGAAGCTGAGCGTGAAGGTGAATTTCAACAAGAGAGTTGTACCTCCCCGACAAATTACCGAGTTCACCGTTCACCAGGTTTATTTCCAGGTTCTGCATTTATCTGCTCGCGTTTTGGAGATAACGAAGGTATCAGAAAAAGGTCATAGAAATGCGAGGACAGGGAGAATACACGGTCCGGAACATTGCGGTTACGCAGACACAAATAGCCATTAATTAATGTACTTCATCGTCATCGACTCGGAGGGGACAATCTATAGTCTCTTTATAGCGCATCGTCTATATTCATTCTCTTCCGTGCATTCCGCAGTAAACGGTATCTGCTCGATAATAAAGGCTTTACACCAGCTTGATGCGGTTCCGCGAAATGTGGATGAGGCGTGAGCCAAAGTATGGGAAGGTCCAAGCTTCGAACTTCAAATGGACGGACCGGTGTAATGTGTCGAACGTGATCTCTGCCCAGTGCCAAGGTCACCTTCCCGATCTTTCGAAGAATAATAATATCAAGACGTATTGAGCCAGGGTGGAGGCGTCCAATGAGTACTTGAGTTCGGAGGGAACGTAACCTGATCTTGCTAGGAAGAAAGTTCGCCGTGGTTCAAGACAACAGGACATGGGTCTCACATGAGAAATGTGACAGTATAGGGCTGATGTGTCGGCTTTAAGGGGTGCGAGGGAAAGTGTATATTTTCAATTCTCTAAGTCGAGCCTGAGTTGAGCGCTAACTTCTTCCTTCTAGTTTCAGACCAAGAAGCTGACCCAGGACTACCAGCGACAATTCTCTTGAAGACTTAGGAAGCCAGTAAAGGGTTGTAAAGCGCCATAATTGATGCTAGAATTCAGCGAACAGGCGAAAAAGTCCCACTGGTAGCTGCGGACTCCAAGAAGTTGGGTTATCAAAGACAGTTCTTCTCTTTTACTACTATATCCTTACCTCTGACACCCATGAGAGCATTACAGCTATAGTCGTGGGGGTCTCCGCAAACCCGATGTTGACTAGAGGTTGAAATGAAAGCTTCCGTGGCGTCCATGGAATTTACTCGCGATCCCTCTGGATACCTTCCGTCAGTAAAGCGAGTACGTCCCGATAGTAACAGTCTCTGACGTGGGGTTTGGCATGGAAGTATTCCATAATGTATGTCGACACATACTCTGCGTCAAAAACCGGTCACAATTCTACTACCAGCCATTCGAGGGCTACGATAGTAAGGAGTGCTCGTGTTGTGTACAGTCACCGTATTCTGATTAGCCTGAGATTAGTAACCACGAAGCCCAAAAGGACAAATGGATCCATGCCACAGTCCATGCGCGGCCCACTCGACATAATAATTTCTATGACACGTATAGATCAGACCATAAGAGCCCGCAAGTAAGTATACATGTACTGACCGATTGGATTTGTCGTCCAGACATCAAATTAGCCGAAAGGAGAGAAGTGCAAGACAAGATCGGCCCGGCCGTCAACTGTCACACCAGCCGTGACGTGTGACCTTCGCGTCTCTTCTACAAACCCAACTGCTTAGCCCATACTTACTGGGTTTGTATTCCTCTACTCATCTCAGACATGCCAAAGCGAAAGCGTACGAACTTACCTCTGGAAGAATCGGAAGAATACCACTCTCTGTCTTGCAGTTCCTCCGACACCGAATATTCAACCAAACAGGTTCGGCGCCCAAAGGTCATCAAGAAGAAGAAGCAACATAAATTGCAGGATGGGAACGAATCGCGCGGAATAAATCCCAATGAGATCTCGCGGAAAGCATCCCAAGTCGTTACATATCCTTTCGTCAGTGGCTTCCATGCAAGCTGCCCTGCTCTCATGGTACTCCACAGTTCGTGATATTCGGGGTATGCCATGGAGAAAGCCATTTGATCCCACTCTAGGTCCCTCAGAGAAGGCCCAGAGGGCATATGAAGTACCTGAGTACCGTCATGCGGTTAAAACTGTTTTACCTCTGACGACATCTATCAGGTTTGGGTCTCGGAAATTATGTTGCAACAAACACAAGTCGCGACAGTTATTCCTTACTACAATGCATGGATGGAAAGGTATGTACCTAATTTCAATCCTGCGTTTTTGAGTCCTTAACTCTCATCTTCAACTAGATTTCCAACGCTCGCAGACTTGGTAAAGGCTCCCCCCGTAAACAACATTCCTAGTGATCCTCAACCGTTATTATAGGCGGCAGCATCCATCGAGGATGTAAATGCTCTATGGAAGGGCCTCGGATACTACAGTCGTGCAAGCCGTTTGTTAGCGGGTGCTCAAAAAGTTGTTAAAGACTACGGGGGGAGTTGCCTAACAACGCTAAAGATATGCAGGCCAATATCCCCGGAATCGGGCGATATAGTGCTGGGGCAATTTGTTCAATTGCTTACGGAGAACGTGTTCCTGTCGTAAGTCCTCGTCATCGTACCAACTTCCCGAAACTTTCACTTGTTACCAGCTCGATGGAAATGTGCATCGTCTTCTCTGCCGTGTTCTAGCGCTATATGCTCCTCCGAAGAGTAAAGCCACTCTAGATCTTCTTTGGTCTGCTGCAGACGCCATGGTGCAGATCCAAAAGGACCTAAACTCCGGTAGTGACCCATCAGCTCTCTGGCAGTTCAAGAGTAGTGATTAAACCCCATTTTAGAACCCTCTTGACAAGCATCCAGGAGACATAAACCAGGCCCTTATTGAGTTGGGGAGTACTGTATGCAAAGTTCGGGAACCATCATGCGATGCATGTCCTCTTCGTCCGTGGTGCAACGCTTACGCGCTCCAGGTGAGCTGCGATCACTTGTATTGCCTTTTTACCTTCGCCCACCAAGTGAATAGTCAAGGAACACCGAGGAGATTTTGGATTTGGAGGATCTATGCACGCTGTGCGAACCTCTTCCTATGGACCCAAGTGTCATCGTTTACCCGATGAAATCTGACCGCAAAAGAGCCAGATCTGAGGTTGACGTAGTCAGTGTAGTTGAGTGGTGCTCGCCCTTGTCTCCGGCACGCAGAATGTTTCTCTTAGTTCGAAGACCTGAAAAAGGTACGGAAGCGCCATCTCATCGCGTTGGCCTTCAAATTACAAAAATGACATTACTTTTAGGGCTTCTGGCTGGTTTATACGAGTTCCCGGCAACGTCTAACGTCTCTGAATCGTTGGGTCACGATGCTTTCATAGAACTGGCAAGTGAACAGATTGGATCTTTACTCGAACCATCTGTACTGCCGCTCGGCCATCCAGGTGGCTCGCAGGCAGAGAACCAATTGGGCGATTATTGCATAGCACACGTCCGATTTGCGGGCGACGTGCAACATGTATTCTCGCATATCAAGAAACGTTATAGAGTACAGTGGGTTCGTATTGGTGGTGGTCGCGAGCCTCCGCCATTGAAGCTTTCCTTATCCAAAGTTGTATCAAATCAAACGGCAAAGAAGTCCACTCCTGCCTCTCCACAAGCAATGTGGATTCCAATAGAAGATGTAGCCGAGGTTAAGTAAGTGACTTGTTTTAGAAATCTTTTTTTCGTGGTTCAAACAGATTGTCCAGCATAGGCACGGGCGTAGGGAAGGTGTGGCGTCTGGTGAAAGGTTTATGGGAGCGGCAACGGGTGCCCGTTTCCGAAGATGTAATACTCGACCAATAATCATCCTTGCAAGTTTGAAATATCTCTTGTTCGTTTCTCTCAGTCCGTGTCGCTATCTGAACGCGATTCACCGACTGTACCCACTGTGGGGGATGTCACGTTGTATCGAGAGTTCTAGATGAGTTTCAATTTGTCAAGCAATGTCCGTCAACGGATTGTTCTTCCCAAGATAGCTCGAATAATTGGAATACCTATACCAGTCCATGTGTCTTGTGAGTTTCTCGTTCTCGACGATTCAACAGCTCAACTCGTTCCAGACTCATCTCACAAGAGACGTTTCCACCACACGTTCAATGTTAACGTGCGACTACCTGCACTCACGCCATCATTCTCACCAGAAAGTCTATGTTGACGGGCATTTCGGCTTCATCATATTGGCGGGCCGCCAACTCGGGAAGCTGTCTGAAACCACTTTAGCGTCGCGCTGCTCTGTCTACAGATTACCGTTATTGCTTTCTTTCGCTGCACTCCGCTACATCCGTTCGCCGCCGTGAACTCACACTTAACAGTTTTACATAGGGCCAGGTCTATTCACCAAACCTTGTGTGACTGAGTTGCGGTTTCCGTATGATTACATCCGACCTCAGTGCTGTAATCTCAACGAGGAATCACCGGCGAGGAGAACCTGCACAATCAAAGCATTACGTTGTCACGTCAGTCATCGGCAAGTTCCAATTAGCTCAATCCTGAATCCTGCATACCGCATTGTCAGTTCGTTTTACTTAGTACCTCGAAATGTTCTGATTTTCATTCATAGACTCCCGCGAGAGACCACGCTTTTGTGCTACTTTTGGTTTTCAGGGCTCAAATCCATGACGCATGGATTACCTAGGTGCGTGTGGAACACATAAATTCCCAAACCTGGCAGCGCCCCACTGGAACACCCAGGACTACTCTTGCACGACACGAATGTCTATCGGTGTATTGCGGGTCCAGCTTCTCGCGAGATACTCACATACCATGGAGATAAGTACATACGGTCGCGATACATGTTTACCGTGAGCGCCGCATCAAATTTCCATACGGAACCATGATGAAACTTTATTCAAGTTTTCTAGAAACCTTGTTGAGCCGCTTCTCGATTGGTGGAAACGAGGGTTGTTTTTAAGGTTATGATATACAACGAGTGAGTGATGATCATTCGCCGGGAAACCCCCATTTGACCTCTAACGTCTTTCATCACCCCTTTCGGAGTCTTCAGATATTTTCGTGATTATAAAAGTAATATACGGGGTACCTACTCGGACCTGCTACTACGATGGACACAAAGGCACGGCACCCAGTAATTTGGAAAGCGAGAGCCAGTTCCAGTTCACATAAGTTCACAGGCTTCGATTGCATCAACCGAACTCGAGTTGCCCGATCATTGTTGGCAGAATCTCTGGGACACTTAGGGTCGCATGTATAGGCATCATGGAATTATGTTTGTTTTCCGTCGACACGTCAGGGCAAGGGCCGGGGTATGTATGCCACGATGACACTTCTATAGCCATTGATTAAGCTTTTAAAATTTAGGGCGTGTGTTCAACCTTGGAATTATCATACGGAGGCAGCGAATTTGGCAACGCCATATCAACCTCAGAGGCGATCAACACTCGTCCATGCACTTGGTGGTCCCGTATGGTTCGGAAGACCTGACGTTTAGACTGCCCTAAGTAGTCGTTGCATCAAAGGCTGATATTTTTCGTTGTGATGTGACGGGAGAAATAAAATCAGTGCGTCAATTAAATATCCACTACTTTGATCGAGGCGTTATTTTCAGTTTAAGCTTTCAACTCAGCGAATATCGATTTATGCATTTCATCTTTGTGTCAATCGTGAAGACGCCTCAAGGTTCCTCGGCATAAGAATGGAGCTTATCCTCCACCTGCCCGCTCCGTTCTGTCAGCGAATTCTCAGGCCCTTCTGGGTTGTAGGCGTGAGACCAGCAGCTTACGTTCCCTGGTAAGCACATTATGACATGGCACACTGTTCAACCTAATTATATCTAGTAGATGCATAAATCCGATCTCTGGACGACCCTGTTTGTCAAGGTCCTTTATCCTGGATTCTTATTCCCGGTATTTATGCAAAATGATCCATCTTTCTTCTACAAATAAAATCTAACCCGACCTCTAGTTACCCTTCCCCCCTTTCCTCATCCCATGCAACGACCAACTCTAGAAGGCGTGCGTATACGCTCCACAAGAGATGCGCTGCAAGTTTTCTATGGTGTCGCGACCAACAAACTACCCCTCATAACCCGACGTCTTGACGCAGAGGAGCGCCGAGCCATTGTACCTGGAAATGTATATGTATGGGAGGAGAGAGGCGCCAACACTGAACATCGGCATCGGTATGGAACGATGGTACGTCCATGAAATACCTGTTCAAGCCCGATGCTGATCCCTAAAATAGGACTGACGGTATGGGATGGGGTCCTAGCAGTGAGTATGATCTATACCATCATAGCGGGTAGCCTCTGACCATAGTATTAGGAGTGCGCGATGTACGTATTGCAATGTGGTGCCCATAATCCTCTCCCAATACCTTTCGCCACTCTAGGAATTCTTGTTCTATCATCAAAAAGAGTCCGATGTGGATGATGACCCACTCAATCCCATCACACCATGGGCTGCGCTTCTCAAGTTCGTCTTCCTCCTCATCATCTTCCGCACCAACTCAACACATATGCATAGGCGTCAGAGTCCGACATCGCGGCATTCCATAACAGGTTCCGAGCCCGAGCGACTGGTCAAGCAAACCTATAGCGTTCACGTCTCTCTTCCCGCCGACAGACCTCGCGGTATCGTCCGAAAGTGGCATCTTAGTATGTATCGGTGGTGCTGTCATGAAATATTCTCATACTTTCATACAAGCGGCCTACTTTAGTCAGGAGGGACTTAACCGACTTGCCACTATTGACACAATACGTGGCGTTGGCGACGTACCTGTCCCAGAGGGGCTTTTCCGAAGTGCCCGTGCTAGCAAAATGCGGCGCGATCCTCGTGAGGGGCTGTATCCAGTGAATGTCCCAGGTGCTGACGCAGGTGTGTACTATCCACCTGTTGAGTCCCATCATCCACCACACCCTGCGTCAAGCATACCATCAATAGCAAGCTCCAGCATGATCGGCTACAGACCTGCCTCGAATACATCCTCCAGCAATTCAAGTCCCATCTCGACACATTCAGCTCTCGGGGTACCTGGCCAACTGGTACCCTTGGAGCATTTACAAAGCGCTTCATCCCCTCGACGCGACCCTGTTGACGAACAGTTGCTTCGTCGTTTCAACACTGCCAATGGTCGACGTTTTTAGCTTATGATCACCTTGCCATCGAGTCTTTCTTTGCTCTCGTAGAATGCATTGTTGTCAAAAATTCTCGTGCTTTGTAGTCTGTAACATTATTCATCGGGTTCACTGTATATTAGACAAGTCGGACACTACCACGGACGATCTGTATTGCATTAAATAGGGGTTATATGACGTATTCAACACTCGTTGAGATCGATGCCCGCACGAGGATTGCTGTGTATATAAAGTGAGCTCGCTTGAAAGACAAGCGACTTAAAACAGAACGCCCAATGAGGAGCGAAGCTCGCGTCTTGTACTGGTTCCGGACAGACTTACGGCTGCACTCGAACCCTGCACTACATGCTGCGTTGAAGCTCGAGCCAGAAGTGCTCTACCCGGTAAGTAGGTTTTCTTTTCCACGAATATTGAGATAACAATCTGGTTAGATATGGACGTGGGATCCAGAATACGTTTATGCTCATAGGGTAGGAGTGAACCGGTACGTTCAGATCATACTCCATAACATGCTACTGAGTGGTAAAGGATTATTAGCTTCAATTTCCTCCTCGAAAGTATGCGTGATCTTTCGAGGTCTCTTGAAGCGTGCAACCCGAATACGAAACTCCATGTAGTCAGGGGCAGGCCGCAAGCGGTTATCCCTGCTCTGATCAAAGAGTGGCGTATCAGCCACCTAGTTTACGAGAAGGATACCTCTGGGTATAGCCTTATGCGAGACACTGAAATCAAACGTGTTGTTTCCGAAGCTGGCGTCAAAGTCATCGATGTTCTCGGACATACTCTATACGACCCAGAGGAAGTCATTAAGTCCAATGGCGGTAGAGCGACCCTCTCTTTATCTTCCTGGCGTTCGGTCCGTAAACTACGTCACTGAAAGAATCGGGAACTGACAAATCTTTTCAATTAGGCTGTGAAGAAGCTTCCCGAGCCATCTAGACCTTTACCAGCTCCAAAGAGTCTCCCGCCGCCTGGAGATACAGACGCCACAAACCTGAGAGTACCCAAGACATCGAGAGAAGAGCACACAAACAGCGACTTTGATATGAATGCCGAAACCAGAGTCGGCCAAGTAACGTGCTATGGTGCGTACTGTCCTATGGGTTCCATCGCGAGATTCAAACACTATTCCGCAGACTCAATTGCAGGTCCATCACATAACTTTGAGATACCAACAATGGAAGAGTTGGGTCTCCCCGAAGCAACGACTTCTATAAGAGGCGGCGAGAAGGAGGCATTGCGGCGTTTGCAAGAGTTTTGTGAGAACAAAGAACAAGTAGCGCTCTTCGCTAAACCGAAGACCAGTCCCGCCGAATTTGATCCACCAGCGACGACTTTGCTTTCGCCATACCTCAAGTTTGGCTGTCTGGGCGTGCACGAGTTCCTGTGGCGCGTAAGAGACACTATTTCCGATTGGCGGGAATCATCGAAGAAAACATCGAAAGCCACCAAGGGTATATTCACTTTACTAAGCTCCATGTGTGTATCTGACCACTATTATTCCTAGAACCCGAGAATTTAGAGGGACAACTTGCGTTTCGAGAGATGTACTATTCCGCAGAATTTGCGCAAGGACCTGAATTCGGCCAAATTCGGGGAAACTCCATATGTCGGTCTGTCGAAGGAAATGTCTTGCGCTTCCTTGTCGCTGATTCCTTTGTTTAATAATCAGTTATATCGATTGGAAGTTGCAGGTATGTAGGCGGATCCGTGGTCCAGGGGCTCATGTCGGATTAACCACCTATTTTCTAGAACCAATACGATGCAGAAGGCAAGTTAATCGTCCCAAGGCCGCGCGGGGAAACTGGAGCCGAAGAATGGTACCTAGCTTGGGTATGGTCTCGAAATCAAGGTGAAACACGAACGAACCCGCTAACCATGCAGAACAGAAAGAAGGGAGGACCGGTTTCCCTTGGATAGATGCAATAATGCGCCAGTTACGCCAGGAAGGTTGGATACATCATCTTGCAAGACACTCTGCCGCCGTAAGAGAAAAGTCGTGCCGTCTCAGTATGAACCTGCTCACTGTTCTTCTGTTTCATGCCAGTGTTTCTTGACTCGAGGACAGTGTTACATCTCTTGGGAGCGGGGCGCCGAGGTTTTCGATGGTAAGCCAGTGAATGACCACCACTACGGCACCATCATATTCTGAATCAGAATCTCTTTCCCAGAGTATCTCATTGATTGGGATCCTTGCTCTAATCCTGGAAACTGGATGTGTGAGTCACTTTGCATCCGTCTCTGAGAACTGCTAATCATACAGCCTTTTAGGGTTGTCTGCTTCTGCCTTCTACAGCATGTACTGTGAGTGTGGATTCTTGTATTGTCCCTCGTTTTGAAACGAACAGGCTTTAGATCGCGTTTACAGTCCAACGGCATTTCCCGCCAAATGGGACAAGTCCGGTGCTCTTGTTCGAAAGTTCTGCCCCGAGCTATCCAAATATCCCGATCAGGCAAGCCATCTATACATGTTTCTGAAATGTATGGTCAACATTGAATACATTCAGTACATCTATTCTCCTCACCTGGCCCCAGGGCTGTTCAGGAGAAGGCGGGATGTATTATCGGCGAAGACTATCCACTTCCGATGCTCGATGATGACCTGGAGAAGAAAAAATGTATGGCCCGTATGAAAGCGTGCTACAAGGCAGGATACTATGGGAATGACCAAGAGGTTCTAGATGGGACTGTGGATACTAAGTTGAAAGATTACCAGGGCCCCGGCATTTCTGCGAGTAATTCATCGATGTCAGGGAGTAAGAGAAAAGTAGATGGTGATACCCAAAGGCCGGGAAGTTCCAAACGCAGGAAGTAATACGTATTGTTAGTTAGATTGACAAAGTAGGATGTTCCATGAGTTCATCGCAAAATGGTGATGATGGTAGTTCCCGATACTGCTAAGTATTGGGTTTCTTACCGGCAGGTTTCCGATTTCACGTTGCGCATGAAACAGTAAGTCATGTGCCAACACGTGCATGATCACGTGTACATCTAAAAAGCTGGTCCCCGTTTTTCTTTTGCTGTCGTCATTGCCCCCCTATCACCCCTGTTTCTCTCTGTCAGCGGTGCAACCGCCCACAGGATTGGTTCACCGGCTATATTTACCTATCCTCTCATCTACTGTTATCTATAAACGTCTTCAATCTAGTGACCATCCTTCTGAGCGGGTCAGTAGCAGTCTAATCTGTATTGCACTGACACACCATCGTCAAAACTTTGTCGAATACCTCCCCTATCGGTCAGTGTTTCGGTGTGACAGCATATTCCAGCTCTCATGTCCTCGCATTTTTCACTCTATCATTGTTTTAGCGGTGTAACCGCCAGCATTACGCCCCACTCTCCGATTCTGCCATGGCGTCGGTTGAGTTATTTCTAAGACACCACCCATTTCACCAACACAAAACTCCATAGCCACTTATCGATATCTATGAGAGGCCTCTGGTGAAGGTTGTACTAATGTTTAATATCTAACGTAGTACTTACCTCTAGCAAATAGCTCATTATTTCAGAGAATCAGAATCCAGGGAATTCCCGAGCATCTCCCGTCAAGATGTCCCCATAGCTGACTCGGACGTCAGGTGTAAGTAAATCTCCTTGAGTAGTCGCACTGATCAAGCTCAGTCGACCGGGCTCTCTATGCCGTCCTCAAGGTCAAGAGTATCATTAAATGATCACCACCACAGTACGAAAGTATTACACCAAAAGATGCAAAAGCAAGGAATTTTCAGGTAAATTTTATTATTATATTCATCGTCTTCACAAATCCTCGGCCCTATGATTAGGCAGGCTATTCAAAACGTGTTCAAAGTCACTATATGCATGATTTTGACGGTATGGCAACAGAATCCATCTTGAAGCTAGCTACCGTGATCTAAAATTAGAAATCTAGGCTGGACCATTGAGCAAATACTACTGTCGCTACGCTATTACCACTTACGGAAGGTATAGATCATCGCAGTCTTGGCCATGATCACCCTGGACTCAACGAGGAAGATTCTGCACCACACGTCGGATGAAGTACACCACACCACTCAGGAACACACCGCCAAAGTGTGGTGTATCTCGAGCGAGTGTGGTCCATTTACCTCCAATGTGGTGCGAGTGGTGCAGATGGTCAAAGGGGAGTGGGGGCCCTTGATTGTCTATCCCGCGGGGTGTGTTGCGTGTTGCATCTATCCTACGCCGCTCCGCTTGTTTCTTATTCCTGATATCAGGTGCGGTACCGTTCAACTTTCGTCTTCACGCCAGGTATTCAGCAAGTATCTATGTTTCCCAAGACTGATGCCTGAAACCTTATTTCAGGCTATCTTGTACACTAGGGAAGCGCCGTCTGCGCCGGCCCATGACCTGGCTCGCTTTTAGGCATGCACACGACCAGTGTACGGATGAAGCATCGATGAAGATTCATGATCATTTTCATGAGGTGTAATATACAATTTACAACTACAATTAAGATATCTACTATTCCGTAGCATCGTTTTCAGAAATGATGCAAGACGACTCCTTTGATCACCTGCACTCGGACTGGTCGCACCTGATACTCCATATTCAACTGCCTGGACATGTCGCGATTTGAGACCAGCACTTCGAGTGAGTAAATCCTTGCGGTGAAAACATCATTCTTAAACTCCTTGTCCGCACGATATATGCGTTTGTCTGAGTCAAGTGACACCTTCGGATCTGGATGTTAGATTTGTTAATCCTGAACCCTTGTGACAGCCTCGATGTTGAAGGCCCGTGGAAACATGCATCGCTCATCACCCCGCGACACTCCGTGCGGATATCATGGAACGATCCGCCGTCGAGGAACACTGCCGCTGTACTGGAGAGCGGCTCTTTACATGCACCACTGAAGACACCACTCGAGATGGTCCCTTGACTATCGAGGAGCAGATTGCACTGGCAGAAAGGAAGTCAACAGAAGGACAAAGGAAGATTAGAGATCGGCTGGAGAAGATAGCATTAGCTCTCGGAGGTATTAAGGTGATGGTCACAACCAACATCGAGACTGGCCTAGATGTCACCCCCAGTGGGGTTTTATTGGACGCTATCCGACGCGATTCGATGCCCAGCCCATCTGTCGTATAACATCGGATGGTGTCGAATGTCATCCTTAAGTGGGAGTTTTCGCGGACGTTATCCGATGCTATTAGATGTTACCTGATAGATTCTGACAATCGGCTATATATGGGTTTTCCTGCTCCGGTTCACCCTAGGGCTTAACGTTTATTAGTGTAAAATGAATATATTCAACAACATACTACTAAGTATGATACATCCAGTTTCCGACAAGTATGGCCCAGCTAACGAACCCCGAACGAACCCCAAAGCTCTTACCCCCAATGAAACTGATGCTCTAAACCCTGTGTCCTGCCGTCCCCAGATTCCAACTCCCAACCATTTCCGAAACCGACATACAAGTCCTGGCGAGGCTGCGTTCTCCAACGGGCACTGTCTGATCTACCGCTGGCTGTGCTCCTACTCTTCTTATGCGACGAGATCCTATATAATGTGATAATGTGAGGTTGGTGACAGGAATTAAATAACTCTCCATGACTTACTGCAACTTGAACGTTCTGGGAGTACCGGTAGAGGAACGAGCCTATACAAGCCTTGCCGTGAGAATTCAATACAAATCAAAGCATTGAACCCAAAACATACCAAGAATTTGCTATTCCGTCATCCCAAATGCATGTCCTACACCATTCCAGCGGCTATAGAGGTTGGGATAGGTCGGGAAGAGGAGATGGTGGTGGTTGGAGGGAAAGAATGGGACGTGGGAGAAAGTGTCTCCGAAGTCAATTTGACCCTGACTCGCGCACGGACCAGCGGCGAGCTCGAAAACTTTTCAACGTGTTTTTCCAAGTTCCTCTGTCCATTCTGTAAAGTCCCAGATATATTTTCTGAGTATACGTCAGGTGAATATCGGCAGACATCAAATTTCTCAGATGGCATCGGATGGCATCGAATCACGTCAAGCAACATCTCGTTGGGTGTCACCAACGGTGTACGTCGTGTGGTTGTTGGCATTGTCTTGGGCCTCAACGAACCTGCATTGCCAAAAGACCACATTGTGGAACTACAATATCCGCCACTGTATATCCTTGTGAAATTAAATCGTACCAAGGCTACACGTCTCACAGGACTGGATGAAGCCATGATTCCCGTTGAGCCAATATCCAGCTACATGAAGACCAACGTCATCCAGGGCAAGGCGAGGCAGAGACAACATACGATTATTGCGAGGTTACCGTGACGATCAGGAATCACTGGAACAACACTGGAAAGGGGTATTGAGCCGGAGTTGGTGGCAGAAGATGATCGTCTTGATCCACTGAACGTCGCAACAAGAGTGGTGGGAACATATGATACTAGTGTAATATCTATAGTTCAATAAATGAGAATCTTTCAAAGAGAAAAAGACACATACCATACTCAACGCAATCAGTACGACATGGGACCAAGATTCCAACATATCCTTGTCTTCGATGGGCCCTCTTTGGAACGGTAAACGGCGTCCGGGATGCGTCCAGTCTTGCTGCGATAAGTAGAAGTCGTTGATTGAGGTCGTTGAAAGCCTCTAGGCTCTAGCAGCCATTCAAACTGCCGGTACCATAGAGCCATATAGGTAAATATGTGTCAGCAGATTCTCCAGGACCATATATATCGTCAGAGATGGACAAGGATGCTTTGCGCTTATTCAACTTCAGAGTGGTGGTGTTGGTTGGATGTTGGCTTAGGGCAAAGTTAAACGCTACGTAGGCCATTGGAATTGAAACTCCGCCCTGATTAGATAAGATTTCCCAACTTCACGGCATTGTGTCTTGTCAGGAACCACAATACAGTTACTTACCTGGAATCGTTGGCCTTGGTTTTATACCTGGTGGAAGACCAATCAGGGAGTGGCAGCTTCTATGCTAAACGCTCGCGCAGTATACATTCTGCGCATGCAGGAAGTTGTCCGCCAGTGGCCCAGTGCAGACGAGTTTCACGAGTTGCGAACTTCTCGCAATCTTTCAGACCAATTTAGCATTGAAGACTTTCAAAAAGTCGAGTCAGCCATTTGCAAGTTGTATTGTCAAACTTTCTATAATACATTTGGGGGGCCCCCAATCATCGATCTTCCCTCACCAAATGGACCACTGATAGATAATTACTTGTTGTGGACCATTACGCAGGCACTTTTGAAGCGGGCTCATACATATCGCTATACTCTAACAGATATCTGTATCTTAGGAGATGAAGCTAGTACTGTACCGTATATACGCAGTTCCATTCGATCTGGACACCCAGGCGCTAACGCAAGCGCTACCTTTGTTTGCCGCTATTTGAAAAAAAAAATCAGTCACGTGAATAAGGAGCAGGAAGACCTGTGCGAGCCAGGTAAGAATTGTACCTCGGGCTTGTGCCCGCCAACGGTCTCCGTTGGCCCACATGTTTTTGATAGTCGTGTACCGCACTCGTCTCTGAGGAAGACCTTTCCCGCGAGTGGGATTCTTGTCGAAAGATTAAATACCTCCACTCACGTTTTGTCCGTTGGTGTCCATCGCGAGACGCAGACCTTTCCGCTCACGTTTCACATGGAGGACGAGCTTCCTAACTCGGTGGATGCGGTACTGAAGCGAGACGTCTACGTGATCCCGAACGTGAGTAAGATTTTTCATCAAAGTCCTCAACATCAGAGTTACGCTTCTTTGGCTTCCTTTTTCGAGGTGAATTGTCTGGCGCCCTCTTACAGGAGATTGGGCTGTATCATCATATAGATTCAAGTTGCTATGTAGACTAGTTAATTCCGAATGAAAATCAGAGCATTCTTTTGTGCATCTGATTGACAATGTAAGAATCCACAGATCTGCCCTGCGCCTGCGAGGAGCCAGCCGAAGGCTGGGCGACGAGCAGGCGCGTGAGTTTCGTTGTTCATAATTTTTTTAGTATGGCATTTTTACCAGTCACAGTCGCCCTCGATGGCAAAGCAGTAGCGGGCCGTGCCGCTCGTCGGCCACGCTCCCTTATGGTGAAAGGGTGCGCACTGCGCTTACAGTAAGGAAGTCACGTGGCAACCTTCTGGAACATCGCCTGTGACGCAGCTCGGTAACAGGCTGAGATTCGTCCTATCCTTTGACCACCTCAGGAAGACCCAGGAAGCGTAAACATGCCTCCAGAGTCTAGCAATGAACCCAAGGCAAGAGGTGCCAATAGGTCGACCAAAGTTGCTGGTATGTGTTATCAAATACAGTATTTGTTTAACATGACCCTAATTTCGGAAATTGGTTTGTAGGGAAGCTCAAGGTCCTTCCTGAGCAACCAGAACCGCCTGTTATAGACGTAAAGGGAAGAGGAAAGCGTGCTTACTTGTCGGACATTCAAGATGAAACTGCTACTGCTACCACCGGAGACAGCGATGAAGGTGACATTGACGAGGATTCGGACGAAGGGGAAGATGTGGAGGTACGAAAGAAAAATACTGCTGTCAGAATTGCTGATCTCAAGTCCTTAGGTCTACAATCAAATATCTCTAATTCCAGAAGGAACGGCGCGCCGCGATGCTCTAAGGTTGACCAAAAAGAAAGCAAAATCGTTGCCCAGGGTCACTGCCTATGCCACGCGAGGTGAGCTGCGTGAACCTCATCCCTCTTCCTCGCTAACATGCCCTACAGCTCTTTTCGTATGGACGATGTCATGAAGTTTTTAAATGCTCGGAAAGCGGCTTACCACACAAACCCCAAACTTATCGACGAAGTAATATATTCTCCCTATAGCTACGTCGGGCCCTCCAATGACGAAGAAGCACCCAACTCCAGCAGTCAGCCCCGTGAAGGCGACCTTCTTGGTGTACCCGAGCTACGATCTAATGGTGGGAACGAAATGGGAACGATCAAGAAGAAGAGCAGATTTGAAGCAGCAAGCAGTGAAGCAGAAATATTCCTCTTCCAATATGGTACGGTCGTGATATGGGGCATGTCGGAGGCACAAGAAAGGCGCCTCCTTTCTTCCTTGTAAGCGAGCCGCTTTTTGCTATGACATCTAGTCTCACCAAATCAGAAAACGATTTGAGGTCGAGAAGCTCGGTAAGTTTCTCTCCCCGGTTCACACCCAACTGAACCTCATGTATTCTGGACAGCCCCAGAGGATGTCGAGATGGAGGATTTGAACTATTATTATGCCAACTACAGTAGGTGAGTCAAAATAAACTGTTGCGCACTTCATAATAATCATCCGACGTAGGATTTACAACGATGTTATCACTTTGCGAAAGGGTTCAAGTTATATGTATGTATTACCCATCATGGTCCGTCTTTCTACTAAATCATCACAGGACAAAGCTTTCTCTTTCACATGCACTCGCACAATCCGTCAAAATCTCCCTTGTGCGTTTGACATCCACCTCTTTCTCCGACTAACGCCTAACTCCGGTAACAGTTTGAGAAACTGATATCGAATACTATAGAGGAGACCAAGGACATCCCCGAGATCATTAGTGAGACTGGGAAAATTGGGATGCCTCACAAAGGTACGACAAACCTTCCCTCACCATTCCTGATAGCCTTATTCCGATGTTATCAAGAGATTATGCAGCAAATAGGCCAACTATTCTTATTGAGGACCAATATTAACACCGTTGGTTCTGTTCTGGACTCGCCTGTAAGTATTAACATTTTCCCTATCAGATTAATACTGACTCAAAGCTTTTACAGGAAGTCTTTTGGGTGGGTATCGCACACGTTGCGAAAACAATCAATCTTCTATCTCCCAGCTAACGAACACGTATCACGAATCAACAGAGTTACCCTGATCAACAGCCGTTGTATGATGCAGCGAGAAGCTACCTCGAAATTCCTCAGCGAATTAATTTGTTGAACACTCGTGTTGAGGTATGTAATTCCCGCTTTCCCTGAAGTCTGGGACAGGATTGACCAATTTGATATCAGGTACTCCAAGATATGCTTCAACTTCTGAAGGAGTCCGTTTCGAGCAAACATGCGGAACGTTTAGAACAAATAGTAATCGCGTTGATTGGTATTGAGATAGGTATGTTTCCCCGCCCTATGACGCATATCAGACTATTGAGTTCCTGTCAGTGCTGGGAATTGTCACCATATTAGTAGATCTTTTGTCTTAGGTACTAAGCGACGGTCCCGTTGGTCGCGGCGTTTACAGCACTCCCTCTCGCAGATACATGTTTTTCTTCTGATATGGACATCTGACGGTATATTGACGGTCGTAATGATTCCATTATATCCATTGTAATACAGCACAGGCACACATATACATCTACAGGTACATCTCCGGATTAATAAATTATCATTCAGACATCCACCGTGACTACTCTTGTTTTCTTCCCGCCGTTGACCGTGCTGGGTCCTTCTCCCGAACTTTGGAGGTACCCGACCGACTAGAAGATTTGGTCTGACGGAAACATAAGAACTCGATTCCCGTTGCACGTCTCGTGTCTGCCAGAGTCTTCTTGACGCCGTCGAGATGGCTCTGTAGGTTCTCGTCTCCGGGGCGGCGTGCGTACGCTTGGGAGATTTTGGAGTAGAGATCAGAAAGTGTCTTTGCGGCTGATGGACTGACGTATTTTCCAAGCGTCTGGTGCATGAATTCAATCTCAAGGGTTGCCTAAAAACACCGAATTGAGTCAAAGCGAGCCCTCGTAACGGTACACGAGAAACTTACGCGGAGCATTCCGCCCATGCCGAACCGTTTGACCTGCTTGAAGCACCGCAAGGCTTCATCAGCTAATTCCTCGGCTAAGTATTTTAGGGTCCTTTCCAGGAGACCTTCTGCTGCGCTGCTAACCTGCGCGTGAACGCCGACAAGGTACATCAAGGTCTCGTACATATAGGGTCTGATGTCTGCCATAATGTGAGTTTCTGAGGAAGATAAGAAAATTGTAGGCCGACCTCTTGGCTGGGGGGTCTCGTACCAGTCCATTTCTTCGTCTAAAATTCCACTGCGGAGCAGGCCTGTAGCAACCGAGGCTCGCGGTTTCGCATATCCCTCAAATAAGGTTTTGTCCAGTTCGTGCACAACAGTCATTAGAGTCTTTGAAGTATCGGGGCTATTGGTAAATCGGAAAAACTGAACCGAGGAGGTAACACACCTGTCTATCATCTGTGATCACAACTCCAAAAGCGCTTTCCAGTTGAGTAATCATACTGGGGAAAATTGACGCTGCCAAATGGCCGAAGTTGGAGAGAACCAATAAAAGTCGAATGTCCTAATCTTTGTTAGATATGAAAAGGCACCGTACTTGAGAAACTCAACTGGCTCGGAAAGATCCAAAAGTTCGACTGGGTTGGTTGTGTTTGCTGTGGCTGCAGCAGCGATAGGTCGTGTCCCCGAAGCGCTCGGAGATTCTTCCGAAGCTAAATGCACGAGGCCGTCCAAAAAGGCGTAAAGAACATCCAGGAAAGCTTTCGTGATTTTACTGACGAACGCGGAGGGGATCGGATTCTGCTTGAGGGGCTTTGTGAGAGATGAAGACGAAAGGTCGACGCCACCGGCAAGTTTGAAGGCAGCAGTGGTGACATGTCTTTGAAAGAGCTCCATTTGCGTGAGATAATGCGTGGCGGACGGATCAGAAGGACTGGGGAGCCATGATTCCAAGTGGTAAAACAGATTTGCATCTGAAGATCATTCATTTAACACGGCTGTTTGCGAGACAGATGAAGTGCATACCTCGCATCCATACTGTGACAAGAATATCCTCAAAACGCCACTTGGCGCTCTCCAAGAGACCCCTTAGGCTCGAGGATACTTCATTCGATATTTCCATCGAATTTAGCTCGTTCACGCACTCCTGAATTTCCCCAAGAATCTTCATGAGATAGTGGGCGGTGGTGAAAGAGGTCGCGTTAACAGGTGCTAGGGGAGCGGAGCTATGGGAGGCGTTAGGGGAAGCCATGACTGCCATATCAGAGAGTGTGAAGAATTCCGAAATGAGAGTCACATAAAGCTTTACGATGTCAAGAGCCATGATTTTGCACTGAGTAGGACTACGACGTTTCCCCGAGGACGTTTGAAACTACCAAAACAATTGAGCTTCAGTGCTGATAAAGCTTGGTAGGACGCACCTTCTTGAACTTTCCTTCGATGAAGCTAGAGGATATTTTCCAAAAGTTGGGCAATGACGACACCATATTTTCCGAGACGTTCTTTACCAGCTCTAAGACTGTCTGCCATACCGGTTCGCCGGGGGATTTAGCTGAATGATAATTCAATCTCAATGGTGTGGATTGAAACAGAAGGATCCTACCGACAACAGTGTCAGACCGCTTCGCTTCCAATGCAGCAATGGATAATTGGAGATTGGTGGCCAAAACGAGGGCCAACGATTCAGGCCCTGAGATTTCTGGCTCATTTCTCTCCCGAGCAACTATAGAAAAGCCATGAGAAAATGTATATCATAGCAAGCACAGAAACATACCATTCACTGCAACAACTGACGATCTATAGGCTTTATTCATCTGATCCAGAATATGCTTATGCTGGCTGTCGAAATACGTCCACATCGGATCATCGTTCGAGGATAGCTCTAAAAGAAGCCTGAAACACATTCATTAATCGTCATTCGGAAAGGTTAGAGAATGTACTTACTCGAGTGTCTTTTCATGCTCCTCGATACTTCGATTATGATCTTGTAACTGCGCCATGAGGACATTCTTCATTTCTCCCATTGCTTTCTCGACGCTTCCCCATACTTTCTCCAGTATTCGTTTCTGTTGTTGCTCGGCCGACGCTGATGCACGTCCATCTTTCGGAATACTGATAGGCAGAAGCTGTCCTGGGCGCGATTCCAAAAGAAATTTGCCCTTTTTGTAGTCTCTCATCGCAAGGTCGTATCGACCCTAAACGATATCAACATACGGGTATAACACTTTCGTTCCAGGGACTTACAGCCTCTATGGATTCTATAATAAACCCTGGTAGATTGAAGAAAAACTTCGAACGTTCAAAGACTCCCATAGTTGTCCTTAACTTTTGCGCTTTGGAAGCGTTTCTCGAGCACCGGCAAAAACACTTGATTAGCCTTGACGGCAGCCTCTGAACGCTTGCTCTCAGCGAACCATTACTTTGAGTGATTGATATACGTCACGTACGTTTAAGTTCGTCACGTAGAGGTTTTGACGCATATTCCGTAGATGGTTCGAGTAGTCCGTCCTTCATTTCCGTGTACAACGCTAGTTTGAGGTGAAAGTAAATAAATGGGCTTTAGAAGTGTCGAGAATCAGAATCACGCACCGTCAGTTGAAGCTTTCACAGCAACAAAGCGATCAAAGTTTTCTTCTACCAGGATTCTGATAGCTTCGGACCGAGCGTCGATCGAGGCCTGGAGGTTCGCAATGCCTGCTGCGAGATCTTGGTAAGTTGCATTTGGGTGTACTACCGACAAGAAAGCTTTTGGGTCGAATGATTTGGAGGTGATAAGCACAGAAGCCTCTATCCTTCTGTGTGAGTAATTGCCAGGGTCGCTGATGCAGATTTCACGAACTCGATTCCATGTCCATGTCCTTCACGCTGTAGGTTATGATACAGTTAAGAGATGCTCGTGTTTGACCACTAATGCGACTCACTTAACATCTGAACCAATACCCAATGGATCTCCTTCTCGCTCTCCGCCTGTATTCGTCAAAGCACCTGCTAATGAATCTTCCAGGTCATGGTCAACGTCTTCCCATTTCCTAGCAAAGTTTCAACGACGGTTACGTGCATTTGCATGTATGGCTCGTACTCTGGATTCAAAGAAGATAGCTTGTAGGACCTGAGAAGCGTTGCCTCGTCGATGTTGAAGTTGAGTTTGGGCATGCAGATGGTTGCGACGGACAAAGACGTTGCTCGCGGCCATCGGCGCTAACGCCGGTGCAATCAAGCGCCTGAGTCAAGGACTCGGTCTGAGGCACTCCATTCTATCGTTCTACGTGGTCAAATCGCACTCTCATCATTAAGGAAAGGCTCTCATTAAGGATCGACCTAAAGTACGTTAGCTATAGCAACCAAGAAAGTCCACCACCACTCCGCCCATTCACCATCGGCATTCTATACAGTCTACATTATTTTTGAGGGTGGCACTACTCAGACAGGGAGATATGTATTGAACACAATGTCCCAAACTTTACCTGCAGAACGAGGATGAATGACTCTGGATAGAATAGTATATCAAAGAACGTACTTGTCACGCCAAATCCGAGTTCATAGTTCTTATAGTGGTGTCCAAGGTGGTATTTCTTCATCTCTCTCAAGTAGGTTGGGAGTTGTGTGTGGTGAAGTCTATGGAGCAAGGTTAGACTAGAAGCGAATAATCCAATCGAGCCACGTACGCATAATGCATGCAGTCATAAAGCACGTCTAAGAAATTGGTCAGTCCAAGCTAGAAACATCGGGTGTAGCTTTTGACGTACAGAATAGGAAGGCACCCGAGATGATCCCATTAGCAACCGCAACAGGAAAGAGGATGTACGCGAGGCGGGTGAATGGCCACTCGAGGGTCGCAAAAAGAAGAGGTGGCATGACAAGACGCAACCTAGAAATCGGGATCCATGAGTAGGTGCGGGCAAAACACAGTACTAGACTTACCTGTCCATGGGAAGATAATGATGCACACCGTGCAATAAGAAGTGTAGGGTGAGCCACGCGGGCTTGTCAGGCAAGTATTCGTCAATATGGAAAAGGAAACGATGGAGCAAATATTCAAGAAGGGTCCAGACGAAAGCGCCGACAAAGAGACAGATCATAGTGCTTCCAAAGGCTTCCGGGGGTATTTGCGAAAGCTTCGACAGGGGGAGAGCCGGATTCGAAAGGAATGAAGGTAGAGGCATGGTGAATTGGAATGCCGAGCGTAGGAAGAGGTACGTGGCTATTGGTAGCCAGACAATTGGTACGACATACCAGTTCGTACGTGTGAATACCTGTCCAAGGTTCAGCATTTCAATGAGTTGTGAGACAGTCGAAATTACCTCAAGAAAGTCTGGCCCAAACATACGAGCGGGTTCTGGGACATGTCGAGGCTGATGAATTTGTCGGAGGTAATATTGCTTGCTGTAACCAGATCAACTACGGGTCCAATGGAGAAAGGCAACGCGTCAAACCTGAAGTTGGCCTCCCACACCTGTCGGAGCATTGGCTTTCGCAAATCGATGAATTGATGCTTGGCATAATCCTTGTCAACCTCGGTGTCGTCTGGATGGAAATCATCGGTTGCAACCCAGTCTGTTTAGAATGGGTCAGGGTTGTTCGCAGGCAAACACGCAGAGAACGTACTTTCATCCACAACATTTTCATCGCTTCCCAGCCTACCAATGCAGAACTCCTCCATCATTTCATATGCTGCATCCGAGTGCTCATGCTCAGTCTTGTCCTGCATGACGGCTCCTATGTCGGTCCCTGCGTATTTTAGAACAATATCGTCTCCTCCAGGATGGTCGGGTAGGAAACCTGTAATGTCGTAAACCCTGCCATTTCGTGACACCCAGCAGCTTGCAGAGGAACTTGTGAGCTAAAAGGTCCTCTGCGTCGAAGATTCTAAAGGTGCGCTTCGACATGGTGGTGAACTGGGAAAACGGAGGAAAGAATTTAAAGGGTGACACGAAATTTCTTTATTTAGGTTTTTAGTAATCTTATCTGTGTCAACTAGCGCGTTGCCGACGACTATCTCCGGACATCCGGCCTTGCCCTGCCTTGCCCCGGTCGCTCTCGGTTCGGCCAGCCATCTTGTCGAACATGTTCTGCGAGATTCTGTTCATTTCTACTTTCGTCTTCTATGGTCTCAAACGTTGAAAAGTTGGAATTCAAAGGCATGCAAGGAACTTCATTTACAGTGCGTGTCAGTCGGGTGTATCCGACTCTCACTGACCTTTATAATATAGGTGAATCCAGATCAACTTCAAAAGGGATCCGTGGTTTTTTTGAACAACAACTCGTCAAATGGACCCGTCATCACGACTCTCGATGACATGGAAAAGGCAATTCCAGATCGTGGACCTCTGGTCAGACCGTGTGGACACTGCAGAAGAAGCCCTGCCAGAGGAGAAACTTTCGCGCGTTGCGCAAAGTGCAAGACAACTCACTACTGCAGGTGAGTCCATTATCTTATGAGCTTGTTATCTATTCACACTTTATCCAGCCGCGAATGCCAGACGTGAGTACTAAAGTGGCAGCCTTGTTACCAACACGTCTTTACTTGATCAATGCAGAGCGAACTGGGCAGAACACAAGCCCATATGCAAACAGCGAACACAGGTTTTGGCTGGAAATGGAAAAGCAAAAAGCTCAGGCTCTCGCAGAAGGGAAGAAGTTCTATGACCCTGTGACTGTCCAAACGTGGTACAGAGAAAATAACAACACCATCGAATACGCGGTACGTTCACTTTCACAAACGTCAAGCAAGTGTGCCCTGACGATAGTGAAATACAGGCTTTCCATGTCCTTCGAGCTCTGGAAGGGACGAGCATCTTCGAAACAACCAACTCATTTCGTTCTCATTAGTGTCGAAGTCGATGAAAATCAACCTGAAGACCCAAAACTCGTGCGATATAAGGATGCTGGACCCGTTCCCTATGACAAGCTCGAGCAAGTCGGCGCTGTATCCGCTCTTCTGAAGAAAGCCATCAGCGAAGGGTATATGGTCCTTTTCTTCGTCGACGTGAAACACAACATCAGGCTCTTGGAATTCCACGAGCCTCCGCCATCTGAGCCGTACCTCAAGGAGAAAAGAAACCGGATGACATGTGGCAAGTCAATACGGTCGTCAAACTCAATAGCCGTCTGCCATCCTTTGGACTAGCACTTCGAACCCTTCGTCTCCCATCGCATGCTGGACTTGTACGATATCTGTAATGTAGCATAATACTACCGAACGACAGTCACCTTCCAAAATCGTCCATGTATCGATTAGTCTGAAAGAACCTAACGTCCGTTTGATATGCCACCTATACCCTTCTCTGCAAGCTCCTTGCTCCACTTCCTCAGTACATGTTTCATGATCTTTCCACTCGCAGTCTTCGGCAGTTCATTTGGATTGCCATCCTCTCCGATGAACCAAACCCACGCAGGGGCATTCTAGTGGTATAGTGAAAAACTTGAATGTCTACTAGAAGAGGAAAACGTACTTGTGGGTTCATCTTCTCTGAGACGGTCTTCCTCACTTCGCTCCTTGACACATTAGTGCCAGGAGCTCGAACAACCCAGGTACCGACTACCTCTCCGTATTTACTATCGGGGACAGCGACTGCAGCGACTTCGTGTATGCCAGAGTTGGTTAATAACACGTCCTCGATTTGAATGGGGAAGAGGTTCTGCAACATCGATGTCTGGTCAGCTCGTGAATGAAATTGAGGATATCTTGGGAGCCGTACCTCTCCTCCACGGATAATAATGTCTTTAATCCGACCAACAACTAACAGGTCGCTGAGTAATTTGCTGAAAGTGCACTATCGAAGCATCACGTACTCTTGAGATACCCATCTTGATCCATGACTGCTTCATCTCCTGTGTGCATCCAGAGCGTTCCTTCCTCGTCTGTTTTCATGACTTTCCGCGTTTGCTCTTCGTCTCCCCAGTACCTATACGCCCATTATCAGTGACGTTTGAAAACCACAACGTGCATCGTGATACGCACCCTTTCTGTAGTAGATACCCAGCAACGCAGAGTTCCCCAGGTTTCCCGATAGGCACGATATTACCATCCGGATCAATGAGTTTTGCTTTGACATGGGGCTGCACTCGTCCAACAGTCTCAGTACGGTGAATGACAGGGTCATCTGGTGTAGTTTGGAATGAGACCGGGCTAGTTTCAGCTGTAGAGAATTCTTAAGTTGTGTGCAGGAATCACAAAGGAAGAAACTCAACTCATGCCATATGCATTGGTAAGATCTCTCAGATTGAGGTCAGAAATCAGCTTCTTCATCAGTTCGATGGGAACAGATGAACCAGCTGCAATACCAGTTCTGGAAAGGACAGAGTAAGCGGGTTTATCGTAAAATACTGAAAGAGTAAATGTACCTGAGCGAACTCATATCAGGGTGTTCGCCTTCCTTTCTTCCGTTTCTCGACCTCCGTGAGGACACCCAGAAATGTGTAGGAACACCGTGTAGAGCAGTGCACTTCTCTCCCGTGACCGCGTCAATTATTGAAGGCGGATCGAAAATCTCTGAGGGGTAAACAATGGAGGCGCCGTACACCCAGGCGGCTAGGTTGCCCAGGACCAAGCGTAAAAACGATAGAGATAAGGACAACGAAAAATGGAAGGATAAAGCACCACTCATCAAAGCAATGGAAAAGTGGAGGAACGTTGCCTAATGTCATGGTGAGAACCTGCTATACAAAGAGTTGATAGAATCCGACTTACAAACGATATCCTGGTCTGTCAGACGCATACAACGACCAATAGAGAGCGCGTTATTGAGAAGGTTGCTGTGCGTTAGCTAGGAAATGTCAGCAAGAGGTAAGGAATGTTCAACGTCTGCATACCGCGACAGCTTTTGGGAGCCCTGTCGTTCCGCTAGTCAATAGTCAGTAGAATTCTGAAAGCCATAGGTTGAACGGTCGTACCTGGTGAACTGCATATTGACTATGTCGTCCTTGTGGATTGACCGAGATATCTCATCCACCCGTATCTTCTCCTGCGTGTCTTCTCTCCACATGATGACTTCGCGCCAGTCAATGACCGACTTCATCTCAAGCTTCCTGAGCTGGTCTTGGTATGCGTCATTGTTATCGACAACTATGAGATTGCGCAATTCCGGTAGAGCTTCCTCTTGTATCTCTCCAGGACGGGAATTCTTGATGTCAGGAAACTTTGACGCAAGCATTTCGAGGTACGAGGAAGTGCGGATCTTGGGTACCACGAAGAGATGCTTGGCTCCGACGATTCGTAGAGTTGCTGCCTGGAAAAGACGTGTCAAACGCGAATTTAAGATAGTCCAAGCAGGAAACTTGCTAGTTCGTCTATCCGATACGCTGGGTTTATGGTGACTAGAATGCTTCCGATGCGGGCAGCTGCCCATTGCAGCATGGCATATGAACTATTCCGCTGCTTCAGTGCGGATGATAAAAATCGAAAGACTGGGACGCACCTATTGTTGCCCATGACCACAGCAATACGATCACCCTTCTGAACACCCAGACTGAGTAGGCCACGAGCAAGAGCTTCGATATGCCTATTGAACTCGTTGAAATCCCATGCAAGATGTGAGGATCTTCCCAGATTCGGAGACGGTGGACCGCCGTGTGCTCGAGGTTTTTCTTTGCGACATATCAGCGCCGGTCTCTGGCTATGGTTTTCTAATATTTCGCCCTGAAAGTATTCCGTGAAAGTCCTATTGTCGAGAGGAGGTTGAAGAGATCCTTGGGCATACGAAAGGCCATTTATGGGAACTTGGGTCGAGACTCGGCGTGGTGATGGTGGTGGTCTAAAGAAAGGAAGACGAATAATGTCGCGACTCACTCTTCCTCTGACCACCATCATCTATCGAGCTGGCGAATCCTGTCTAACAAAGATTCCGTAACTCTGTCGGCGTCAAGAGATACGGCAAGCAAGATGCAGCGTATCCCGAACAGTGGCGAATGGGTCATGTGGCCGGACCTAGCTTAAGCTCAAAACTTCGTTTTGCGATTGCGGACGACCAACCCATACTATCTAGCCTGCAATGGCTCTTCGACAACGAAAACTGCGTTTGGCTCAGAGAACCTACTAGGTCTCTTGCCATAATCTGTCAATCTCGGGCGCATCCTATTGACATCACTGAATCAGAAGTTGTATCAACAAGTGCACGACTTCTGATTGTCTTCGTTGCTTCTTTTTCAAGGGACTACGACTACATACCCCCATGTGCTCAAGGCGCCAGATGGACCCTCACGATTCTTGGTGGCACGGCGGGCACCGGTGATTATTTTAGGCTTGTAAAAGGCTTCAAGAAGCCTCATTGTATTGCAACAAGCTGGATTTTCCCGTGGTCAACTCCCATGACGACAAATATTCAGCGGACGACGGCAAAACTTACTCCAGCTTCATATGCAGTACCAGCCTGTGGTTCGTTGTCCCGGACCGCGGCTATGAATATAAAACAAAAAATCTTTCCTGGAATGAATGCGAAACCGTTTGACGAACATCCAAGATGCTGCTCAGGTATGCTGCGATTCTTCCCCGTCTAGGGCATCCCTGACTAGTCCCTGACTGCACATGATCATGTCAGCTACGCCTTCATCGCGATCACGTCTGTCATTCTACCCCATCTTCCCTCGGTCCAAGCACAGACTACGGTCATTCCATCCGACTCGTTCTCATCAACTGGGTCGTTCGAACAGTACTGGAATTACCTTTATCCATGGGGTGAAGACCATAATGGAAGTCAGTACACGTCTCATGAACATCAGCATCCCTCGATTCACGCAATTTTCAGGCGGTAGAATGACTCGGTCCAACATTCAAGCTGCCTCTGGCACTTTGACACTCCGAGCAACTCCTACCTCCAACGCAAACCCCCCAACAAGCTCAGCAGATCCCCATCTGTCCATCCGCTACGCCAGGTGAGGGCTAGGACTCGTCACTCGGGAATCCATTCCAGAATCCACCTATGAATGTTTTTGTCCTTACAAGTTTCTTTCCCGAAACAGCGGTGCCGTGCACGCCAAGGCGCAAATCACAGTTACCCAATCGGATTCATGGACAGTAGAAGGAGAGTTTAGTGCTCCAACTGCGCGCGGTAAGTCGCCTAAAAGTAATAACTGGAACTGGAAACGAAAATGCTCATGTTCATGCTCATCCCTTTCTGTCATGTCATACTGTACATAGGAACCTGGCCCGCCTTTTGGCTTACTGTAAGTGTCCAGAATCCTAGTACCAGAGTGTATTTGTAAGACGTATGGACGTCTACAAATACACCCTACCTACTTACTGTATACATGTCAAGTTTTAACTCACCTCCGCCAATCAGAGTGCCATCGGCTGGCCTCCAGAAGTCGATATTGGCGAATGGAAAGGTACCCCCGATAACTGGTTCAACACGTTCAATACCTCCTCTATCGTCAGATCCGATCTAGTTTCCTGGCCAGAAGACCTATCCTTCCGGTCCTTAAGGGCTGTACTTACTGCACAGAACGCCGCGGATGTTCGTATTGATTTTTATATGGAAAATGAACTAAGAGCAACTCAATATGGGGCGGGTTTTGTTGGAGTACCGATGTGGTTGTGCGTGATCATATCGTAGACCCGGAAGATGCCATTTGTTGACTTTTCTCTTTACTCTTCACAGGATCATCAACCTTCAGGTTAGTCTGTTTAATCCTGATTCTGATACATGTTCTTGACGAATCGTACATGCAGATGGAAGGCAGTTCAGGACAACCGGGCCCTTCGACAACTACCACCTATCAAGCTCGTAACGTCCAGGTGATCTCGAAACTGAAAATGGACGACGGCGTACTTTGTACATACAACTTCATGATACACGATAATCAGTTTGAATGCCTATCACCACAAGTGACGGGATCCAGGGAAGTTTACAAGCGAGCGTCAAGCAAATTCATTAGATAGCACATACACGCGACAGCTGATACATGAGATTCTACGACATACTATCTTGTAATACCAATACAACGAAGATTACCGTGATCGAAGCTTCTTTGACACAAGAAAACGTACAAGAAAACGTTGCACCCTTGCCCCATTGCCCTCCTCGCCTCCAAAAAACCAAAAACCAAATCACATCTCATCATTGTCACGATCATCAACCGAGAAATCAGACCATTCATCCACCACATCCCATTCCGACGACGTGGAAGGAACCGAAGTCGCAGCGCTTGTATAACCATCCTCGCTCGACGCCACAGACCCCGCCCTTCGAATAGCCTGAGTACTCGGACCTTCCGATCCAAGTCTTCTGTACTTGAACTGGGGCGCGTTATACCCATCCTCATCCACGTCCGAATCATCAGCATCAGATGCGTATCTCCCTTCTCCCAGTTGAGAGCCGGCACTGTGGTTGAACTGCCTCTTCTTCCCTTTCCCTTTCCCGTTCTCATTCTCAGATTCCGATTCAGACACCTCCACGTCAGACTTTGACGACGATGTCTCGACCTCCGTACAAACACCCGCTGCATCTCGAATCGTCTCCGTACTAGACGTCCTATAAAGCCCACTCTTCCTTTCTTCCCATCTCAAAAGCTCATCCCGTTCTCTTTCATGCCTCAAGAACATTTCATCCCAAAGGCTATTCGGCGCTGGTCTAGTAAAGTTCTTCATCACCCAATCAGTATCGATGATTGCTAGACAGGTGGTATCTTTGTATTCCTGTTCCACGTAGCTGAAATGTGATCGGCGACGGGTGCCTTCGTGGCCAAAGTGCCTGTGCAAGAAAAGAAATAAGGTTAGCTGCGGCACAGTGGCCGATAAATATGAACACCGGCACATACAGCTGCGTAAAAAGGTTGATAGCACTATCCTTGTAATAGGTATTCGTCAACAGCGCTTGTACCCTATGCGCTCCAATGGTATCAAATGCGTATCGGACGACTTTGTCCACGGCAGCTCTGCCATATCCGAATTTGCGATATCTCTCCGATAGGATGAGTCCAATGCTGAGTTCGCCTATGGTTCCAGGCATTGGAGGAGGTTGGGATTCGATGAGGTATATCATTCCGATGGGTTCGTCGTAGTTGGTAGATGGGAGTGTAAGGTTAGGAAATGTACGTTGCGGAGCGGCTGTTGGAGGATTTCCCCAAGGTGTAGGAAAGTCATAATAGTTATGGGCGTTCTGGGCGTCACTGGTGAATCGACCACCTGAAGAAGGGGTAGGACCGAGAATGTCGTCATACATGTTCTCGGTCAAGTTGGAATGGTGAACCGACGATGAGGACGAGGACGAGAATTCTTGCGTTTTTGATTTGGATTCTGCAGTCTATGGATTTGAGAACGTCAAGTCAGCGTCCAAATGAATGTGCTCGTGGGACATAGGACATAGTACATACCCAACTCCTTCCCCATATGCTATCATTCTGCGTCTTCATTTGTCAGTCAGAACCAGCGCCATTGAATTACACCCAAACCACACACCTCATAATCAGGCTGAGGCTCATACTTGGTCTTGGGCTCAACATCCGCCACAACCTCAGGTGCAGCCTTGTATATCACAGCGAAATAAAAACACTTCGCCACGAACGAAAGGAAATCCACCGTAGGATCCGACGCTTCAACAGCAGCTACCTGCAACTCCTCATACAGCATCGTGAGTATATCCAGATTGTCATCTTGGTTTTTGAGACCCCTGTGGAGGATGATTTTGGGGAACATGTTCGAGTTGTTGGGGTAGAGGTTGGAGGATGACATAGTTAATCGGCAAGTCTGGTTAGACCCTTAAAAGAGGGCACGGGTTCACGCTCAGGCGCTTCGAACTGTTGCTGTTGGGCTAGCTCCTAATATGTATCAGAATTGTGTGAACTGCGGTACCCAACTGATCCCTGTCCGAAATGACTCCATTGATCAGTCACAGAAGCGCCCTTGGGAGCGCACTATGAGCGCAATCAGTAAAGGGTGCATTCCCGGGTCTTTGACGCAAAATAGTGAGCAATCGAGAGAGTGAGGGAAAGAATTGAGAAGACGAAGACAGCAACTTTTGAGCTGAGGAAGAAAGGACTTGATTGAAGGAAGGAAAGGCCGCCTCTGGAACGAAAACGCGTAACCGAGAACTTCCCACGGTTTAGACGCCTAACACACGCGTTAGCTCACTTGACACTGCTCCGTATCTAGTCTGGCCATGGGAGAACACCTCTGTACACTCCAATATTTCAAAGTATAGCCAATCGAGACATCCCCGCCCGCAGCTACAATGTTACATGTTACAGCTCACAGTTCACATCTGCTAACTGGTAGAAAGGCGATGAGACGAGCACAGTGCAGAGAGATTGGAAAGATTAAGTCATCCCGGGATGATCATCAGCGCTCTGCCCCGGACCCACAGCCTAAACTCCTCCATACTAGTGTTTGATCATCGAAGGCCCCAAAAACAACCTCAGAAAAACCTATATAATCCCAATTCTCATCAGCACAACCCTGAGTCAACAAATCGAATAACTATAAACCATTACCGTACCCAATCTGTTCCCCAGACGGAGGTACGCGTTTTCTTAACATAGGGATCAAAACACGTAAAGAATAAGGCCAACTCACCTAGATGAGGAACTAAAACCCCCGTAGCGTCTATATCGAAACGACCTGGTGAGCCGTCTACGTCGAGGAAGTTGAGATGTGATGATCTGAATATGAGTTGCGTTAGGATGGGGAAGGGGTCTGGGAAGAAGAGTAAAGACAAATTATACGTTACGCAACTCCGCGCCAACGTTTGTTTGATGTGCTCATAAGGCGCATTTCGTCGTTAGATCTTCAGCGGCATTTTGGAACGAGAAGAACACTGAGTGTATGTCCTAGAGCGATACCTAGAATCGAGGCATGAGCGGAGACAAGGCTGAGTGAACGAGGCCATTTACCAGTGGATGTGATAGTAGGTACGAGCTGAGGTCGTTGAAGGACATCACAACATCGAATAGCGTGTAAATCTTGGTATAAAAAAGTCATGTTCCGTGATGAGGTATATCTGGGCACACTTTCAGTTCTTGTTCGCGGTTGGGAACGTAGCTGACCTTCAAACGACTCTTCCAGGGTGTCTGGGCTGATATTAATCTGAAAATTTGGTAAATCGTTCATCCTAGCTCTTCATTAGAACGAATCACGAACCAACGAACAAGACTTGTCAAGGACCATATGCATTATATCAAGGATGATTCTCTCTTTTGGCATTCTTGAAGCACCATATAGTTCTAGACATCGCCTCGCGTCAATTCGCCGTTTGGTAGGCTATCCAAGGGCTTGAAACCCGTGTTTTGTTGTCTGTTTCCCTCGACACGAGTCTACCGGCGGCAGACTGAAGGAGCGGCATTAGAGGTAGAGGATTCGACTATGGAGCAGAAATCAATAATTTCTGTGCTTCGAGGGGAATTCTGAGGGCTATTCACCAATCAGAAAGTATTTAGGACCCGGAATGAGTAAGAACGAACACTGTGCAAGGTCCTGAGCGGTTTGGGTTGGTATATCCTCGAGAAGTTCGTATCTAGCACCTGTGAGCGAGGAAAGCGTGGAAGGGGGAAGTGAAAGCAGATGAATTGGTATTGATTGGGCCATTCTCAACAGGAATCTCAAAAGGCTTGAAAGGAAGGTGATGGTTACAGTTCAAGCTGTTTGACGCGTCTTGTGCATGTGAGGGTGTGAAATTGGCCTGCCGGTCGCGTGGTCAGCGCTGGTGCCAGTGAGCTCTCTTCGTCTTTCACAACCGTCATAGAGGCTAGCACTCGATTTCCGATTTTACCTCGAGGATATTTGACCAGAATAAGAGGAGCAGACTTGCGTATAGTGCGTCACTACTTTCCTCATCTGCAAAAATTTCACCCAACCTTTGACATGTTTGCTCACAGATTTTGGACGTGTACTTCGTAGTGGTATGTCGCCCAAGTACCCTCGGATGGCGTCCGACATAAGAAGAGTTCCTTGCAACTGGTATCAGCCTGTGCACTTGTGACTGTGACTCTACACCCCACCATCATGGCTTGCGGTAAAATTCCGTATCTCCGAAACTCGAGCAACTACCTTCAAACTCTTCAGTCGACTGATTGGAAGAAAACAGAGTGCACCGATGAATAATAGCGGTTTTGGAAACGGGCCTGGGACCAGAAAACTCCCCCAAACGTCCTGGTCCCAGCGAGTTCGCAGAGGCTATGGCCGACCCATCATATCAAGCCGAAACATTTCCAACCTCACTCGATGCGCTCCCTCGAGCTCTCCTCCGGGAAGAATACCGTCATATCTATGATTGGTTATGAGCTCAAGAAGGAGGAATTACTTTTCATTCGGGTACCCGCTTCTGCCCCTATCCATCCTGGTGTCAGTAATTGTCAACTGTGCTCTTTCTGTCGCTCTGCTGACTTCTCTGTACGACTAGACATCTCTGTCGCATCCAAACAGCCGTCGAAGAGAGCCTTCATGAATCGGTATGTCAGACTATGTCATCTTGGATTTCAGGACCCAAGCCGTCGACGAACCTTATTCCAGTACAATTTTCCCTGTTCTTCAGCCTTCTGTACAGCTAACCACTGTCCATTTAGTTGTAAACAATGCTATCACATCGTTCTTGGAGAGCACTATGTCAGCTTCTCATTTGGCAGAGCGAGTTGGTGATTCTGATCCATTGAAAGCTTAGGGCGTTTGCCCATGGTTGATTCTCGACCTGTATTTTCTTTCCCCTGTCAGTCTGACAGTACATCTCACGAATAATCTCACAGAGCCAAGTCAAAACACCTAAGTACTTGCCGTTTATCCTCGGATGCTATCCGAATCCGACAGATATCTGCCAAGCTTGCCCTTCCCTCAATTTTCTCTTACGCTGGAGTACCTTCGGGTGACATCCGACTATATTGAACATGGCCGTGATACGCAACTCGTTCGGCGACTTTCTGCGATATAAAACAGTCCCAGAATGCTCACCAACCTTCAATCCAACATGTCCGAAGGATCTGAATACAAACGCATCATCCTCGTCACAGGCTCCAACACCGGTATCGGGTTCCAACTCGTCAGGCTGCTCGCTGCAGAAGGTCATACCGTGTACCTAGCAGCTAGGAGAGTCGACGCGGGAAAGGAAGCACAGTGAGTGCTCAGCGCTCCAAGCTCACTTTGACTGTAAAACTGACATCCTCATCAGACAGAAACTCAAGACCGAACACGGACTCGACGTTAAATTCGTTCATCTTGATCTCCATGATATCAAATCGATCGAAGCCGCAAAGGATACCATTGAGAAGGAAGAAGGAAGGCTTGACGTGCTAGTCAATAATGCAGGTAGTACCTCTCCCTCTCCGTGTCTCCCTAAACCCAAACTCAACTCGTAATCGTTCCACCAGCAATCGGCATCGTGAACGACCTCAACGAACCCCAATCAGCCTCTACCATTGACCTCACCATCCTCCGAACAGTCTTTGACACCAACTTTTTCGGGCTCGTCCAAACCACAGTTACCTTTCTTCCTCTCCTCCGGAAAGCTCAACCCGGGTACGGCAATATCCTCCAAGTCACCTCTCGTGGAGGATCTGCTACATACCAGGCTTCAGATAATGGACAGAATCTCCAATTCGTTGCATATTGTACCAGCAAATCCGCGGTTAACATGTATTCAATTGCGTTGGCGAAGGATTTGAAGAAGGATGGGATTAGAGTCAATTGTTTCTGTCCGGGGTTCACGACGACAAATTTGAATCGGTTCATGCCCGGGGGAAAGACGGCAGAAGAGGCTGCGAGGTTCATGATGGATTGGTGTTTGCTTGGGCCGGGGAGCGAGGAAAAGACGGGTATGTATCTGTTCGTCAGTATCTAGCTAGACTGAACTGATTTGATTTCATTAGGTCTTTTCTGGTCCGATGATGGACAGGCTCCGTGGTGAAGGAATACCTGGCTGTACAATATTCTTTGCCGATGCGAACGAAGTGAACATTTGGAGGGCCTTGTCCGGTTCGTAAAGCTTTGAAATTTCGAAAGACATTCTCTTCCTGCCTTCTCGTTCATTTGTTTCTCCTCTTGGTCCTCATGTTGACGGATTTTGGTGAGTAAGATCAGATGTAGATTTTGAAGCACCCTATTGTCCCTTGAATTTCTCTTGATTCTACCCGCAATGTCGAGCCAGCAGTGGTTATCCGAAATGATGCTAGAATTTTTGTCGTCCCTGAAGTTTGCAGGAGCCCGTGGTAGGTATGGTCTTGATGGGTTTTTAGACGGCGCTCGGGCGGCCGCTCAGTTGCCAAATTCAAGATGAAGACCATTCGACCTGATTCCAGTTCCTAGGACAGAAAATCAGAGGTGAAAATAGGTTTGAGAACCCCTATTGATCTTTTACCATCTGGAACATCAACTGACCAACAACTGAGAGGATATCTTTGTTTCTACACTAGGAGATCATTCATAGAAGTCTACGCCATCCCATATTGGGCTATCTTGCCAGCGCAGAATCCAAGGCCAACAGATGGGACGATCATGATGGTATGATAGAAATTTGGGGCTCACGCCTCCTGTCAATAACCCGTTCGTTGATGATCAACCAGACCCGCAGATACGTACGCTTCCTTGCTCTTCGAGAATGATCAGCTATCTCACATCAAGCCGTTCAGGGTGCTCAAAACACTTCCTATTCAAAAAATTGTTCATATTTAAGCACCTGTGCATTTTGGGATCACACATCGTCCCTCGGGCGCACTCAGCACTATGGACAACCAAATTCCTCCTCCTGACGTCCTCAAGCCTATAGCCGCTGCTGTGTAAGCCATTATGTTCTATACTCGCCCGTTCTACCGTCTGACAGGTCGTCCCCACTAGTGTTGGACCAATTGTGAGTCACCTTGAAAAGCATCTGCCTCTCTGGATGTCTATCGTTCATCACCCTCAATAGTTCATCGGTAATATGCTCAACTGGTTGTTGTTGGGAACGCTCATCGTACAAGTCTGTAAGTGACCCTCATCTCATCTCGTCACGCCATCTCGACGTTCAGGGGTCCTATGATATACCTTTGCAATAGACCATTTCTATTACCACAATCCCGACGGTGACAAGCTGCTAACGTAGATAAACTTAACTATACGATCCTGAGTAAGTTTTTTTTGTCGCTGTCATGACATTAGGAGATTAAATCGCTGAGTGGCCACTAGTTTATGTCCTCTTCTTCCTGGAGTTTGCGCAGGAGACATTCATTATGCAAGCACCACCACCCAATTTGCCCCTGGCTCTGTATGCAGTTGGACATATGGAACGAGCCCGCAGAGCTGAATGGGCATTATCCCTTGGACCGCAGGGGTGATACCAATTGTCGGAGGATTCCGTGGGTCTAATATGCCCTATTAGGCCAAAATTCGGATTCAATTTGCTAATCTTTCTAGAAGATGCACCAAACAGTATCGATGACCGTTCAGTTACTTCTATGCCTGGTAAGCCTACCCCCGTCTCACCATGTACATCGTTCAAGCTGCTACCTGCAGAGATATGGCTCTTGGGAACAATCAGACATTCTTGAAGGGCTTGGCCTGCGTGATCACTTTTGTGAGCACTAGAAAACGTTCCAGGTTGCTAGTCCAGAAATTGATACGACGATTGTTTTAATGGTTGCTTTGCACAAGGAACGCAGCTATTGTCGCTGGAGTTTCATTCGTAAGTCTTGAATTAGCCGACCCCCTGATCCAACATTGAACACATTTTCTTTGGTCAGGGATCTCCAAACACCACACAGCAGACTTAACTTCTCTCTTATTAAATCTACCTAACAACCTTACTACGGCCCGCGCCGTCTGCATCCTGCTTTTCATCCAGGTAAGTATCTTGATGTTTTTATCGGAGACGGTAATATATCCGAAGCTCACGGCGGAAAATAAATAATATTAAGATTTGGTCGTCGGGAAAGCTTCGTCGCCGATGTCCTCACATCACTGGGCAATGTTGTTTTGGATTGTAAGTTGCAGGCATTGTTATTCCGTGGGTGTGTGTCCTTTGTATACTTAGGCTTCGCAGCTACATACAGCCAAGGCCAAATAGTTCCTTTGCACAATCGGGACGTCTTCATAAAACCCCCTCATATAAACGAATAAACACGGTACAGACGGGGTGCTTTGACCGTGGTTGCTGGCGCGACGTCGACCTTGCATTGTTCGTTGTTCGTTATCACAGATGCTACTTATCATTTTTGTTCCGTGAGTCCCCCCCTTCATTATTCAATTTGCCAAGGGGACCAAAGACGGCGTAGGTGCGGACGGTGACGGTTAACCCATATTAGTGCATATAGTTGGAAAAATTGCAAGTCACTTCAGAGTGTTTGGTTGGACTAACTATAATCTCACTCATTGGCAAACAGATAATATTAACAGTTTGATGGCGACGCTCAATGCACGGAAATTGACAAGTTCTGGGCTTTCGACTGTCTCATCGGGCGTTAGCAGTGGGGCAGCAACAGCTTCCTATGGAATGACGACTTGCGTTCCTATCCCAACCATTAAGGGCCCCAAAACAAGCGACACCACCTAATGTCATTGTCTCGCATAGTTCACATACATTTGTTGACCCGGTGAGTAAGGGCCTGCTGTTTGACTGCTGAACGTACTGAGTTATATTGTAAGCGCCCCGTTCAGTCGATTCTCGACCTGAAAATGTATCGTCTTCAGTTCTATCAGAGTGATTTTGACGACATTATGAACGGTTAACCAGTATAAACGAGGGGGATATTGAGTCGGGAAGGTAGTTCGCTCTATACTTGTACTATGTGCATTTGGACATTCTCTTTGAATCTAACGTTATTGTTGCTGTATCATCCTGCAAGTCTTTCGTGCCAGGTCCTTGCGAGGGAGATTCCTCAGGGCGCTTTGCAAACTTCAAGCTCAAGCGCTGGTAGTCAGCACATGCGTTTGCGAGTTGCAAAGGACAAGGGAATCAATACCTCTTTTTTTGTTACCCCCTTTGAACCACTTACAATTAAGGACTTGTAAGCTTTAAAGGCCGCCACCCGATTCCTCTCGCGAAGTCGATTAGTTGTAGGGCATTGTCGGGGTTCCTAGTCAGGCCTACAGGGACAAAAGTTGATGGGATCTGACGTCAAGTGCGAACCAAAGCGTCCGAAATTTCGCAACGCCCTACTTGGATCGATCAATCTAATGTTCGTTGAACCTCATAATGATATCACCTTTCACGCTGACACAGTGAATAGTCCCTCTTTGGTTTAATGTTCCTTTCCCCACTTTTTTGTTCGGGATGATATGTGTTTCACTCTATACTTGATACCCACACATACTGAAGATTGTTTCTACGACAGATTCTCATTTCATCAGTTGTTATGCGTCCAGAAATCAATCATCTACCAGGGCAGACCAGACATTTAGAACCCTTCTCAGTCTCCGCTATACATACTATCTGCTGACCACTGGGCTTGAAGAACGGCAATGCACTGCTGTCTCGAGAATACATTGATCGGGAGAAGGGCCATATTGCTGTTGGCCGTAATTGATGAGCGTTGAACGTTGAACATTGGACTTCCAAGTCTCCAATTGCACTCTTTGCAACATACTTCGCTGAGATGATTCCGAGCAGCTGACCTCTGGCAGCGTCCGTCTCTTGGTTATACCTCGAACTTTGAAAGGTCTCTGATGTTTGAATTTGGGGAAACAAAGTGGCATTTGCAAACTGATTGCGAACAATGGTGCTGGTCGTACCGACAAAAGTCGTAGTACGAGATGTTTAGTTACAAGTCCGAGGTCGTGAAACGCCTGGAAAGGATTAGGGACTCACACTGTGCGAGGTGCTGAGCTATTTGGGTTGGTATATCCTCAAGAAGTCCATACCTAGCACTGGTGAGCGAGGACAACGCGGAAGGAGGAAATGAAGGTAGATGAATTGGTCTTGATCTGACCATTTCCAGTGAGGAATACCAGAAGGTTCGGAATGGGTTTCTGCTGGTGGTGATGGTCACAGTTCAAGTTGTTTGACGCGTCTTATTGGCGTGTGAAGGAAGGAACACGCATGGTCACTCACCGTCGCGCCTCGATTCTCAGGCTTGCGTTCCCCTCAATCGCCAACCTTTGGGCCCTTTGTGTTACTTCTGACTGGCCGTGATGTATATGCATCGACTTGCTGTCACTTCAAAAAGAAAAAAAAAAACACGATACCGGTACCACCGCGACTTTGTGGGTACCGCTAACAAACTCTAATCACCATACTGCTTTTCTGACGCTACTTTTTCGGGCTCAGTGACCAGATGAAGCAGTGGTCGTTACAAAAGGTGATTTTCAGTTCTTTTCTGCCTTTGGCCTTTATTCAATGTTTGTATACTACCACAACAAACACAGGCAGAGGACGGCACCCCTCGCCTCACTCAACAGCAACACCCGTCGTAACTCACAAAAAGGCTCCGAAATCGAGGTGCTGACCATCATGCTGCTGGTTGCTGAGGCTGCGAAGAGAACAAACGTCTCTGTTACCAAGATCAAAGCCGAAATCGTATCAGTCGAAGAATGCAACCGTGTACTGCGACTCGCCAAAGCAACGCACGAGGAAGAGGCTCTTCGAAAACGTCGAAATGGGTTCAACACGCTCAGAAGGCAGGGGAAAGCTTGAAGTGGGGACTTTGTCGTCGAGAGAGCTGGACAAACTCGAAATCGAGGAGAGCAACCACCTTCGTCAATCCAGACTGTAGGGTCCTATTCGCTCGCAGGCTCCAGACCTTCAGGCTCAGCAAGTGTACCTATCCAACGATCTCTCACTTCTCTGGGTTCAACCAAAACTCGGACACGAACCAGAGCCGTCCCAAACCACTCTTTACCGCACTCACACCATCTCCAACCATCCTTCTCCCATTCATCCAATAACCACGATATCTCATTCTCATCACCACCACCACCGTCCACACGGCCCTAATCATAACATTCCCGTGCGACACCATCCCACAACGGCGAACGCTCACCTCCAGCTGCACCACCATATCCACATGCCTTCGTTACCACCTGGGCAGAGGTATGGACACGAGCCGCAGCACAGGGCGATGGCGATACCGTATCAAGCGCCTAATATTTGACCCTCAAGGAAGGAATGCACCAGTACCTGCACCAGCGATCAGAGGTGGGGTGGAGCCAGGGCAGGGTTGAGCTATGGTTGACTCTCCGTCTCGTGCGTTTCGTAGACCAGGCAACGTTTCAGGAACATACTTGTTTGTTTTTCGTCTTCCGTGGACAGAAGTCGTACAAATGCTACATATGCACGGTTTCGTCCATGGTGACATCCGGGATGTCAACCTTCTTGTCGACGAGGAGTCGCTTGCATCTGAGGGTGACTCGGACGTGAAGATGCATTTCCTGGACTTTGATTGGGCGGGACGAATAGGAGAAGCCAGATACCCGCCTGATGTAAACACGATAAGCGTGAAGCGGCCAATTGGAGTTGAAGGTGGGGGTATTATCACAAAACTGCACGATCTCGAGATGATATCCTATTTGAATAGTGTATAGTAGTGGATTTTCCCTTATGCAACAGCCATATACAAGACACCATTGCCTACTTTGTGAAGCAGTTGTTCTTCGTCTCCTGCGGTTTCATGCACACGACTCATGCATTTCAGGTTACTTATACAAACATATGGTTGGACTCTTAGCCTTTGTCCCTGTCCCCGCTCTCCGTTCGATAACCTACGTTCTTGCATGTAATGCTATAAGCTATGTGTACACTAAGATGTAAAAGAAAACGTTCGTAATCATGTCTGGCGTTTATGGATTTGGCCTACAGCGCGCCTCAAGTTTTTTGCCCACGGGCCGACATGATTCCGAACGACGACATGGCTTGCCACTCTATCAGATAACAGGCCTTCGTCTACACCCACATCCTTCACCTTTACAATGGAAGCAGTATACTACCACGGCGTACGCAACTTTGAAATCATCCAAACACCCATTCCTCAAATCACCGACGATCAAGTCTTGATCAAGAGTTCGTTCCTTTCCTTTCGCTTTCACTTTTCAAAACTTTCTCTCTCACAGATACTCTCCTCTCACCTGTGGAATCTGCGGAACAAGGAACACAGTCACATCTCCGAAGGCGAATTTCTCACAAAATTTGCCTCTCATCCCCGGACACGAGCTCGTCGGTTCTATCGCTATCAAGTCGGTAAAAACGTTCAAGGTGTTCAAGGAAGGTGATCCGTGTGTTTGCTGAATCCTGGATTACCGTACGTGTCTTTCAAACTCTCACCACAACCAACATCATCCAAATAACCATAGTGCTGACCTCTGCTTCTACTGCCGACGCGGCCAACCCCTTCTCTGTACAAACTTTCAAGGCTTGGGCGTTACAGTTGCAGGCGGATTCGCAGGTTACGTCGCTGTTTCTCCCAAAAAAGTATTCAAAATCCACAAGTTGAGTGATGAAGAAGCAACTTTGGTAGAACCGGCTGCTTGTGCGGTTCATGGTGCTGATAAGTTGGCGTTGGGTGTTGGGAAGGATGTGTTGATTTTGGGTGCTGGGCCGACTGGTAAATATGCTATTTGGTATTTGGGTTTTGGGTTTTTGGGGGCTAATGCCCGTGACGCGGAATAGGCCTCATCCTCGCACAACTCCTCAAACTCAACGGAGCAGCCAAGGTTGTTATCGCCGCCAACAAAGGTATCAAAACACGTATCGCGCGAGATTTGGGTGCAGCGGATGAGTATATCGAGATTGATAGAGATGATCCTGAGCCTGCGTGGAAGAGGTTGAAGGAGGAGTATCCGTATGGGTTTGATGCTGTTGTGAGTCTTGTTCTCACGTAGTTCTGTGTTCTGTGTTCTGGGTTGACTGACAACTCGGACTTTGTAGGTCGAAGCCACAGGCTCAGAAAAAGTCGCCAACGACGCTATCAACTATGTCAGAAGAGGCGGTACGTTGATGGTTTATGGGGTGTATGAGAATAGTGCGTTGGTTCATTGGTATGTGTTGTTTCTCTTGTTGCGCTACTTTAGCTCACCACGGCCTGTTGGCACCTAGGCCTCCGAGTAAGATCTTTGGCGACGAAATCAGGGTGCGTCCCCATCTCTCTACCTCTTCATCTCTCCATCTCCGTTAACGTTACGCATCTCCCCGTGTAGATCATCGGTTCATTCGCACAAACAAACTGCTTCCCCCGTGCTATCCAGTACTTGGAAACTGGGAAGGTTAAAGTCAAGGGTATGGTACGTCTGAGTTCCCTTCCATTCCTCTTCCCTGTTTTCGTAGGTCCAAACGCTCAAATGAGATACACTGGCAGATCACGGACAAATACGCAATCAAAGACTATCAAAAGGCTTTGGATAAACTGAAGAGTAGGGAAGCGTTGAAGGTTGTTGTTAAGCCTGAGTTATAGTCTATACGAGCGGTTACATAGAAGTGGAAATACTTAACTTACATGTGCAAGCACTAGCGGCCAGGATCATGGATGGCTTTTTTCGTTTTCGCAATGACGTACTCACACTTCATTTCAACCATCATGCATCATGTCCTTCCTCTTCTCTTTTTCCAAAATTCCATACATCGCCTCAAGTTCAAAAGTCCAAAAGATGTAACGCGTCTATCCAACTTCAACACGGGGCGCGTCGATCCAGGAGTCCTAGTCAACACGGGGGCAGAGTGTACGAGTAGTTTGGGCAATGGGCATTGCCAGTTTCTAGTTTCTAAAGGGGACTTGGATGTGCGTTGTCGCTGATCGATTCTCGGGCCATTCACGACTTACTCTGACTCAGGTCATAGTTCCGGCGGCTTGCCCGCTCGTCATTCGTTTCTACATTGCAGGTTTTTTCGACTTTCGACTTGCAACTTTTTACCCGTCCAAATCTACATACCATCCCTTAAAAGCCGGTTTAATGATTCACCCGCTCTCCAACCGCCACTTTCAACAGGAACTCAGGGGAATGGAGAAGGATCCCAGGATCTACCTCCGTTCCTTGAACGGTTTCAACAGAAACTTAGGGGAAAAAGTAGTTGAAGTCTCACTACCGTCGATCCCGCTGCTTCATCTACATTTCCTGTCGGCTTTGAAAAATCCACTACCACTTGAGTGCCTCAACTCTCAGGACTCAGGACTCAGGAGTATCTCAGTCTGACAACTTGCCACCGAATAAAAGGGATGCGTCTCTTGCTGAATCCGTGTTCTGTTCTTTGGATTCCCAGTAACTCTTTCCCCCACGCGTCGAATCAATGCTACCCGAGCCAACTCTACCCCAACTTCGAGGTATGTAGTTTCCACGCTGAAAACTACTTAGTACTTACTCTATTCTTCTAGCTGCGGCGATCGCAGGTGCCACTATCGCCATTTTAGCCACTTCGTTCCGTCTTTACCTTCGTATTCGGAGACGAAACCTATGGTGGGACGATGCTTGGGCTTTCATGTCCATGTTAGCCATAATCGTCATGTTGACAGGGATGATGATATTCACTTCGCCACCTGGTTAGTCGCCTCTCCCCATTCCCCATACACCCATTCCTCAATTCCTCACTCACCTAGATGCCCATCCATACGGAACCAAAATCGCCGGATACTACATGTTCGACAATGGTTTCTACGGAGTCATCTGGTGTGCTCGCGTCTCCATCTTTTGCACCATCATTCGAATGGCCTACGGACGACTGCGCGTGTTCTTAAAATGGTGTGTCGCCTCTGTCCTTTTCACATGGGCAATCTTGTTCGCCCAGGTGTTTTGGACTTGCGAAGCGGAGACTACGTGGAAGTCGGAGCCTACACCGCAGTGTCAGTTGGGTAGGGATGTGGCTATTGCTCAGTTGATCAGTGAGTTGAAGTTTTAATTTCGCAGTTATATATGACTGGGATACTCACTGAATCGTGCTTGACGACAGCGGATTGCCTCGTCGACCTCCTACTCATCATTTGTCCTATCATGCTCTTGTCGAATATGAAGAATCGAAAGAGTCTCAAGATTCGATTGATTGCTATCTTTTCATCTACGATTGCTACAACAATCTTTAGCATTGTTCATTCGTATATGATCCTCGAAGGCCTTGGGAAGATGGAGTTTATGTTTGCTGTTATTGAAGTGGGTAGAGTTCCCTGCGTATTATGATTCTGGTAGCTAACAACCCTTCTTCTCTTCTCTTCTTAGGACGTTGTCAGTCTTTTGGTAGTCAACTTGACCGTCATCGCGAGTTGGTTTTTCAAACTGTCCGAAGAAGGCGAAGAATCTAGTGGACCGTCGGCTCATATGAATACGTTCCTCAAAGGACGTCTTAGTGGTCGTGGGTCTCGTAGTACTGGCACGCGTGATGCGACTCATACTATTGGGCTTACGACCCTCGCTGATCATCGTATTGAGGTCACGACTACTGTAGATACCCAACGGGTATTGGACAAGGCTGATGGGACTGTTACTATTCTTCCTCCAATGTCGGACAGTGAAAACAGGAGTGTAGAGAAGTTTGCGTATTAGTTGTCGTTCGTTCATGATTTTGGTTGTCTATCTTTCATTGTTTTAAGTTGATTCATTTAACCTTGATGTAACACGCCCTCATACATGCAACCTTTCGCCGGTCCCAAACGCGATTCGCATCTTGCACATCTCTTGCAGGCTCGTCGAAGAGGTTTGGCCCTATAGCCTGAGGCACCTTCGACCGAAGCCCGAAGAGTGTCCACAACGAGCAAGGTACATCATATGCCAGTTCTAAGTAACACGGGTTTGTTTTATGGTATGGATAATGAAGATCCAGGATGGATTAGATTAACGGTTAACGTCGTCTACATGATCACCGGATGTAGCATATAGGTCTAATAATCACTCCGTAAGGACTGGTTCTACCTCTATGTCGAGCAAGGGTATTAAGCTTTACTAATAGGGCGGGGGTTGGGTAGTCGGGCATCTATCCTGAAGTCGTCGTCGAAATCAGTACAGACGCTTATCAACAGAACAGAACAAACGAACTCACTTCAAATCCTCCTCCATCCTCTCGACATCGTCACGGAATTCTAAAAGCCACTCATCGGGCCTACCAGCACAGTCACAAGAATACGCACAAAAAAAAGTTATCTCTGCATTAAGAAATTTGAGCCCTTTCCCCCAAACTAACAAAACCATCTCACCTGGGCCTTCGCTCTCTGGGCTCCAACCTCTAAACCGAGCACCTTCCTCTCAAGCTCCTCTATCCTCTTCAACTTTACTTCATGAAACTCTTTAAGCATAGCCGTCTGTTCGGCTTTTAGTCTGTGAAAGGCAGCGTCTAGTTCGTGGTGCCAGGGGTAGAGGACGGTGGTTTGGAAGGCGAGAGCGGCGCTGGCGATGGTGAAGTTGAGGTAAGGGAGGAGTTTGCGAGCGGTTGGACCGAGGACCATGGTGGGTTGGGGGTGTGTTGGGTGAGGGGGAAGGGGTGTTGGGAGGGGGGTGGTGGTGGTTAAAGAGCAAGAGCAAGAAATGAAAATTGCGGTGCTTTACAAGTTCCGTTCAGCTATGTTTTTGCCATTGGGCGACGGCGACGGAACATTTTTCATGACTCATTCCGGTATCGATGCAGGTAATCTTTCACATGTACATGTGCTGATTCTGAAACGAGCGAGGAGGAAAGTCTGGAACGGAGGTCGAGACGGTTCCAACTCTCGGCGCCAATCTAATCGTATCTCATGTCCGTGATGAGTTCGGGCTCGGACAATTCGGAGGTACAGCTAACAACTTGAGTACTTAGGACAATTACAAGTACTGTACAATGGGACTCCTTCACCACGGTGCTTGTCCTTCATCAGACCAGAAAAGACCTAAGTTTTCATCTCAGTTCCAACCGTTAGATATCGACGAACAGATACATACCCGTCTTTTCCTCACTCCCCGGCCCAAGCAAACACCAATCCACCATCAACCTCGCAGCCTCTTCCGGAGTCTTTCCTCCACGCATAAACCGATTCAATTTCGTCGTCGTATGCCCCGGACAAAAACAATTAACCCTAATCCCATCCTTCTTCAAGTTCAACTCCTTCGCCAACGCAATCGTAAACATATTAACTGCAGATTTACTAGCACAATACGCAGCATACTGGGGGTTTTGTCCTTTATCTGAAGCTTGGTAGGTCGCTGATCCTCCACGAGAGGTGATTTGGAGGATGTTGCCGTACCCGAGTTGGGAGAGGAAGGAACGTGAGTGTGGTTTGGACAAGTCCGAAGAAATTGGTTTCAAAGACGGTTCGGAGGATGGTGAGGTCGATTGTGGAGGCTGTTTGGGGTTCGTCTAGGTCGTTGAGTCGCTGGTGGAACGATTACTTGGATGATCCAGGTCGGTAGAGGACGCCATACCTGCGTTGTTAACGAGCACGTCAAGTCTTCCTTCTTCCTTCTCGATGGTATCCTTTGCGGTTTCGATTGATTTGATATCATGTAGATCTAGATGAACGAATTTGACTTCGAGCCCATGTTCGGTCTTGAGTTTCTGTCTAATCAAGGGCGTCAGTCTTGCACTGGTCAAAGTGTGGGGCTGCCTGGACCACTCACTGTGCTTCCTTCCCCGCATCGACTCTCCTAGCTGCTAGGTACACTGTATGTCCCTTTGCAGCGAGCAACCTAACGAGTTGGAACCCGATGCCGGTGTTGGAGCCTGTGACGAGGATGACGCGGTTGTATTCAGATTCTTGGGACATGTTGGAATCTGGATTGAAGGCAGGCCTTCTTATATTGATCAGAAACCGCCGAGTCACGGCTACATTCCAGGACTGTTCAATACAGTCGGATGCCACCCGAAGGATTTGTAGCGTAAGAGATGGTTGAAGGGAAGGCAAGTTTGGTAGATACTCTGTCGGATGCGGATACCGTCCGAGGATAAACGGCAAAGTTGGGTGTTTTGATTTGGCTCTGCGAGATCGTTCGTGAGGTGTACAAGGGAAAGAGAAATCAGAGGAGAATCACCTGGTACCTATTCGCGCTGCCATGGTCGTAAATCTGGAAGACGATGCGGAAGAGGTTAACTGAGTAGAAGGCTGTGAAGAACAGGGAAAAGCTTACTCGAATCCGATGGCTTTGGTCCTGAAATCCAAGATCGTCTATCCCTGAGACTAGACCCATCTCCGTCACGCAGCAACTCTATTCCCAAGGACTTGAAGTTGTCGCCAACAAAGAAGTGAAATGTCAGGCTTCTCCTTTTCGTTGTGAACGGGAAGCTCGCGTTTGAAGAAGGAAGAATGGTGACTATGAACCGCAATCAATATCACCGGCAGCTGCGCAAAGTCACGGTGACAGACATGATTCACACCGTGGACAGATTTAGTACAAACGCATCATGTTCGCAAGAGTAGAGTACAAGTCGGAAACATGGAAAAAGGTTAACGCCGCAATGCCAAGACAAAATCACCAACTGGGTTTCCCATATGGTCATAGATCTGAAAACTGGTATAGTCCTCTTCGAAGATGATTTGGTATAGTCGTTCAACACCTAAATGGCAGTTGGTTAGCTGTGCAGAAGCGCCCGGGCTGAAGAGCTTACCGGGATAAGTCCTGCAAACCCCCGAATTTTTGGTCCTAAAATCGAGGATGACATAGTCTCGCATCACATCCGTCTGGAACCAGCCATTATACTTCCCCCCAGGCTCGAAGCGTTGAGCGTCACCGTGTTCAATGATCCTATCCCCATTACGTAGCAACTCTATCCCCCAACGTTTCTCCTCGATGAAAAAGTCTATCCTTCCATAAGGTGGTTGTTCCATTTGCGCAAACTCCGGAGATGGACAGAAAGCACCGTCTGTGAGTTCGTATAGACACCTATAAAACTCATATGCATACCGCGCCTCCGGCATAGTACCAGAACGACGAGGTTCTGCGAGTGCGGTGCTAGAAAACAGTGCCACGACTTGCATCCAAAAGTCCTTCAATGATAGTTCTTTGAGGTGACCGGGTAAGCTCCGCTGGCCTAGCTGATACGAGAGCCAGAAAAGATGGAGTGGTGAAGATGCGACCAGAACATAACGCTCCGGGTCCTCGTGGGATTCGTATGAGTATAACCACCCACGCCGCCTTAGCGCATCGACTGCGTCCTTGTAAGCGATATTTGATATAGGAAATGAGGTCGGAGGACTGGCTGGGATGCCTTGGTAATCGTTCTTGACAATATCTTTCAGGATCTTGAGTTCCATTTCGTTGAGCTTTGCTAATTGATCCTTGCGTGGGAGGCCCCGACAAAAGCTACCGTTATTCGTTGATAGACCGTTGAAAAAAAGGCGTGGAGTATTCCAAAACTTGAAGAAATCCCTGAACGATACTTTTGCCGAGGCAGCACCTTTCTGTTATTGCGGGAGAAGTGACAAGAAATGCATGCGAAAGAACATGATACATACCTGCATGCTCCTAGCCATTGTCAGCAACGTGACAATGGCACCGACATGACCTTTCGTAAGTGTGTAAATATGCTCTTTGAAGTCATCTTCCACACTGCTCATACGGGTTTCTTGGTTGCTTTCGATCATCCTATCAATATGGTTGATGAGGTGCTGGTACTCCTCGGGATTGAATAAGATCTGTAGGGAATTATACGGAGTAGGGAAGAGGCCCATAATGTGCGTAGAAGGGATAATCGGTGGCGCGGCGGAAATACTTGACTTGCGTTGTCTGGAACTGCCATATGACGCAAACATTACAAGGTGGAGACGCTGCTGCTTGAGTACGACAGATTTCAGGGTGTGATTCCATAACGAGTGATCACTATATGTATCCTGAGCGTCGTCCATGAAGATGAAGATCTTTTCTCGCTCGGGGTGAGTAAGGGCTTCGCTAAGAGACAAGGTGCCGCTCCTTCCACGTCTTGAAAGTCGATCGGGAGCTGCAGAAAGTTACAACAACAGGACTTGAGGGAAGAACAAAAGATACGACGCACTCTGCTCCCAACCCATGAACACTTCAGTCAGCGCACCCTCTATGTGAGTTTCGATATATCGTTTTAGAAACCACATGAGGATTGTCTTGCCACTGCCCGATGTTCCTCTGACCTATTTGTCTGAGTTCAAACACCGAATGGACTGGGATCGTTCAAGACATACCAGCATAAATCTATCTGTCAAAAGCTGGGACGCCATGGCCTTGATGGTATCTGATCTGTCATAAAACTCAGCTTGGAGGAGGATTCCGATTAGCAACCTGATCAGACACAGTACTTTCGCATGACATACCGAAGTTCGGGCCTGAGAGCTTACTTCGATGGCTGTTGAATGCGACAGAGGTGTCTAATCGTCGCAGGTAAATCAGCAGAGCGACAGAAAGATCACAATTAACAACTACCGATACCAAGATGAATAGGGGCAGGAGCAGGTACCCGAATGAGTAGTATCTCCTTGTTCTTGAGCTGTAACACCGCTATCTCTGATTGCTCACCCAGATATTCAACCTGATCCTTGAAGAAGACCTCCTGGACATGAGCCCGAACGTCTTCTCTGACAAAACGCATCTCCTGGTTTTGGCATCTCCACACTTCGAGTTCCGAGGCAGGACGATCAGGTTGTTCCTTTTCCTTCACTTTCTCCTTCAAGTCAACGACATATTCTATGCCCAGACGCGACACACTAGAGGGCGGTCGAAGTGGCTGGTTCTTGTGGTCGACGAGGAGATACCAAATGTTGGAGGTGGCCATGGTGGTGTTGAACGACTTGTACAGCTTATGTAACCATAAGCGTCAAGCAAATCTATATACTCGGGTCCACCGAAAGTACCCCTCGTGACGTCACCCGAAAAATTGAGCATCAAAGATTTTGTTGTCCTCTGGACCACATAAGTAGTTTACGGATAGCAATCATAGTGGTAAATATTTTGGTACACAAAAAGAAGGCTTGTGGTGGTGCCGGATGTCAAAGGGTATCAGGACTTTCGGTGGACCCGAATATGTACTCGATGCACGCACCCATACTGGAGTTCATGAACCTTCCAGCCCTGCATGTACACCACTATGAGGCGCAACGGATACTTCTGCCACCTGTACCATCTGCTCGCGTGAGATGGAGATGCAGTGAGTATGATCCTTGGATGATTTCGGTTGCGTAGCAGAAAGCATTAGGTATTGGAAGTTGAGGTGATGGTCCGTCGAGTAAAAGCCATGTATCCGGCGTGAAAGGATCGAGAGTAGTAAGATCGGTATGAACATCCTTGCCCAAGGATAGCACACCGCCTTCATCGAATAGATACAAGGTGCTTTCGTCAAAATATAGGGTCGGTTTGCCTTCGAGACATCGCCGATATAGAGCATAATCTCTGAAGATAGTTTTCCCTGTCAAATATTTAGCTTCAAAAGGAACCGTTAAACGTTGAATCTCTGCAGCTTACCTATACCAGGAAGTCCTGTTATTGGGACAGCCGTTCGCCTGCCTCCCTTAGGTTGTGGATCTGGGCCAAGCGCACATAACCAATCATACATTCGACGGTATTCTTCCCGGAGGAGAGCTCGAGGGAGTTCATCGAGTGAGGTTGGAAATGTTTCGGCTTGATATGATGAGTCGGCCATAGGCTCTGCGAACTCGCTGGGACCAAGGCTTTTGGGGGGCTCTTTCTGATCCCATGCCCGTGTCCAAAACCGGTGCTTTTCATCGGTGTGCTCCATTTCCTTCCAACCAGTAGATTGAAGAGTTTGGAGGTAGTTGGACGGGTTTTGGAAATACGGAATTTTGCTGGAAGTCATGGTGGTGTAGAGTCACAGTCACAAGTGCACAGACTGATACCAGTTTCCAGGAGTCCTTCTTATGTCGGACACCATCCGAGGGTACTTGGGTGACATACCACTACGGAGTACGCGTCCAAAGTCTGTGAGCAAACATGTCAAGAAAATTTTGCTGATGAAAAAAGTAGTAACGCACTATACGCAAGTCTGCTCCTCTTATTCTGGTCAAATATCCTCGAGGTAAGATCGGAAAATTGAGTGCTGGCCTCTGTGACGGTTGTGAAAGACGAAGAGAGCTAGCACCACGCGACCGGCAGGCCGATTTCACACCCTCACATGCACAAGACGCGTCAAACAGCTTTGAACTGTAACCATCACCTTCCAGCCTTTTGAGATTCCTTTTGAAAATGGCCGAATCAAGACCAATTCATCTACTCTCACTTCCCCCTTCGACGCTTTCCTCGCTGACAGGTGCTGGATACGAACTTCTCGAGGATATACCAACCCAAACCGCTCAGGACCTTGCACAGTGTTCGCTCTTACTCATTCCGGGTCCTAAATACTTTCTGATTGGTGAATAGCCCTCAGAATTCCCCTTGAAGCATCGAAATCATTGATTTCTGCTTCACAGTCGAACCCTACACCTTCAATGCCACTTCTTCAGTCTGCCGCCGGTAGACTCGTGTCAAAGGGAACAGACAACAAGACACGAGTTTCTACGCGTTTCAAGCCCTTGGATAGCTTGCTGGACGGCGGATTGTTGCGCGGAAACGTTCTGGAATTGTCTGGTGCACCGGGAATGCCAAAAGAGAGAATCATCCTCGATATAACGCGCTCCTTCCTTTCCGAGTCGGAGAACTCGGAAGTTTTATTTGTTGGTTCGTGGTTCTTTTTGACTCTGGGAACTAGGATAAACGATTTACCAGACTGTCAAAATAATATCAGCCCAGCTACACTGGAGGAATCGTTTAAAGGTCAGCTACATCCCAAACCGCGAATGCTTCGAACTGAAAGCGTACCCAGATACACCTCATCACGGAACACGACTTTCTTATATCAAGATTTACACGCTATTCGATCTTGTGTTGTTTTTCAACAACCTCAGCTCGTATCTACTATCGCATCCACTGGTAAATAACTCCGTTCACTCAGCCTTGCCGCCACTCACGCCTCGATTCTAGGTATCGCTCTTGGTCATACACTCGATGTCCTTCCCCTTCCAGAACGCCACCGAACTGAAAGCCTATCAACGAAACGCGCTTTACGACCAAATCAAACAGTCGTTGGCACGGAATTGCGCAACGTATAATTTGGCTGTACGTCCAATCCCTTCTCCTTGCTTCTCTCCCAATTCTAATGTATATTGTACCCAGACCGTCATCACGTCCCAGCTCGCTACGAAACTCCTCAACGCAGACGGTTCACCGGGGAATTTCGATACAGGTGCTGCCGGTGTTTTAGTTCCTCATCTGGGTGAGTTTGCCTTCTTTCTGTTTGGCGCATCTGTTTGATGTTGAATGTATCGGCGTAAAGGAAACGCGTACCTTCCCTCCGGACGATCGTACCGAGTGGTGATTGGACGTAAGACGGAACAAACTGGGTAATGGTTTGCTTCTTGTTGATTCATCGTTGGGCTGACCTGAAATTAGGTTTTTGCGATTATTTTCTTCGCCTTCTATGAACGCTGAAGATGGCCCTCGCGTAGAAGAGTTTGATTTCAATGCGAGTAGCTGATCAAACGTAAGCTCCCAAAATAGTGCTGAGAGAGCTGTGTTGATGGTCGCCTTTCAGGACGACTTGAACTCTCTTAGAGTTCATCTCACAGCTTCAGCTCTAGCTTGAGACTATGCACCCTTTCTTTTCATGCACAGGACAAGCTGGTTCAATTTATTGTGACTTTAGGTTTACGATGCTCTGGGTTAGCGTCCCATGGAGATCCCCATCCAAGTCAAAATCAGAACAGAACCTCGGCCCCAACCATCCCAAGAGGACAATCTGACACTCGTTCAGGCCTACGGCAGACGAGGAAGCCGCGCAACGTTTGCGTTCTGTTAGATTGAAAGTCTTGTTTGCTATTCGTCTATGTACATTAGATAACGAAGTTGGCGTTCACCAACAATAAAGATGGCTCTCGCAATCTACCAGGGATCGAAATCTATACAGTACAAGACTTAGGCTGAAGGGGGCCATCAGAACAGCACGAGTCTGAAATGGGAGGAAACCAGAGCATCGCGCTTGGTTCGTTCATTGCCCCGCTTTTGGCGAGCTTCTCCCAGACCACCCAAAATCAGGGAAGAGCTCGCACAAGGTGTCCATAACAGGCTCTGCTAAGACCATTCCTCGTAAATTTGCACTCGTCACTTGAGGGCGTTAGTTGTCGTTTGTCGCAACTTTAATCTCGACTGCCATGTGAAGGACAACCGCATTTGCCTTCTCGTCTATGCTTATCGGCATAAATGAATCGTCTCCGACATCCGACCCAATGTCCGTTGTATGATGGAGAGCACGGTCATACTTTTTTGAGAGGGTTCAGGCAGAGGAAGGTATGACCTTCTCGTTAACGCAGACTTTGGTGTTACCCCCTCAGCGGTGCAGGCCACGTCGGCACTTGAGGAAGCCTAGGATTGACCTAAACTTGGGGTTGGGTGATCGAGGCTGCAGCAGAGGTTCGCCTTCTGGTTCTGATTTTTTTATTTGGGACGGCAACACCGAGAATAAACCTCGGCGCTCATATAACAGCATCTTGAATTCAGCCAGATCTTTCTCCTGGAATAAATTAGTCCATCGTATCCAATGCGTCAGGGATGTACCAAACACACCTTTACCAAGCCCCGAACAACACACTCGCAGGTGTTATTTATCACATCGTGGTCAAAGAGCTCTCGAGGATATACATGAAGGGACTGCTGTATATCATATATCCTCTGTAGCATATCTCCATTGCTTTTTGTGACACAGCACACCACCCAATCCTTAGGGAGAACCGTGCTAGGTTGACATGTGATGGGAAATAGCAATGGACGATAGTGTCGTTCTGCGGGTCCGAGTCGGTCATCCGCTAGACCCCTCAAATACTTCGCTGTACCCTTCAAGTCATGGTCTTTAGCCCACCACCGCCGATAATACGTGAGAAAAGACCCAATCTTCTCATCGGAATGATTGGCAAAGCCAACCTCCAGTTTTAAAGTTCCCCAAGCCGCTTCTAGTCGCAAAGTGTCTTTGTGACAGCCAAGGTAACGCGCACACAGAAAGGTCTCCATGATTTCAACAAATTTTTGAGGTGCCTCTGGTCCAAGTGCCTACTCCTAATTCAATACGGTGCAAAGCCAAAAGTATCAATTTACCTACTTTGACACATGTCAGGCAGTTTCTCCAATCGTACAGTGAAAAGTGACTCCCCGCGCTTATGCTTATGGTCAACGCACTAACGACGTATGGATCGAAATCATTCAACTCGGCTAAGAGGTTGGCATTTGAAGGCTGAACTCGGCAGCAATAGTGTGACCAATACCGAATTGAGAACCATGACAGGGTGTTTTCCTTGATGCCCCTGACTTTTTCCTCCCAGTTCTTGTAAGCAGGACCAAAGGATTGTTGCGAAGATAAGCAGTACGGGGGGTACCATGTTGTGAAGGGGGAGAGCTGATGAAGAAGAAGTACAGATACAAGGCCTCTGAGTTCTGCCTGGGAATAGGGTGAAATATAGTACTCCTTTGAACGCGTATGATCCAAGAGCAACTCCGCAAAAGAGGCATGGAGGATTTCTATTGTCGAGTATGTACCCTTTGGTACATGAATCACAGAGTGGAGTCTCGAGAGGTATGTCTGGATTTCGCCCTGATTGAGTCTGAAAAGCCCCGCGATGATAACCGGTGAATGCCACGAAACCCTGCGTGAAAACCCATCCTCAAGGGCTGGAAGAGGGGAGACAAGTAGTCTGAGTATAGGTCTGACTTTGTCCCAGTGACGGCACGCGGATAGAATCTGTCGATACAGCGCGTCTAGATCGGGATACGGCGAATCCTCAAGTTCTCTGGGCTGAGTGCTGAGGATAGTCCTTAATCGCTCCTGAGGTAGTTCATCGATATTATCGATGTATTTGATCACGGTAGTTGCGAAGATGAATTGCCCGCTTGCCCGCCAAACAAGGCTGGTAATATCATCTTCACTTGGCCATTTATCCCCTTCCTCCTGTAGAACACTCCGATATTTCTCTCGGAGTGAAGCGAACTTTTCCGAGAGGTATCTCAGAATATCACGGTCAGAATCGGATAAAGATCCCAGGAACCGAATTGTGGCCCCCGAGATCTGAATTTGCTCGAGGCACGAGACAAAGCTCGCCTGGTTAATGCCACTTCGAATATGGGGTTCGGGTCGACTGCAAAGGAGAAATTTAAAAGGATTGGGGGTAAAGAAAGCAATTGCGACACCAATGATGTCCAAAAGCCTCACTTGGGATGGCAGATCGACACATTCGTCTAGCCCATCTATAACGATGAGGTTTGGAAGGCGTTGCCGCCGGACCCGGCGGGCCACCTTCGCGAACGGTTCGAGCAACAGTTTGCGAAACTGTTTCTCTACTGATGCTTGGAAAATGTTGGGGTGAGAGCGAATGGCGTTGATGATGAAGGGCCCAACGACGGTTCTGAGGGGATCTGACGTACAGCATTGGTATGCCAGTGTCGCAACGAACGAAGCCAGGTTGTCGCGTGTCTTATCGTTCCGTGAAAAGAAGAAGGCTCCAGCAAGTCTATCCAGATGGTCCTCTGACAACTTCTGCGCAATCGCCGACTTTCCTACGCCAGCAGAACCATGAACCCATTGAACCCTAATAACAACACTCTTATCTTCAATCCAGCGACCCAATCTGTCGAGTGTTTCGACCCGCGTATTTGGATGACAATTTGGTTGAGGATAACGTGCCTCTGCATCGTAACATGCATTCATTGCAGCCCGAGCCGCAAGGCCTCGCAGAATCTCGGGCGTATCATCTGCAATCAAGGGTAAGCCGATTTTCAATAGGAAAGGGTAGTAAATCTTGACCCTGGCTACCGAGATGTGTGATAGTATGGGTGGTATTGGTTTGGTTGCCGTGTACGACGTTGTGAGCTCCGCCGTAGTTGATGACGCTGCTCCCATTGAACGCCATGTGCGAAGCTGTGAAGACTCAAGAAGAGTCAAGATCCTGCGTGGAGGTCGAATATTACTCGGGTTGTAGAAGGACCTAACCTGCGATGGGATACATGTTGTACATGCACTGTTCTGATTCGCACGAAATGTCGGTCAGCTTCCTCAACGATCAATTGGCGCCTATGTACTTCCAGAGTCGCCGACCAGCGCCTGGGTACACAAGTTCGGAAAGCTGGATGCTGCTAATCCTTTCGTCAGAACAGAACAAGACTGAGGATAGTATGGCAGGGCCGTGACGCACCAAAATCCAGAACTAGAGGTTCGGCCTCGTATGTGAAACTAGTCAACAACCACTGTTCTTCGAGGGTCCATTAAGGACAGGTTACTGGAGGAGTGCGATAGCGGATAGCGAGCAGCACAGGCGGCACTAGCGTCGCCGTCGTGGTGGTGGTAGGTTCAGTTTGGTGTACCTTATGTAAACTCTTTTCGGACTCGTTGACAATGACGATGCGAACAGAATAAGTCGTGCGGTGTGTGGACTACATAGTGCATGTATATCAAACGCCCATCGAATAGAAACGAATACTCAGTATATCTGCAGAACCAATAGATACTCAATACATATCGCAGTCCATTACAACCCCAATGCTGACGACAATAGATACATAACCAAAGGTAAACCTAACCACCCCTAGTTTTCGAATTCCCTGACGTTCTCAGCAACCCCACCCCAAACCCTTTGCCGGGCTCAAACGGCGCCGCACGACTCGATAACGTCGATGTCGATGCACCGCCACCACTACCACTAACATCCAGCCCCTCCGAGTTAACAGCAGCAGTGCTATTCGCACTATTACTATTCTGCCTCCGATTAGGATTCATCAAGATCGTCGGGGGGTGGTGCCTCACGGGAACGTTATGATGAGGCCCATGTGGCCCATGGGAGTGTGGTCCCGCTAGGTGATGATGGTGATGGTGATGAGAATGAGATATGGATGCGGAGCGCTGGCTATGGTTGTGACTATTGGAGGAATGGGAGAAGGCCGGTTGGAGATGATGTGAGTGTGGTAAAGAATGGTTATGCGCATGCGTGGGGTGGCTCTGGCTCTGGTTTTGTGCCTGCTTTGGTGACGTCGCAGGTGTCCGAGTTTTAGTCGAACCCAGAGAGGTGAGAGATGCGTTGGTCGGTCGTTGGATAGGTATTGCACCTGCCGAGCCTGAAGGTCGCCCAATAGTTCCGACCTCTGACGGAGCTTGCGAGCGAATGGGACCTAATCCCATACCCTGTAGTCTGGATTGATGAAGGTGGATGCTCTCCTCCATTTCCAGTTCTTCCAGCTCTCTCTCAACGACATCGAGCTTGTCCTGGAGTTCCTTTACAAGACCCCCTTCAAGCTTTTCCTGTTTCATCTCTAGCTTCTCATGCGCCTTTCCGAGCGTGTTGTACTCGTTTCGGAGCCCATCAACACGTTTTCGAAGAACCTCTTCCTCGCGTTCGCGCTCTGTGTGCATTTTTTCCGCTTCAGCGAGAACACGCTTGTATTCTTCTTCCTTTTCGCCTCGTGCCTTCTCGTGTTCAGGGATAGATTCTTCGACTGATACAATTTCGGCTTTGATCTCGGTAACAGAACCGTTTGTTCTCTTCACAGCCTCTTGCAGCGCCAGCACCTTCTGCTTCATCCGGAGCTCACCGGCAGCATGACGCTCAGAGGTACGTTTCAATACCTCGATTTCGGAACGGAGAGCCGCATCAGCTTTTTGTGAGTCACGACGAGCAGTTTTGAGAGATGCTGTCAGTGTTGCTGTATCAGAGTTGAGTAAGGAGAGCGTGTGTTGCAACTGTGCAATGCGGTCTTCGAGAGTGAGTGGCGCAAAGGTGAATGGGGTAGACGGTTGGTGCTGTGGAGATTGTCCATTCGGTGTTTGTGACGGTGAACCGTTACTGTTGGGCGGAGGAGTGTTTGGTCGTGTAGGGGTGCCATCCTCTGCACCGACTGCGGTATTTGACGTGTCTGTGTCTGTAGAGGTGGTACTTGCAGCACCGTCATCTATAAAAACATTGAATAGAAGCCGAAAGCAGAAAAGAATCGAAGATTACCTTGCGTAATGACCTGACGACTCATCGTCTGACCTTGGACCAGCTCCAAATCGACATCATATTGCCTTCCGGGCATGAGACCGTAAACGATTATCACCGCTTCATCTGCCTTATCATCGATTCGAATGAAGACTCTCCGCCATGCTGCTCGATCGACTTCTACCGACAATCCTCCAGCCAATGCACGCGACACGATAGAGGGCGACTTTTTCGTCTCTGATTCGGAGTTGGTTGTACTGTCGCCGTCTTCGTCGTCGTCTTCCTCGGTTCTGCTGCTGTCTTCAATAGAAAGACCGAGAGCAGCCAAGTCGGGGTCGCCTGCGAGTGGTGTAGACGAAGCGGAGAGGATGAAGGTGACGGAGACTGAGGTAATTTCGCGAACTGACAGGGATAGTGGGGGAATCCATGGGCGTATTGCCGTCCAGCCTGGGGTGTCCATGGGAAGTGGTGAATTGGTGAATGTAGTAGTACTGGTAGAAGAGAGGAAGTCACGCGGCGTCACACTCATGCGAAGTCAAGCGAATGGAGCTAGCGCCCATCTTGATTCTTTTCCCGTTACCACCACAACAAATGTGTTTCTTGGAATTCAATTCAGAATCCTGAAATCTATCCCACAAGAATATCCCTATGGTGTGTTTCATTCTTCGTATTTGCAAGCACTTCTCACTATTACTGAAGTACCAAAGAGTAGGACTTACCAGTACCACCCCGAGCGATTTCCAATTGATTTCGAATTCTATGTTCCTCGGCATCACCTCACGGTGCAACAACCATGAGCCGGCTTGTACTAGCAAACTTGACCCGGTCGGGTGTCCAAGTACACAGCCATCTGCCTCATACGGTGCCGGTGCAAATCCGGATCGCCCCAATGCCACTAAGAAGGACTAGAATGTCACCCAGTATATTCTCTCCGCACTTTTCGCCACCACTCCACTCAGACTGGGCAGTGTATACCGCTACAGCGAGCCTCTTTCCTTGCTAGCTGCGAACTGATGCCCCACTACCTAAAACCGACTATATTATATTGCGCCGGATACGCATCATACTGGAGTTGGTACACATCTACTTCGGGATGCCAGACTCTATACCTGCAGTCACCTAGTTCGGTCGTTCAGTCTACATGACGCACAAACCTGTCCAGCTCTCCACAGACCTCGTATTTATAAAAACATGCCATCTAAACCCTATTTTCCTTCACTCATACTCGCACTCGCATAATGGACTTGCTCTTCTCAAAGGATTCTGTCCGTGACACTACCATATCCTCCCAGGACGGCCGCCCCATATACCACATTTCCACGTCAGAGACGCTAGAGAACGAACGAACGACCATCACAAAGTTTCATCATGAAATGGCCGTCATCCAGTTGATGAACCTCTATGGCGTAGAGACATGTCGCGTTTGGGGCAGAGACATGGCACCCAAAGAAGGCTATGGGCTGACTTCTGTGTACGTTTATTGTCAGCTCTACCTTTCGTCCAGGTACCAAATCGCACTTTGCAGCAAACATACATTCACAGCATCGAATGGGAGACGTTATACATGGAAGAAAGGGATGGTATGTTGATCTCAATGATCGGGTTCTTCCGACGCTCATAGCCCATTTCTAGCTACAAGATGATTACCATCGAGAGGTCGCCAGCTTCGAAAAGGGCCACAAAGGTCTCCTCAGCGGAAGACCCAGCAGTGCCAGGTTTTCCATAGCTCATGAAGAGCTGCCGATCGTCGACGATATTGTGTCTACGTTTGTGATGGTGGAGCAGCAGTTAAGACTTGCGAAGCAGATCAAGACGGGATCTGAGATTGTAGATAATGTTATGACGATCTTGGGCACGTAGTCCTCGTTATACGCAAAATGTTCAATATAAAAATGTACCTTGTTCATTACGATCAACAAGAAAGTAGAGAGATAGTACATATTAGGGAGTTATCTTGCGGGCTGATCACCAACTTGACGCCACATTGCGAGAGCGAATATTTGTATCACTTCTTCGTCCGCTTCAATGCTCCTTGCGCTGGTTCCTCTTCATCATCTTCTGCATCTACAACTTCTTCCTCGACCTGTGCCTGTGCCTCTTCCTTAGGTATTTTACTCCCAAGAATAGTTGGCTTGATACATGCATGAAATATTTCGATGCCAGAAAGATGCTTGTTGTAAGGCACAACCATGCATGTTGTATACGGCTGAACAAAAACCAATCGCCAATCTGTCGGGAGGTTAAGAAACCGTGTGCGCAGCGTCAAGATTCCGTCATGAAATTTGTGTTCAGCCCCTGCTGTCGTCTGTAATAACCACAAGACCCCCTCTTCCACATAGAATGCGCATATACCCATGTCGTTGCGGCCAGTCGGAACATATAGATGCTTGCTCTCGACTTCCATTACCGCGTCTTCCGCTCCATAGGTGATAATTGGCATGCCCTTCAACCTATGTTTGATCGGTGCATCCAAGCTCTTGTTTCGATCGTCCTGCAAAGATCGGTTCACAGAAGGACGACCATAAGCTGTACACCATTGTGGTTCTGTTTGGGAAGGAGCTGTCGTGGTGCTCGATCGCATCGTCCTTCGCGCCCCGGCACTCTTTTTCCGATTCCGACTGGACCTGGACATGTGGACCATGCGATAAAGAGTGATCTCAAGCAGGAAATTTGGGTGTGCAAGTTGATCCAGGACGTAGAATTCGTACACAATGCCAACCAGTTGCTTAGCTTGTCCTGGTCCTGAGAATACGTTGAGGATTTGCTCGCGTGTGGCAAGGTCTAACTCCAGCATGCGACAGCGGATGAGCGTTGTCACGTAGTTACTGAGCAGAACCCTTTTCGATTTTGCACGGAAATCTTCGCCTGAGCGGTCAAGATATTGTATAAGATGCGGACTATTGGGGCCCCCGGAGCTTTCTTGCAGAGAATCCGCCTTGAAGATGTGCTTTAAATGTTCGACAGAGAGCTCGCTAACCGCGCGTTCAATTTCTTCATGGTCTTGCTCATGCTTGTGTTTGTTACGAAAGAGAGAACGGGGGACCTTTCCGACGATTTCAACTCTGCTAGCAATCTCCTCCCAGGACTTGTGATGCAGGATAGACCTGAAAATCCTCATGTCAGATGCGATTCCAAACACGACTTAATCTTCGTACATACCCGGCTTCGAGTTCACTATCGTTCCAACCTTGCATGTAAACTGTGGTGACATTGAGATCAAGTTGGTCCCATGATATCCATTCAGCTCGATGGGATGGAGATGCAGTGAATATGATCCGTGGAGAATCCACTGCGGGACCAACGAGGGAGTCAGGTACTATCGTTCGCCGAGACCCATCGACCACGAGCCACGTATCTGGCGTAAACGGACGGAGGAGATCCATTGAATGGGGAAGCTGACATGGAAAGTGGTCAACACCATCTTGATGGAATAATAACAAGGACTGTGTGCGAGGGTCGAAGTAAAGCGTGGGTTTTGCGTCCACGCATCGTCGATAAAGCACGTAGATCCCAAAAACGGTTTTTCCTGTTGAAGTATCGACGATGTGCGCGCTTGGGAGCTAAGGGCCTGCTCACCAATACCAGGATGTCCTGTTACGGTGACCACCGATCTTTCCGCCTCTGAATTGGCTAATTCAGCGTCGTGAAGCCAATCATACATTTTCTTGTACTCTTCCCGTTCTAGAGCAAAACGAATGTTTGGTTTGAATGTCCGGAATATTGGGAAAGTTGTATGAGCTAAATGTGGTGGCCGCGATTGATTTTGATGTCTCCGAGTCCACGTTTGCTTCCAAAATTGATACATCTCGTCTCGTTCAATTGCTTTTTTCCATCCTGCAGACTGGAGAGTGGAACTTAGACCAGCCGGATCCAGAAAATAACTGGGCGTGGTGTCGCTCATGGTGTGTTGGAAAGGAGCGAGATGGTGACGTCACGTTTCTGGGAAAATGATCTTTGGAGAAAAAAACGCATTAGGGACTCTCAGTGGAAGACCCACAGACTTTCCATAGCCCACGAAGAGCGGATTGTCGACGACATTGTGTCTACGTTTGTTGAGACTTGCGAAACAGATCAGGATGGGCTGATGACTATCTTGGGCACGTACGCCTTGTTATACGCAGAATATTCAATATAAAATGTACCTTTCCATTATGACCCAACAAGGAAGCAGAAAGATAGTACATATCAGGGAGTTTCTTGTGGGTTGATCACCAACTTGACCCCACTGACTTGGTTATTCTTCAATCTCTCCAATCCCGCAACGATACCCGCCAGACCGTTCGGTAGCTCCTCCACTCTGTTGGGCTATACACATGTCGACGTCAGTATGCTACGCGGGATCTCCTAAGAAAACAAATACTTACGACAAATGTTCCATCTTCAAGCCACTGCGTAAAGTTCTTGTAAAGCAGATTGCCCAACGGTCGATGTAGGTCATATATATTGGCAGAAACGCGGTACACCTTCTGCCTCTTCTCAATATCAGATGGCATCGGCATCCTCGGGGGAAGAACTGTAGCAATAGGCGCATCATCTGCGGTAACAGCGACACCGGCAGCAAGGGTTTCGGGTTTGCTGATAGCATCGTGAAAAACGTCGACAGGTTTTCCTCCGGTGATCTTCTTCACTTCCTCAGGCAACTCGGTAATCGATACGAGCTTGCGATCGACGACGTGTGTTGCACCAAGGGATTTGAGAAACTCGGTGTGCTGGCCTGAGGCGTAGGTGATTATGGTCGAGAAGCCTGCGAACTTGAGGAGTTGGATACCTAAGACAGGTGTTAGAGGGAACTTCAATGATTGGTTGGGGAACTCACCGTATTGCCCTACGGAGGAGCTTCCGCCGATAACGAGAGCCGACTGGTCGTTATACTGGACTTTGGGATCGAAAGTTGGATTCAACGCTGCGCCACTTTCTGAGAACAGGGGAATAGCAGCAGTGGCGAAGCATAGCGGAACGCTAGCAACTTGGGCATACGAGTATTTCGCTGGAATCTGTGACCCAAGTTAAACCGTTTCCTGGTTGCATCTCGATATTTCAATGCTGACCTTGGCTGCAAGCTCTGCAGGGCAGCGGGTATATTGCTGAAACCCACTGAACTCGTTCTTCCAGGTGCCATGAAGGAACCTAACGATGTCAACGGTAAGGAACGCGCCATTAGCGGAAGACGACAAGCCCTAACTTACACACGTTCTCCTTTGACGAAACCTTCAACTCCCTCACCAATCTCTTCAACGTCTCCTGCAATGTCAAGTCCCAAGATGGCGGGATAGTCTTCAATGGCGACGCCAAGGGTTTGGATCAACCAGTCCGCAGGGTTAAGTGCTGTCGCCTTGATCTTGACGAGTATTTCGCCGGGCTGAGGCTCTTGGATATCCCGTGTATCGACGACGAAGGGTCCTTGTTTCTCTTTGAGGAAGAGAGCTTTCTGAGTGTTTGAGTTCATGATAGGAAGACAGGTTGCATTTGGATAGTGGGAGGTATCGACTTAAATCCAAGGTCAGTCCGCATAAACGGCTCTCTGCGTTGAATTGAATGAGCTCTGAAGTGATCTCGGATGTTGAGTGAGATTACGCAGTGAACATATCTCGGGAGGTATCCGTGTTGCTGTACAAATTTCAGCTTCGGATCAGCCGCGACCTGGTGTAGTATTCCCCTTGTCCTAGAGTTTTAGAGCAAAGCAATATGGCAGATTGCCGTTCAGAGTCATGGATGGCTTAAACTTGTAGTCAGAAGTATAGAGCTGAACGAAGGTCAAATTTAAGTCAACAGAAATTCCAAAATGACTCGCCATTTTCCAATATTTGCCCTTTGAATTTTCTGCTTCCTCAGAATAATGATAATTCCGCGCTCTCCTGCTCCAGTTCGTGTTGGTTGGACGGGCCAAAAGGATTTGGATTACCTTGACGGTGGTAGTTCGTCTGAGGAAACTCCTCCGTCGGGACTTTTCCGTAGGAGGAACCGACGGCCCATCCGTGTAAATGTGGCTGTGCTAAACCTTCGACGACTACTCCGACGACATTTTTTCTGGGATTCGTTTATGTGTGAGTTTTTGGTTGCTCTGTTTTTTGCGAGGAGCTCTTAATCGGATTGTGTAGCTGTCGCTAAACTCACCTTCCCACCTCGAATGGGAGGAATTCTCAATCCCGTATTTGGGATATCGCGTACCCGCGATCCCGTTGTTTACCGACTGTTTAACTTCGCGAATGAGAGGCTTTGAACTCGGATTTCTAGTGCGAAGTATAGCAGATTGAAGCTCCCAGTCGTGGCTCACCATGTCTAAACTTGAGAAGGAAACACTGGAGGCTCGAGCAGACTGAAGTCAACAGAAATTCCGAACTGACTCGCCATATCATTTTCCTTCGTACGTCGCCTACCCGCGACATCTCACAAGTTCCGATGTTAACCGACTGTTTTGACTTCTCTGGCTACAGTTTCGAGCTTCGAATCAAGGTCACAAGGGCATCTTCAGCGGAAAAACCAAGAGTTATAGGTTTTCTATGTCCTGAGATCACCGATTTGGACGACATAGGAACGGGATCACCCCAGGTGAGGTCAACTGCGACACTATCACTGTATTTAGTCTGATGAACTTGATTATAAATGCCAGAACCAGCCATATAAGACATGGATCGCGTTCTAAACCCGGATAAAGCCTAGCTGCCTCAGTTGGTATCTCTAACAACCCATAAAGAAAATCGTATCGCGACTCGAAACACCTACACTGCACCCCCATCATGCCCCAGCAAAAGGCTCTCTTACTTGAAAAGAAACAGGGCCCATGGGTAGTTGGTTCGCGCGAGATCGAGACACCTAAGCCAGGGGAACTTCTCGTCAAGGTGCAAGCTGCTGGACTCAACCCGATTGATTGGAAGATTCAGACGTACGGGATCTATGTCGAAGATTTTCCTGCGATCCTTGGCATGGATGTTGCAGGCGACGTGGAGGAAGTTGGAGCAGATGTTGAAGGATTTGAGGAGGGAGATCGTGTGTGAGTGTCAGCTTGACCGGTAATTTCTTTAGCTTATCGAGTTCGGATACGCAGGTTCTTCCAGGCTTCTTTTTCAAATGAATGTTCTGGGTTTCAGCAGTATACGAGGTGAGGTCTTCCGAAGATGAGTTGCGTTGGATGCTTACGTTCCATGCAGGGTCCCGAGTGAGATAGTAGCAAAAGTGAATTCGTGAACAACTTCCTTCATACATAAATTCTGACATGTTTATATTGCATAGATCCCATCAAAGTATTCATACACTCAAGTCGCCAGCCTTCCTCTCGGTTTTGCAACAGCTACCATCGGTCTATTCGCAGAGTTTCCGAGGGGCTTGGGGTTGAACCCAACATTTGATCCAAGCGTTCAATACAAGGGTTCAGCTGCTCTTGTTATCGGAGGAAGCTCTTCAGTTGGCCGATATGGTAACCTTAACTATTCTCGTTTCACAACTTGGGTTACTTACGCCATCTCTAGTCCTTCAAATCCTCAAGTTCTCCGGCTTTTCGACCATTATCGCTTATGCTTCAAGCCAACACACCGAGACGCTTTTGTCACTCGGCGCGACAGATATCATCGACCGAAACAAAGTCGCGATTTCCGACCTTCAAAGCGCGGTCAAGAATATCACCACTACACCCATCTCCGTCGTATACGACGCTATCGCTTCACCTGATACCCAGAATGCAGGATACACCGTTCTTGCTGATGACGGCAAGATGGTGTTGACGGCCAAGCCGAACGTCGACAACAAGTTGCTGGTGGAGAGCAAGAAGCTGACGAACGTGTTTGGGAGTGTGTACCCCGAGCCGAATCGACCGCTTGGAAAGATTATGTACAAGAATCTTACGAGGTGGCTTGAGGAGGGCGTGTTTGTGGTAAGTGCGCTGAACTTGCTTGGATAACATACGTTGACGTCTTTTGCTACAGCCCAATCCTGTCGAGGAACTCCCAAACGGTCTGGCGGGTATAGCTGATGGGTTGGAGAGGCTGAAGAACAATCAGGTTGGAAGTGTAAAGTTGGTCGGAAAACCACAGGAGACTGCTTGAGCCTTGAAATGCCTGCGTATGTTTGCAGATAGGATGTTCATGAATTGTAGAATACTAGTGAAGGCTCAGAACTGCGTCAACATTCGAGAATTTATCGTCGTTCGGGACTTAAAGCATCTGTTTGTGATTTTAGAAGACTGGCGTGATGATTCTCCTTCGTACACGATCATTCGCTATCCTTGGGCAATAATTCCTTGATGTTAAGATCAACTCAAAGCTCTCGTTAGGGAGCGTTTTCATTCTCATTTCACGCAACATTTGGAATTATAAAAATGTATTTTCTTTTCGCTAATAATTTTATAGATTTAAAGAGGACTTACCTATCTACTTACCTATCTACTTATGCTTTATACATATCCGGGTCTGCAAAACCAAACAAAAACCAATCAGCTCCAGCGTGTACCTACCCTTCATTCCTGGGCGTCGGGCTGAACAGCACCTTCCTTCTCCAAAGTTGCAGGTGCAGGCGCTTCGTCAGCCTCAAGTTCCGGAGATTCAGGTCGGGCGGTATCACGGCGAGAGCAAGGGCAACGATGACGGTGGTGTGGGGTCCGAGGTGGCGGTGGAGGTGGATGATGACCCATGAACTCGCATCCGTGGAAGTATGGTCCTGGAGGCGGCGGAGGTGGTGGTGGGCATCCGCACCAGCCAAATCTGTCCATTGGAGGAGGGAAAGGTCGCCCGTAGAAGCCATGACCGTGACCGTGGTGTGGAGGAGGATAGTGACCGAAATGAGGTGGTGGAGGCGGGGGCGGCGGCATGAAGTCTTCGCCGCCAAAGTGAGGTGGCGGAGCCCGACCACAAGGACCTGATGGTGGAGGAGGTGGTGGCGGCATATCGCCTTCAGCAGCGCCGCAAAAGTGATTCGGGGGAGGCCCGAGTGGTCCGTGTGGAATGTGCGCATGGTGACCTAGTGGTGGTGGTGGTCGATGGTGGTGCATTTCATGACCATGCATCTCACGGAAGTTCATACCGCATTCATGAGGAGCTTGTCCACGATAGAGAGGATGCATGTGCATATGGGGAGCGTAGCAGTGCATTGTGACTGCTAAGAAGTCTTAGAAGTTGGGGTTCAGGTAGGAAGAATTCCTGAGGTTTGTGAGCTTGAGACGAGGGTTTTTATACCCTTGCTGGAGCTATATTTGGTCGGATTTCCCACTGCGCATTTGCTGCGCTTTGAGTGGTTCTGACTTGGTTTCGGCTGCGTCGATGCTTTCGAGGCAAGAGATGTGCGAGGGCTCGGACTTGCCCAGGCCTTTTAGCTTGCGCTATTTCTCTATGTCCAGCAGGTCTCGAGTATGGCGGGAGCATGGTAGACCGAAATTCAGAGTCATTTTCCCTGGCTCAACAGAACTGAACGGAATAACATAGAGTCAGATTGAAGGCAATCGAGTCAATCGAAAGTGACTCGCCGTGTTCTACTGTTTTCTTTGCGGTTTCTCCTTTCCCAACCAGAACAATAACAGTGACCCTTCCAGTTCATAGTCAGCGAGGCTCTTGTTGACTGGGTAAGGCGAAAGCATTTGTATGAGGACTTGAGGAAGGAAGAGAAACCTGTAAATGTGGCTGTGCTAACTTTCAATCTTTCGACGTGTACCGCGACGACCACGACATGTAAGTACGCCCAATAGCACCTTCTCTCCTTCCTTCTCATTCAACTTTACATTCACAGAACACTTTCGCGTACACGACCAAAATGAATCTCTCGCTCTACAGCATCAATGCATTCATCGTCACTGACAGCGAAGGACACCGCGTCCTCGCAAAATACTACCGACCTAAAAGCCATCCTCAAGGGGAATCCAAAGATCTCTTGACGTTGAAGGAGCAAAAGGCTTTCGAGAAGGGACTTTGGCAGAAGACGAAGAAACCTGGAGGTTCGTTGCTCCCACCTACTTCTTGCCAATTACCCCAATGCCAATGCTATTAACCGGACAGGCGACATCATCCTCTACGAAGGCAAACTAGCAGTATACAAACACTCCCTCGATCTTATCATGTACTTCATCGCCAGCCCGTCTGAAAACGAGCTCATGCTCATGACGGCGCTCAACTCGCTTGCGGATGCATTGTCGTTGCTTTTGCGTGGTCAGCTAGAAAAGAGAGGTGTATTGGAGAATTTGGATCTGGTTCTGCTTTGTTTGGATGAGACGGTTGATGATGGGTAAGTCTTTCTTTTTGCTTTCTTGTGGATGTCAAGCTGATATTGGCCCAGGATAATCGTCGACACGGATGCAGGTGCTATTGCGTCGAGAGTTAGCAGGTCGAGACCTGACACGACGGAGATCAATATCAACGAGCAAACGATTATGAATGCGTATCAGACTGTGAGGGATAGAGTTGCGCAGAGGATAGGGCAGCTATAGAGAGATGTGGTTGTTGGTTTGCTGTACCGGTGCAATTGGCACCTCTTTTGTTTCTTGACCGCTGTCCCTGGATTGTATGAATAACATTTGACGAATTTACAACTGCCAGAACTTTGAGACGTAGTATGCCAGACTCTCGTCAAGGCCGTTGCGGCCTACTTGAAGCAGGTACATTTGAAGAGCCCATTGATATGCTTAGACGGTGAGTCACGCTTCCCAATTCTGTGTACGAATACTGAGGTATGTTCCATTAGTTTAGCCTGGAATCATTCATCGTGTTGTCGCGTCAACTTGAAACTAGTGCTGTGATTCATGACTTCAGACTCTGGTGGAATACCGATGGGACACGACGTTGTTTATGGCCGCAAACCATTCATACCGTTCTACACATCGCATAGAAGGAGGATTCAGGGACATGCTTGGTATAGAGTTTCGTCGCTAGATGGAAAGACTTGGGATGAACAGCCGTTCTTCAACTTGAGTGATGCAGATAACTCGGGCAGGTCTACGGTACTGTGAGACTACAGTAGTTTTTCCTTCTAGGTAGCTACGTGGTACTTTGAGATCGAACAAGTTTTCATGAAATTACATCCTGCCCCTTTTGGAGAATGGGACAATGCACGACAGCTGATGAGTCAATTCGGCGAACAGTCCAAATGCGGATGTCCATGGAGGAGAACAATGAGTGTCACAAAAGTCACAGTCACAGGCCACCATCAAGGCCACCATCAGATGACTGCCTGCAACTTTTTAAAGAGCGCGTCTCTGTTCACAACCATGTCGACCGTTTTGGATTTCCCCAGAAATGGATTCCTCTTCCAATGAGGATGAGAATCAGCACCAAGATAGCCAGCATTCTTCTTCTCACGAACTAACCTCTTTCCAACTTCAACCTTCTCCCCATTCTCCCATACCATCCGAATTCTTATTGAACCGTGGCTCTCCTCACACACCAGCTCGCGTTCCGGAAAACCAACTTCGATCCATTGCTTCAGAACCGCAACCACGACCCCGACTTTCTTCACATTTGCAGGGAACATCTGCTCGTCCCAGTCAATCCATGTTCCAACCCACGGATAATCCTTTTACGACGCCGTCATTTGGCATCGACGACGACGGCTCTCATGAGGCCAGCATTGACAACACCCCTTACAATGCCGGTTCAGCAAGCCATACCCGGCACGAAATTCAAACGACCCACAAGGATTTCGAGCCTTTCCTCAAGGTCGACATCGAGCACGAGAAGCCGGTACAGCTCGATCAGTACACATCGAAAGTTCTACACACCGATAATATCACATCCCAAGACCGGAGCGCCTTGAACGACATTGCAGGTTCGGCGAAATTTCACGAGTTACTTGCCGCGTATACCAGGAAGATGTCGGACGAACCCGAGCGGTACCCTCCATTCGTAGAGCTGTTCAACTGGGCCATTGCGCAAATGAAAGCCAAGGGGCTCACAGATAACGAGCTAGACATCGTACTATGCATTGCTGACCCAATGCCGATTCGCGGATCCAAGACGGAAAGAAAACCCGACGCCATTGGAGTGAAGGCATTGACGCTTTATATGCGAACGGCGAAAGGGAGAGCGGCATATGGGAAGGTGCAGAAGGCGAGTGCGAACGCGAAAGGAAAGGAGAAGGCGCTGGTCATTAACTATGACGAGGTATATCGAGTAGCAAAGCGACCGCCTACAAAAGATTCGCCTTTTATCTACATGTGGGATGACGTGTTATTTTTCATCGAGCTTAAAATGCATTCCCAAGCGATTCAGCAAGCACTCGCACCCCCTAAAGGTATGTACACCGTCCAGGTCTAGTGAAATGTGCTAACGTCTTGTATAGATGCCTCTAAGAGCAAGAATAAGGGTAAGGGCAAGGGCAAGCAATCTCAAACACCACAGGCACCTCCTCGAGATGTACGTCGAAGTGCTCGTCTCGGAGGCTCAAAGTCGACCACATCGACTGTTGCCAGTGGAAGCCACGATCCAGAGCCCTCTCGCTCTACGGAACCCGTGCCTCCTAGTATTGCGTCGAGCGGAGTCAAACGCTCTCGCGATCAAGTAGAGAGCACCAGCGAAGTCGCTACCGGGCTCTTAAAACGTCGTAAAGTGGCGGACATTCCTCTCAAGTACCGTCTTCAATGCGCCAGCTACGCACTGGAAATGTTCAATCGCGGTGGATTACGTACCCACGTCATCGGAACTCTCATCGTCGATGATGAGTTTTATATCTTCCTCTACACTCGTTCAGGATCATGCCGCACATCCAAATTCTCCTTCGTCAACGACCCTCATACCTTCCTATGCGTGCTCCTTGCTTTCTCTCGCATGACCCTCGAGGACTGGGGTATCGTTCCCCAAATCCAAGCTTGCAGACTCAGTCACCCTTCTCCTGCTCTATCCCCACATGTAATCGACCGCTTCATCTTTTCAAAGCAATCCTTCACTATAAACGGCACCGAATACGTCCTTGAAGAAGTCCTGATTTTTCCCCGCGGCCTGCTTAGTAGAGGAACGTGGGTCATTCGAGCCACATGTGCACGACACGCTGTCGTCGCTATGAAGTTTTCGGCTCTTCCCGTTTCTAGAGTGGGGGAATGGACCGTCGTAAAGAAGGCTGTCGATACGGCGAATGCGAATCCGGGACAACATGCCTGGGTTTTGAATCGGTTACCTAGGATTCACGATGGAGGAGATATTGATATGCCATCGTTTGCGGAATTGTTTGGAGAGGACTACGAGAAGCGAGGATTGAGATTTTTGGTTTCAGAGTTTTTGATTCCGATTACTAAACTCACGGACTCGAACGAGATGGCGTTGGCGTTTAAGGATACCGTTGAATGTAAGTGGTGATTTCTCTCGATACCTGCCGTGTGCTGACCACGAACAAATGTGTAGGTCATCAATGGCTCGTTCAGTTCCCTAGGATCCTACACCGTGATATCAGCGTGAACAACCTAATGTGTCGACGAGTCGGCGATCAGATTTATGGTGTTCTGAACGACTTTGACCTTGCGTGCTTTATCGACGATCACAAGTCTCCTACATCGAAGCATCGTACTGGTACCAAGCCTTTCATTGCGACCGATCTGTTGTCCCCGGTCAGCTCGGATCCAACAGGGCAAAAGCACTACGTGAGGTACGACTTGGAGTCGTTCCTATACGTCTTTGCTTGGATCATCGGTCGCTTTGAAGACGGGAAGGAGATTGAGAATCCGCCGTATGAGAAGTGGTCACAGGGTGAATGGGAGGATGTTCGACAAGTCAAAAACGATTGGTTTACTAGACCGATGGATCAAGTTGCGACTCGTGGCTATGCGCCGCTGCGAATGGTTTTGCGAGCGCTGGTCAAGCAGTTTAAGTCTGGGAGGGATGAGTATTATGTGGCGTTGGATGATAAGGAGTCGAATGGTGGCGAGTTGAGGACTGCTGATGGGGAGTTGTTTGATGAGGCTACGTTGGATGGAAAGGTGACTTATACGACGTTCCTTTCGGCATTTAAGGATATCCCGGATCCTAGGCGTACTTGATTGCTATGGTCTTCTATGATATATCTTCCATCTGTATAAGTATACTCGCAAACCGTCTCATTGTATTTAGATTCTGTATTGTTTATGTCGACAATGTAACCTCAATTAATTGTAGATACGAACTGCATAAACTACAAAAACACAGATGTGCCTCGTAAATGACCACCGGTTTACCACTGTTCTTCTCGACTTAGCTGTTCCACAAACACAAACGTAACCACAATCTCATCGATTATAGGCATCCCTTCTTCTGAAATCGAGAGCGTTGCCGGACTTGGTTTTCCGGAAAAGAATCCTGAATGGCTACGTTCGAATGAGGCGATGGTGATGTTGCGGTTGTCGCGTAGCTTGATGGGATGGGAATAGGCTATATCACGACTCACGCGACGGTAAAGTTTGGAGTGAACGTACGACCGGGCCGTTTGACTTTAACTTCCATGTGTATACTTTCCCGTCGGATGCAGTGAATGACCTTGCGCTATGTGTACGAAGGATCTCAATCCAGCTTCCCATAAATCACGGAAAGGTGCTTACTTTCTAAAAGACCCCATAAATGTCCCATCACGAACCGGTACTATATCGCTACCTCCACAACGACATAAATCGTCATTGCCCAATCGAACGACTCCGACATCCTGTCCTTGAGGATTCTGTATCGTGGTAACTTCGAAGTGAAGTTGAAAGAATCTCTTTCTGGGAGGAGTGATTATTTGGTATTTGAGTTGGTGGTTGCCCAGTCTGAGGTGGGTATCTTGGACATCGTCTGGCGAGAGGAGGAGGACCATTAGAGCGGACGGTGCCTCTCAGGCTAGTATAAGTATGTCGTCAATGCCAATGATGGGAATGCCAACCTGTGCTATTTTACAGCGGTACTCCCGAGTCCTGGTTTTGAACACGGGACGACTGGCGGGAAGGAACCAGTGCAGTGTTAAAGCCACCGGGTTTTGTTGTTAGGTAGAAGAAACGTGCGTCCACAACCTCACTGGGAAACGTTCATCGTAAGCCTGGGGTAGCGACCTTCAGGATTTTGAATCACGGTCAACCTACAAAACACATCTCTGCATTCTAGCCAGATTCCCCAGCACTGAAATCAATCCTTCCCGCGTTTGCGCAAACTCTGGGGACACAAAGGAACTCGTATAGGCACCTGTAAAACTCGTAGGCGCACTGCGCCTCGTGGATGGTCTCGCAATGTGAGCGTAGATCAAGAAAATAGTGCCACGACCCGCTTCCACAAGTCATCGAATGGCATCCCTCGAGGCGTTTAGGAAAGACGACAACACAGACAGCAAAAGGAAGAAGCTAGGTGAAGGGGAGAGCTGGGAACACGACGGAGACTCAGCACCACGCCACGAAGGGATGCAGTAAAACGAGGAACAAGGCCAACAAAAACTAGGAAGGGTGAGAGTTGACCTTTCAGTATGGGGTTGAGAAGAGATACCAGGTAGTGAAAACGATAGAAATGTTCATTGTCACTGAGAACGACTAACACAAAAGTAGGCCTAGGCCTGGACGGTACCAAACCACCATTTACACGGAAGGAGCTTATCACCAGTTTTCGCGAAATCTGCTCGCCCAGCAAAGGCTTTGCCTTGTAAGAGAAGGGGTATCCAATGACAATCTGTTTCCCACATCTTGTCAAAGGGGATTGGGGGCGTATCTTGTGTTGAAAACCATTCGGGTCGCATTTCGTCCGTTCTACGCGTCGTCAGGTAGAGTGAGCTATATAGAAGAGAGAAACTCACTCAGTAGGTTGACCAGTATACTCCTCTCCGCGGTATATGTCTATATGAAAGGCTTTATCTTCGCCTTCGCTCAAGAAGAATAGGACACCGGCGTGTTGGAGGTTTCCTTTGATACCTGCTTCTTCCTAGGGTTCGTTAGTAGGTATTGGGCAACAGAAGCACGAAGTTACCTCGAGTTCCCTAACAGCTGCATCTAGAGATGTTTCTCCTGGTTCGACTTTTCCACCTAGAGACGCGTCAGAAGCTAGTTGAGGCAACGTGTCTGGATAGCTCACCGAATCCATTGTACCTAGAGTTCTATGAGCTTGATACAGTAGAGGTAAAAAAAATACTTACTTTCCCATTCCAAACCCTCGTTTCTTGAACCCAAGTAGAATCTGGATAGAATGCTATATGTCTGTGTCACGATAGCAAAAACATTGGCAGCCACCTGATTATTTCGGACAATGAACGCATTTGTGTAGAATTTGACTGTATCATAAGGTATCCATTCTTGCCTATCACCACCTTGAAGATATTCTCGTAGATTTCCTTGCACGCCTGGAGGTGCCATCGTGGGTGAGGCAAAAGCGAGGCAATTACTTGGCTGGGGCAAGAGCGCTTCACAGGCTTACATAACAAGCAATAACCTTTGCTCAGCGTCGACCACGACGACGACGACGCTCGAGTGATGGTGTCCCCCTCAACATCCAAACGACGTACTTCACGTTCCCCAGACCCTCGACCATACAAAAGACAAGCACCGTCAACGCCAGAAGAAGGCGAAGTCGACGACGGCAGCGCGCCTCTTCCGTCTCTTCCACAACCACAGCTAGTACATGCTTTACCTCCAAAACCAACGACAGCAGCTTTGGCTGAATCTTCATCGAAATCAAAACCAAAGATAAAGTTTCCGTTCAAGACGAAGCAGGCTCAGGCTCAGGCTCAGTCGCAATCAGAGGGTGTACAGAATGTTTTTTCGAGGACTTCATCGCCTCCACCACAGGCTAGGAGAGAAAGAGATGATGATAGACGGTATGGGGATGTAAAGGAAAGAGAGAGAAGGAATAATAGCCGTGGTGATCATTGGGAACCTTCACGAAGAGATAGAGACAGACGCTCTCGTTCACGCTCACGCTCATTTTCGCCTTCTTCGTCTGAGAAACATCGGTTACCTTCTCGACGCTCACCAGAGCCTGCATTTAGTCCGCCTAGAGGTCGTGGATACGACAGGGAAAGGGAAGATAGACATGACAGGCGAAGAGATAGAGACAGAGACAGAGACTGGGATATGGATTACAGGGACAGAGACCGCGACCGCGACCGTCGTCGGTGGGACGACGACAGACATTATCGACCTCAAGCTTACTCTTCACATTGGGACCGCAGAGATAGAGAAAGAGACAGGGACAGGGACAGAGACGACTACGAATACGATTACTACCCACGTAGACGTTCGTCCTCTCGCAGTCGACACTATGACAGCTATCGTCCATCTTCCCCCGATAAAGACAGGGAAAAGGACAGAAACCCCCCTTCTTCTCTACCTCCTTCACAACAAGACTTTGCACGTACACCCCCAGGTCCACCACCACCACCTTCACCTACGCACCCATCCGAACCCACGCAACCCCCAGCGCCTCCATCATTACCTTCACATACACCTCCACCCCCACCACGTACACCCCCTCCCATTCCACCGCCTGATACACGCCTCGCTCAGCCTAAACCACGGTTACCCGAAAAACCAAAAGCTAAAGCTATTTATATGCCCGTTAATCCACCTCAAGCGCCTCCGTCTGATAAATACAGACCACCAGACGAGAGAGAGCGCGAGAGAGGACAAGACCCAGCACCACCGCCGAGGATACGCCTCGTCAAACGTAAACCTGTGCGCGAAGTTTCCAAGAAGGAAGAGTTGGCTAGGTTTGGTCGGGTTTTGAAGGGGTGTGGGTCGCAAGACGACTATGAGGCTACGACAAAGTTGGGTGAGGGGACTTTTGGGTGCGTTTTGTCCTTGGGTTTTGTTAGGTTGATTTACTCAAACTGATGTGAAAACAGAGAAGTGCACAAAGCGCTCCAAAAAACCACCGGTCGAGCTGTCGCACTCAAACGTATTTTGATGCATAACGAGAACGAGGGTATGCCAGTAACGGCACTTCGGGAGATTAAGATTTTGAAAGCGATGAAGCATCCTTGTGTTATTGAGATTTTGGATATGTTTATTGTTAGGAGTATGTCTTTTTTTTTTTTTTTCCTTTTTCTTTTGATGCGGTTTCGGCGGCTGATGCTGATGCTGATGCTAATGTAGGCAAGGATAACCAACCCATGTCTGTATACATGGTTTTTCCATACATGGACCACGATCTCGCAGGTTTACTGGAAAACGAAAGGGTTAAGCTCCAGCCTAGCCATATAAAGCTGTACATGAAGCAATTGCTGGAAGGTACAGCTTATATGCATCGGGTATTTCCATTTCTATACCTGTTCAAAAACCTCGATGCTAACAACGCCGCTATACACAGAACCACATCCTCCACCGTGACATGAAAGCTGCCAACCTACTTATATCAAACACTGGTTCTTTACGTATAGCCGATTTCGGTCTAGCACGTACATACGAGTACGGTCGGCCGCTTGATACTCAAAGTCGCGATTGGGTAGGAAGGAGGTTGGAGGAGAAGGAAAGAAAGTATACGAATTGCGTTGTTACGAGGTGGTACAGACCACCAGAGTTGTTGATGGGAGCGAGGAATTACGGAGATGAGGTTGATATTTGGGGGATTGGGTACGTGCTTTCTCTTCTTCCTCCTCCTCTTCCTTTTGCCGACGCTAACGCACATCCAGGTGCATCCTAGGAGAAATGTTCAATCGCCGACCCATTCTCCCCGGAACGTCCGATCTCGACCAGCTAGAACGTATCTGGCAGTTGTGTGGTACACCAAACCAACACACTTGGCCGAATTTTGATAATCTGCCTGGATGTGAAGGTATCACGAGGTGGAATACGACTCATCCGAGGAGAGTTAGGCAGGCTTATGAGGTGTTAGTCTTTCCTTCCTTCTTTTCTTGTTGACTCTTGATTTTGACGCGATGGGAATGGAACAGGGTTGGCAAAGAAACATGCGATTTACTGGATAAACTCCTTATTTGTAACCCACAAGAGAGGATCACAGCGGAAGATGCGTTGAATCATGAGTATTTTTGGACAGATCCGTTACCTGCAGATCCAAAAACGTCAGCTCTCCCTTTTTCCTTTCTTTTCCTTTTTCTCGCTCGCTCACACACATACCAACAGTCTACCCGTTTACGAAGCCTCGCACGAATTCGACAAACGCAGTCAAAGAATGCATCAACGTCCACCTCCAGCTGCACCACCACATCCACACGTGCCTTCGTTACCCCCTGGGCAGAGGTATGGACACGAGCCGCAGCATAGGGCGATGTCGATACCGTATCAAGGGCTTAATGGTCGAGGCCCTATTGGGTTCCCGCCGCCGGTTCATTATAGTAATGGCGGTGGACCGCCTGGTGCTTATGGTGGCGCTCCTGCTCCTGCTCCTGCTCCTGGGAGGTATGACCCTAGACTACCGCGTGCACCGTCGTTGGCGAGGAATGGGCCATATGGTGGTGGTGGTGGCGGCGGTGGTGGAGGAAGGAATGGAGTCGGTAGACCTCCGCCGCCGGTACAGAGGAATACAGGTCCCAATCCTGGGCCTGGGCCAGGACCAAGATTGGCGCCGCCGCCAGGTCTACCTCAGAGGCCTGCTGATCCTCAAGGAAAGAATGCACCAGTACCTGCACCGGCGACGAGAGGTGGGGAGTTTGATGATAGAGGCGGTGGTGCGGGGGCAGGGTTGAACTATGGTTGACCATGTCTCCGTCTCCTTTTTAGTCTCGTGCGTTTCGTACTTAGACCAGACCAGGCAACGTTCAGGAGCATCCTTGTTTGTTTTTCGTCTTCCGTGATTGTGTGACTCATGCATTTCAGGTTACTTATACAGACATACAGGCATATTTGATACCTACCTCCATCCATTCATTCGTTCCTCGCATAGTGTATAAGAGTATGTAAGTAAGTGATATTGCAGCTTGAATATCGATTTGCTATCGTTATGTAAGCTGAACAAGACTTTGCACAACACCACCATGACCACCCCCCGCGTTTGGTATCTCCTCGTCGACCACAAGAATCAGCCCATTGGAAGGCCCTCCAAGGTGTCATCTCTGGGCATAGAATATGTCGTTGACTTGAAGGAGAAAGTGAAGGAAAACGCAGCGGTCACTCTCAAGGACGTCGCTGCCTCCCAACTCGAAGTGTGGAGATGCACGAATCAGGAGATCCGTTTTGTCGGAAAAGATATCCGGGCTCATGTCCAGGAGGTCTTCTCCAAGGATCAGGTTGTATATCTGAACGAGCAGCAGGAAATAGCAGAGTTGCGGATCAAGGCAAAAGAAATACTACTCATCCGGGTACAGGCCCTACTGCAAAGTACGTTGTAGCCTTCCGCGTTATTCTGCTCTAAAGCCCTGTTACAGAGCTACTGAATGACAACAGTCTAAACAACTACTGGCCTTACCGTATGCACAAATTGTTTTGGGGGAAGAACTACCTGTTGTCGCAGGCGGAGTGGGAAGCTCGCCCTTTGGATTGGCTCAAGTCTACGAATTGGCATTTGTATCGTCTTAGCTATTATGAAAAGTTGGAGGAAAGGATCAAGACTATCAAGCACGCAGGAAAAGAAGGGGTCGTCATCCTTGGAAACCCGGGTGCTGGTAAGTGCTAAAAACGCTATAATACTTGTACTCATACTCGTTGACAGGAAAATCCAGCTTCTTAGAGTACTTGTACATTCGAAGTCTTTGCAACAAAGAAGACGTCGTTTACTTTTTCGACGGAATTATCGCAATCCATACAGAAGAAAAGTGCTATGTCACTAACAGCAAGTCGCTCCCACTGGGGTTCTTCGAAGTGGATTTCAATGGTGTCACTTTACTCATCGAATGGAACAGGCTCGCAGATCCACCAGCTGCTTTGGTCCGCAAAGGAGTCCGCCTTTTCGCAGTTCAGGCAACTTCTCCAAGAGAGGAGAGATATAGATGGATTGAACAACGTCTCTCGGTGGAAGTCGTTGTAGATCTTCCCTCTAATGAAGACTTTTACAAGATGTGGGTTTCCTTTGCTTGCCCTCCGATTTATTCCTGTTGCTAACTGTTGTGAACATACAGTCTTCCTACGCATACTCGGGCGAATGTCGATGCTGCAATTGCCAAATGGGGTCGGGACATACGTAAAATACAGAAAGCTTTAACTGACGGAGAGGGATCCTTGGAGAACACTGTCAAGACCGCTCTCGACAGGATGACCTTGGACGATTTGCATATCCTCTCCAAAAATCCTTCAGCGTCGCCGCTATGTTTCTCCCATGGCCTCATCGCTACGGCGGCTCAAACTCTGGATAGGTCCTGCCCCACCGACTCGGACATCATGGTTCACTTCATAACATCTCCATACATCTGTCGCACCTTCCTGCAAGCTATTGTCCTGATAAAGAAGGTGAAGCTTGAGGAATTCTTCTTTATGCTGCGCTGCGATACCTCTTTGGGAGCTACCAGAGGCATAGTCTTCGAAAACCTGGCACACGAAGCGATCATAAACAGAGGCAAATTCGAGGTACGACCGGTGGATCTTAGAAGCGGACACGTGGTCGAATCCGGATCCAAATTCAATTCTCTAACGAACCTCCTCAGAGAGTCAGATCTCTCACCATCTCTCTACTCCCAGCATACAAGGGTGGCGGAAACAAGGTCACCATCGTGCTATTACATCCCCACTGAATCCAATAATCCCACGTTTGATTCCTTCATGGTCTCTCACAACAATCGTTGCATCGCGTTTCAGATGACGGTTGGGAGAAACCATACGTTGAAGGAGAAAGGGCTGAATATATTGATGAAGCGTTTCGGTAAAGTTGTGGGAGGCGGAAAACATCAATTTGTCTTCGTAGTTCCTCAGGGATCCGAGTTCAGGTTTCCACCCTTGCCTGGGGGATCTTGGGACCAGGAGTTTGAATTCTACATTCTTCAACTCAGTGGTGCGTTACTGTGCTCTCTCATATTTGTTCATAAACTGATAACCCCACCAGTGGGCAATGACTTTCTTGGCTACACCAGGATCGACCGACCTTGTGATGGGGATCCCGAGTTACCACCCGGTGAGATCCAGGATATTGGCATTGAAATGGGGAGTGAAGCATAAGTACATACCTGTCTGTGGGAGCTGGTTCAACAGAATTTAAGGATATTGTTGTTGCGAGCAAAGCGAGCAATCACGAGGTGGAATACGACTCATCCGAGGAGAGTTAGGCAGGCTTATGAGGTGTTAGTTTTTCCTTCGTTCTTTTCTTGTTGACTCTCGATCTTGACGCGATGGGAATGGAACAGGGTTGGCAAAGGAACATGCGATTTACTGGATAAACTTCTCATTTGTAACCCACAAGAGAGGATCACAGCGGAAGATGCGTTGAATCATGAGTATTTTTGGACAGATCCATTACCTGCAGATCCAAAAACGTCAGCTCTCCCTTTTTCCTTTCCTTCCTTTTTCTCGCTTGCTCACACACATACCAACAGTCTACCCGTATACGAAGCCTCCCACGAATTCGACAAACGCAGTCAAAGAATGCATCAACGTCCACCTCCGGCTGCACCACCACATCCACACGTGCCTTCGTTACCCCCTGGGCAGAGGTATGGACACGAGCCGCAGCATAGGGCGATAGCGATACCGTATCAAGGACTTAATGGTCGAGGTCCTATTGGGTTCCCGCCGCCGGTTCAGGCGGTAGGCCACCTGGTGGTTATGGTGGCGGTCCTGCTCCTGCTCCTGGGCCTGGGAGGTATGACCCTAGACTTCCGCGTGCACCGTCGTTGGCGAGGAATGGGCCATATGGTGGTGGCGGTGATGGTGGAAGGAGCGGGGAGTTTGATAGCAGAGGCGGTGGTGCGGGGCAGGGTTGAACTATGGTTGACCATGTCTCCGTCTCCGTCTTTACCTTTTTTATCTCGTGCGTTTCGTAGACCAGACCAGGCAACGTTCAGGAGCATCCTTGTTTGTTCTTTGTCTTCCGTGCTTTCGTGACTCGTGCATTTCAGGTTACTTATACAGACATACAGGCATATTTTGCAATACCTACTTCCATTCATTCATTCGTCCATCGCATAGTGTATAAGAGTATCATGTAATTAACAGTGATATTGACAGGAACTATCGATTTGCGCGACGAGGCGAACTCTTGACGTCTGACGCTTATGGTTGTACAATACATTGTTCAACCCCCATGGCCACCTCCGACATTTGGTATATCCTCGTCGACCACAAGAACTAGGGCATTCATGCCTGGGTACAAACTATGTCGCTCACTTGAAGGAGAAAGTCAAGGAAGAGGAACAACTTGATCGTCCTGCCTCGCAACTCGAAGTGTGGAGATGCACAAACCAGGAGACTCTGTTTGACGGAGAACATGAAGGAATCCAAATCCAAGAAGTCTCTCCAAGGATCGGGCCGAATATCTGGAAGAGCAGTGGAAGATAGATAGCGCAGAAAGAACACACCTGTGCGTACTGAGGAAAGTATACGGAACCATTCTTGCTTTGATAGCTTACACTAGCTTGGTGTGGGTCGGCGTAAGCCGCCGACATGTCCGAGTTCGAAGGAAGGCATATTCGATAGGTTTGTCGTAATCTAGTCTACGAAATACGTCTTAGAGTCGACAGTCTTCGCTATCGTTCGATGGGTGATATGTGGTCCAGCAGCACCGGATACGTTCGACTTGAAGGGTACAGAATGACTGGAAATTATTCATTTATTACAAAACAGTACACGATTATGAACGAAGATCTTTAAGGGTACAAAAAACCGTCATTGATCGGTACGGGGTCGTAAGCCATAGCGACGTCCTCGGTGACGGTCACTGCGGCCTCTCTGTTAGCCACGGCGAATACAAATGCCTTCCTGGCAGCCGATTTGGAGCTATGAGCCGCGTACTTGTTGTCGGCGACGAAGAGGACGAGCTTCTTTACATTTTCCCTATAAGAAGAGAGTGAAATATCAATGGATAGTCTCATGATAGATATGAAAGAGGCACACCATCCCTTAATGTACCCAATACGGAGACCGCGAGCCACGCAGTACCAACGTGAGTCTGGAGGGGGCAAGTTGACAACATGTTTGCAGTTCTGACATACGACGGTCATGGTTGGCAGAGATTTGACCGCCTGAGGATTATCGACCGCCAACTGGTAGTGAGTTTCAACAAAGCGGGAGAGATACGCTTGTGAAGTTCTTAGAATTTGGCATGTCAAGAGGAAAGGTCGAAATACTCACTTTTCTTCACTAAGTTGACAACCACCCCGTCTACGGCAGAGGATTCAGCAGCGCCAAGACCGTCCAGGATGTCTGCATCTTCGACTGTTGAAAGAAGCGTAAGTCAGTGAGCAATGCTTATATTGCTATTACAGGATGATTCGTACCCGATAAAGAGCCTTCCATAACGCCATGAAGGACTTTCAAGAGGTTGACCACTGGAGTAACGTGAACCAAGTCGTTCGTGAGCGGTGGAGTAGACATCGCTGGAGTACAAGATGGGTGAAGCTGGGGTCGTCTAGTCACAAAAGTCGAACCTTATAAGTGGTATTCGATGCATTTCGTAAGAGATCTTGAAGAGGGTGGTTGTATCCGAAGAGAATAGCTGTGCAGGCGAAAATTTGAGGTACGTGCCACTCCACAAGGTCGAAGATTGAGAATAAGCCAGTAAGCGGCTAAGCCGAGCGGCTAATCAACCTTCCTCGTGTTGCCTCGACCCTCGCCTTCAAATAGAGATATCTTTTATTGTATAGGTTTACATACTAACGCCCCTGATTCGCATGCAAGTATGATCAAGTTCATTATACATTCACCGGTCCTACAAAGTAAACTAGATATCGATTTCAAGCCCTTTACTCCCGTCGAAGAATTCTGTGTAAAAACGGGTCAATGTCCGAGTGCATTGGGCAGGCAGAGTAAGCACTAACTTATGATCAAAGTCATTGAAATACTATCGAGGCCTTCGAACACTTGAGTGAGGCCGGCTGAACTTTCCGTTTGATCTTCAGACGAGGACGGGTTGGGGACTACGATGATCAAAGTAGTCCATACTGGCACTCCGTGGGATGTCGGTTTGTAAAGATAATGGGTCTAGAACGCGGACAATGTTAGTATGATAGTTAGGTGCCCATATATCGATAGAAAAAAGGAGGAGGTGGGTCGTGACATATAAAATGGAGAGTAGTATGCATACTCACCTTCGTTCTATCTTCAAGTCCCGCACGCAAGTTGCTCAATGCCCGGAACGCTACACAAGACACCGCTGGACTCGGCACCAGACGAGCAGGGAAGTGGCAATACTGCGCCGACCAAGTCAAAACGTTTTCCCGTATTCGTCCGAGTATGATATTGTATGGGGATCCGGGCGCCCAAATATCCTGTAAAGCGGTTTCTGCCAGGGTGATAAACAAGTCATCATCGTAGCTCAAGGGGCGAAAGTCGGCAGGACGAGCCATGCTCCAGCTGGAAGGTGAATTCTGCGCTAACACAGCGTTCACAGTAGGAGCGATTTGATATGATTGAGCTAACAGGGGACTGCGGTAGAGCAGCGACTCGACGATCATCGTATTGTTCTGGCCGTTCCGAGCTTGCCATGTGTTTGCTGCGACTGACTCCCGGCTTCCAGGCAGGGTTCTGTCGCAAGAGAGTCCAATATACGGGAGAGTGACTTTGGCCGTGAAAAAGTCGCCGAAGCTGCGAGGAAGAATGGTTTTCTCGTTGTCAGAGGTGACAACGTCGGGGGCAACTTGAGGTGGATTGACGAGTATGGGTTGGCCGTCGAAACATGGATTATTGATAAACATGTTCGCTGCTTGGGGCAAGGTAGCGTCGAATGCCTGGCGCTGCTCAAGGGTAGAGTAAGGATAGGCCATGAGCATGTCCCAGGCAGTGATTACGTTCATGTAAAGCGCTACGAAGATAGCTCAGTGTCAAGCTCGCCGACTAGTTTAGAGTGCACTCACTTGACTTCATCGCGAAGACTAGCCCCATGGGAGTGGTATTAGATACCACTAGTTGGATGGTTTGTTTGAGACCGTTTTCGAAATTGAGTACGTTCGCGACATGGACGTCATTGTCGACTGTCGGAGTATAAGGCGACTTGTTCGCGTATACCGTATTAGAATAGCTGAGCTCGGTTGCGATCGCTCTGGCCGAGTCTTTAGGGCGCAGATGAAGCGGTAGGTTGGAGGAAAGGTTGTACCCGAAGTCCATGACGAGACCGCCTATCTCCTCAACGTCGGGAGGATAGGTAAAAAGCTCGAAAGGTGCATTGAAGTCGGGTGTGGTCCAGCATCCAAGCCCTGTGGTCCCGCTAACGACGGTTTTGGTGTGGAGAAGCTTGTGCCTCAGCCGATCCCATTGCTGGTCGTCCATGAAGCTCAGGTGGACCTGCATCGTGTTATTGATACGCGCAGATTTCGCGTTTGCCAGTAGCTCTTCAGGCTCGGCGCACCAGACCTTGTCGAACGATGGTTGACCATTGAGAATATGATAAGCCGATTCCCCACTGCCGCCAGATAAGTGTTAAGCGGATGAGCGATTGTAAGCTGAACGTGGATGAATTGACTTACAGGCGCGGGAAGTGTGTCTCGTCCATGGTTCAAACGGTTAAGAAGAAAGCGAGCCGTTGAATCGAAGGGTCGATGAGGTATAAATAATTGGCGATTTTAGGGATGTAAGAGGTGATGACTCTGCCGAGTCACTTGTATGGCTGTAAGAGGCGCAGGAGTGAATCAAAAGAACACTTTTTCTATCGAAGAAGGCAAGTAAGCTCATTATGCATTTGGTAATGGCGGCGACACCCGAGCAACATGCCCTCGGACGTCAAAAAGAGTTTCAATGGCGCTAGACGTGTTCACCGTTGACTCCAAGCACGGAGAGCAGGACCGGAAGCATTTGAATATGTTGTTCATAGCGTCTGCACCGTTGAGCCCGATATACACTGGCTGATATGTTTTCATGATAGACATCACAGACAGCCGACTGTCGAGAACTGTAGGCACGCCACAATGAGTCGAGGGGTGATGGGAACGGCATTTCTTCCATCTCGGCGTGGAATTCGGGTGAGGGTTGATTCCCGCATAGCGGAAGAGCTCAAAGCGAAAGCGGAATGGTGGGCTGATTCCGTCAACGGGACCTGGACGCATGGTCGCGGATGCGAGAATCCACTGAGCGAAGACGATAGACATGGAAACAAATATTGGTTTCATTCAATCGATAGGATCGATTTACGGTATACGTCGAAGGAGTGTTACTCGGTCAGATATCCGCCATCACGAGATCTACATTCAACAGTAGTCGAGCCGATTCCAGCGCCCCCGACTCCCAATCCGAAAGCAGTGATGGCAAGAGGTCCCGATTGTCGGCTGTTGCCAGGAACGTGCAAACAGTCCAGACCACCCAGTTCTTCCAATCGACTTGAAAGTCAATGTTGAACTAGGTGTGGCTTTCAGTTGGGATACGTATCAGCAGCTGATTTCTCACCTCTACATCCTCGCAACCGTTTTCGCCGCGTACCGCTTCAATACACTTCAACAGTACCTGAAGCGTATACCCACACGGCATGTGAAGGTGGGACGCTGTTGGGAAAAGCTGCTCCGAGGCATGTTGAAACCCAAGATGAATTTTTCGCAAGGTAGTATCGTGAGCGTATTCTTCTAGTAAGCGAGGATAGAACGACGCGAAGAAGGCTTGGACCTGCTGAACGTCTAGGGAGAGCTGGAAATCGCTGAAAGGACCACTTTAGCTGACGTCTTATATGCACATGAGATACTGACTAGTCGGTACTGTCGAATACGAGCGATGAAAGCCATGGCTCAGCTTTCGAGGTGTGTAGATCTTCATGAGACGCTCTAGTTTAAAAGCATTAGTAACGCCCAAGCACCAAGAAGGACAAAATCCATACGGGTTGGGTGCATTCTCTTTGTCAGAGCCTGAAGCATCGCTTTCTTCATCCGAGCCCTAGATATGCAATCAGCTAGCGGTACCAAAGGTTGCTGAGATGTTTACCGTATAAGGATCACAGACTACGTTGCTTGACTTCTGATGTTGGACAGATACAGCACAGAGATGGACCCATAGCGCTCTTTCAGACTCCCAAGAAAGGACGAGTGTGCCAGGTAGATGTGGGGAAGTCGTCAAATTGTGTTCTATCATTAGTTTCCCTGGGTTTGTTGAGACTAGTCGCCAGGACATCACTTGTAGCGATTCTAAAAGCAATGACGAGCGCAATGCAGGAGAAAATGGAAGCACGACGCAATGCGGGTCCCCTATCCAACGTGTTTTCTGCGATAGCTCCCCCATCGCATCCGCTGCGTCCACCGCAGACACGCAAGAGTAAGTAGGCCAGTCATCTATGTTCGAGACTAGCCAGGGTACTCCAACGGCCGAATCCACAAGGATATTCGTTCCGATCTGAAAGGACGTGTTGGGATAGAGGCTGACAATAGCATCTGAAGTGGCAAATAGCATAAGAAGCGCTGTAGGGACAATTCAGTCCAATCCGAATGTGATGGAAACATGATACTCACTACATGTCGTATTTAGAACGTGGAAGATGGGGGGAAAAGAGGTGCTGACAATCACTACCTCTATGTCCCCGGCGCGAAGAAGGATGTATGTGGCTCGGCTGGAAGAAGACGACATAGACACGCGACTCTTCTCTTTGTACTGTATACCCAGGAAAAAATCCAACACGAGATCCGTCTTTGCCGATGGTGTTATCACGTCTAATCGGTGTGGTAGCTGAGGTTCTGTCGAGAACGCTTTGATGAGTGTCGGGCCCATTACGAGTGCACCACAGTGTCCTTGCAGCGTCAAAAAGCTCATGATGAGGTCTTCACTCGGGAAGAAGGCTTCGTACACTCGAGAAGAATCGCAATAGCCTGAAAGTTACCAAGTCTGTACATGAGCTCGGGGCCAATTTATTCACTTACTTGTCATATTGTTTGTGGATCCCGACGATGTATACTTCAGTGTTCACCCTACACGATCACTGGTGAATCTGTCAATGATCGACGCAGTGAGACGCTAGAAATGGAACTGTACTCACCGCTGTATTTTCGAGCTGCGTAGCTATATACGGATGACCTTCGAATAGGTTCAAAATGAACCAAGCTTTGCGAAGTAGGGTATAACATAGACGAGAGGGAATTTAAGAGCAGGAATTCCTTTCTCACGACGGCGTAGGTAATTAAACGTAGCGGGCGCTGGAAAAGGATAGGTGCGTCACATCGGGGATGTTGAGATTGAGTTCAGGTCTCCATTCATGTGAAGTAGGGCTGAAAACCGTTTTACTCGCATCCGGAGTGGTGTACCCTGTAGAAGAGGGTCAGGAATGACACGACTGACTTTAGATGCACGTGCACGAAATGCCTGCCGTAGTACAAAGGCATGTGTCTACGCCTATTCCGCTTCTTTGCCCCATGACAGAGCTACAACCCCACTACAGAAATCCGCTTACCTCTCTATCGAAATGGTTGACTTCCTCTTGTCGTCTGTCAAATAAAGGTCGTCCTGTGCCAGGTTCAATGCGGACCACCTCCAAGTATAGCAAGTTGCGTTAAGGCAAGTCAGTCCAATAAACTTATCGTGCCGAAAGCCCACTTATTTGTCTACAGATATATAGTCCCCATTGTTTGATGAGGCTTATACGCAAACAACGACATGCCCAACTTCATTCAGGAAGATCGCGCTTTCACCGTATTCCAGGTGCTTATACCTTGTCATCAAGAGTTCTTTTGTCGACTGGTGGAAAGGTTTCCTCGCACCGAAAACGGTTTGTTGGGCGGAATAGACATGGGGAATGGGGACATGCGAGAGATGGATTTGATGCTCCTCAGGAACATTGCTGTGAGTTATCCCGACTTTTTCCTAACCGACCTATCACTAAAATATACCATAGGATTTCCCCATTCATATTCAACGAAAAGAGCCCGAAGAGAAGCTGTTGACTGCAAGATTCAAAGCCAGCGTCAACCTTCTCGCTCGGTCTATCGATGAAACCACTCCTGACATGGATTCCGAGGATCGTAGCACCATTGACTGTCCACCCGGAGAAGACGCTGAAGAGCAAGATTTCTCTGGTGTGTCGGACTCGTCTCTATGGGCTGGAGAAGTTCTTCGCATTCGATCGGACATGACCGCGAAGAACATCCCCACCGACCTCATGGCGTACCTCGTCTTCACACAGAATTGGATGCATACCTCCGTCGTTAGCCTACTGGGCATTCAGCCTATGACAGGACCCAGCGTTCAATTCGCTGCCAACGCCCGTAAGATTCCTTTCAATCACGAATCACAAACCAGCGTCAACTAATATGAATGCTTCCAGTATACCTCTCAAGGCACATCTAGGACGTAGAGTGCCACGAGAATACGACCAAATGCCACGCTGGTCGGCTGGAAAGGATTGAAGGGAATCTCATTTTCGATCTTGTTGTTGATTTATCATATCTGAACAATATATAACCGTTGCGGCTACTGCTACTGCTGAATTCGACCCCGAGATAGTCACTGTACCTCGACGTCTCTTGAAACATCGTGTGACTATCGAGACCGCTGGAAAACGTGTGAATCTGAGCTTACCATCCACTTTCATGTACCTCCGTATACCTCTTCATTTCAACACTCTCGCTATCGCTACCTCGTCGTTTCTGGCCAAAAAGAATCCGGAATAAAAGGAAAGCACGCAGTGCACTCAGGAACATCCTGGAAGTCGTCGAAGGACAATAGGATTAGGCCTCGAAGATTGCTCGTGGTGAGTAGGCCAGTAATGGCTAGACTCAACAGTCAGCTAACTAAGACAGCAAGCATGGATTTGTCCATTGAAGAACGTCGTCCTGACCGTGTGCATCTGTCAGTTAAGGAGAAGCAGCAAAGATCGCTGGACTGCTGTTCTTCGGGCGAAGCGTGGAGGTGTCCAATGAACTTCAACCAGGCAGGAAGTGACGCCCTTTGCGCCAAAGGTAGTAAAGACGCGGGAAACCAGTACGTAGCCGTTCCTGGACGAAAGAGCGTTACAAAAGGATCCGGAAAGAGCAGGATTGGGAGGGAGAGAGATGAGCACATTCGATTTCCCATATCTGTGAGTTGCTGTCGACAAGGATTCCACGAATTGACCTCCTTCTCAGGTTATCTGTTGTCCGACATGTCTTTTTCAGCCGGTGTCGCGGAGTCGATAGGACTCCTGGTAGAAGTGGGACATGGGTAGAGGTGCTGTCGTGCACCTCCGGTTCGAACCTTTTATTCTTTTCTTTAACTTTACATATAAATTACGGCTTACTTTATTCTTATACCTTCATAGCAGTTTCATCTCACATTTTCCCTTCCCCTCGCAAACTCTCCATCACATTCCCCTTGTACGTTCACCCTTTTACGATACGACGAAACGTCGAGCGTATCCGAAGTACGCCGGTACCACCATGCAGTTAATGCACGCCTCGTAACGGTTCGGGGTCACCGATACGAGAGGGTCTGGTCAACCCTTCAGCAGTGCCTGCATGTATCAGTCTAGTGGACGCCGGCGGACTGAGGAGAAGCGAAGACGTGGACTCACCTCAAAATGGGCACTTTATTTATCTTATCGTTATCAATTTTGTTGTATGGCGTGTTTGTATCTGCACATGGACCACCGTGACGCTTACCTGACGAGCTGTCAGAAAAATGTGACATCTTCCCTTCTTTCTTTTCTCCCTCATCTCTGAGCCTTCGAGTCGAGTTTGCAAAAGCATCAAGAGTATCCGAGCCCCTCAAGAATCAAGATACGAAGTATATTTCATTTTTCATTCTTTATTTCCAATCCGCGGTCTTATCGGTGTAACATCACCGCACGGACGCATTTGGTACCGCCTCGTGTCTTACACGTTCCCGGACCCTTTTTATTTTCATCCTCATTCCTCGACGACGACTTGATTCGTCATTTCTCTACTCTACGTCTACACGGGTAGCCGTTCCGACCTCGTCATCTGCATAGTCCCACAGTGGACTAACTCTATCTTCCTCAGTGGTGACCACCGCAGGGGGCAGGTTTTCCGAGAACAGCTAACTCCTTTTATTCTTAATTTTAGAATTGCTTCCGCCGTCGAACGACGCGACGTCGAACACGTTTCCTCAAGACACATCATTCCTTTCCATCCCTCTTCCTTACCACTAGCTGTACGCTGTGGGCGGACACTAGCTGTACGCTGTGTCCTTGCGCTAGTTGATTGCTGCGCGATACTCTGAGGCTCTACGCCCAGCAGTCCACTTTCCGTAGTCGTTCGTAACGACGAAGAAAAGCCCTCACTAGAGGCCATAGCGAATCATATCATTATTCTTCGACCAACTTCCCTTTTCTCCCATCATGTCGATTCCTCCCTCCGTCTCGAACAACTCCAATGCCTCCTCTGCCTTCCCGTTCATGCCAGTTCCTGGTACACCGTTCGCCATCACGTTTGACGGTACTCGAGTCCGGGCGTTCATAGATTCTATTCGACGTTACGGAGACTCGGCCGGACTTTCAGAGAACGAAAAAGTCGATCAACTCTATTACTACTCTAATGAGGAGGTACAGGATACTATCCGTTACATACCGGAGCTAGACGTCGAGGTCGAGGAGAAGACATGGGCTGCCGCTACCAAGAAGCTTATTATGCTTTACGGTGCTGCCGATCAGGTACCTACGGTCACACTCGCGGATTTCCAGGCGTTCTGTCAGAACCAGAATGAAAAGGGCGAGTTTACGTCGCGTCAGTCGATAGGGGAGTATGTTCGGAAATTCGAGACCTATTCGGCTGCCCTCGTCAAGAAGAAAATCATCACCGCTGCCGAATCCGATTACTACTTCATTGCAGGACTCCCGGAGGCTATGAAGCGCTGGTTAGAGACGCAGATACCTGCGAACAAGAAGACTCGAGACAACGTACTTTCAAAGGACGAGGTTTTGACCTACTTGTATCAACGTTTTGACTCTAATAGCGTATTCTACACTCCGTGGAGGCAGGAACGGCGCGATGATGAGGAGATTCTCCTCGATAACGAGGGCAAGAGGAAGCACCGGGGTCCGAAAGCTACGAATACTCAACCCAAGACCAAGAAGGAAGGTATACCAGATTCGACGTTGGATTCCCTGGTGAAGCAGCTGGAACAGCTCACTATCAACCAGGCTCAGATGATGAGTCTCATGTCGACGTCTCAAATGTCTCCGGGTGGGACTAGGCAGGGCGATGGATTCCAACGTCCGAAGAGGTGTTTCATGTGCGGTATCGAAAATCCGCCACATCAGCTACACCCTTCGAAATGTCCGGAGACGATGAAGCTAGTATCGGAAGGGCTAGTTAAGTATGACGCTCAACGGGAGCGATTTGTTATGCCTAATGGTGCTGACTTACCCCGTGTGCCTTATGGGCAAAACGGTGGTATTTCTGCTTACATCCGAGAACTTCAGACAGGTATTAACACGGCTCAGAACTCAAGATCAGCTTTCCAACGGGACGTTCCGCCACATCAATCTCATTCGGCCAACCACTGTGGAGTCTTTGTCAGTGGTGTACCACTCTTCGACGACGTTTATCAAGCTGCGAACCTGGAGTTTACTTCAGATCCCGCTCTGCGCTCTGGAAAGGACACGAACGTCCGATTCGACCCTTTGGGTAGCGCTAAGCGGGACGAGAAGTCAAAACAAAGGGCTAGCGAACCCCGATCCAAGCCAACGCCATCTTCTTCTACTACTCCCCCACGACCTCAGCCCGAGAAAAAGATAGACGTTCCGGTACCGCCTAACCCTGTTAACAGGAAGGATGGTTGGAAACAGTCGATTCCTTCTACGGCGCCTAAGGGAATGGACAAGGAGGATGTTAGGATGAAGGACGACAAGCCTCAAGGACCGCGCTATCACTTCACGTCGGATCTTCAAGAAAAGTCAGATCCTACTTCGGTATTCAATTCGATTATGAACCAGGCCGTAACGGTGCCGGTTTACCAACTCATCGGGAACAGCCCTTCATTGCAGAAGCTGTTCGCCGACGCCACTAGGACACGTCGAGAGTATGCGACGAAAATAGGGAAGTACTCTACGCCTACTGTTTTTAATGATCGTTTCGACGATGATACTCGTATCACGTCGGTCACCATGACTATGGTCGACGATGAAGGTCAGACTCGCCATTATAAGATGGAAGATCTTGACGTCGGAGACTCAGTTGTGGCAGACTTTCTTGCTCAGTGCGCAGGAGCACTTTTGAAGTCACCAGAGGCCACCAAGCTTTTCGCTATGGTCACTGGGATCATCGAGATCACCATCAATGGTGTTACATTCTTTGCTATGATTGATACGGGTTCGGAGTTGAACGTAGGCAGTATTGATCTTCCAGATCGTACTGGTTGCGCTGTTGATTTCGGTGGTAGAAACTGGAGCCTCAAGGGCATCCATGGTCAGCCAGAGCCTCTTCAAGGTGTTATCGTTGGAGCGCCTATGAGGATCGGTGGTCATGACTTCCCTCATCATATCTTTATTTCGCACGAGAAGATGGAGAAACAAGATATCATTCTAGGTCAACCGTTCTTGGTGTGGTACGGAGCTCGCCTCCAGTATCAACGAAGTGGGCACGTCAAACTCTACCTTTGGGAAGATCCAGACGTTCAAAAGGCACCTTCGATTTCTATTTCCATCACCAATCCTAAAGACCCTCGCATTAAAGCTTCCGTTAACGCTTCTCATTTCTTCCTTGCTGATCCAGATCCGATTTCGTTCAAGGCCTCTGTCGAAGAGGTTGAGGACGACGAGTATTTTCATTAAGGAGCTCGCGTAAAGCGGTCTCCCGCGAGTCTCCCCCTGTTTTTGGGAGATCGCTAGACGCTCTAGTAAAGGGCGACATGGACTCAGAGTTTGATACATTATTCAATATCCTTCCTAATCATGCTTACGATTCACTTCTATATCGATATTTCATTTCCTCTGCTAGTTCTTACCCTACTGACGCATCACTCAAGCATTCCTCTTGGATGCGACGAGTTTTCTTGCCACCTGATCAACAGGTATATTCTTGTAATGCAGCTGCAACAGCACGGAAGTACAAGCCTGTCGCTCGCAAGTATCGACCGGTACCGACGTATTTCCCTAATCCTCAAGCCCAAGAATTCAAGCCCATTCCGCCTCCCGAACTTCTCGAGCTTCCGACACATCCTCCACCGCAAGAGACTTTGCGTTTCGGTGATCGGATCACCAAAGAACGGTTGGAGTCAATGTGGAAGAACGTAGACGAGACGGTTCGCGCAGATTTGTCCGCTGATGAGCGGAATCTCATTTCCTATATCGTCCTTCGACGAGAACAAGCTTTTGCGTTTGATTTTACTGAAAAAGGTTTCTTTTCCAGAGACTATTACCCCGACTACGAAATCCCAACCATCGAGCATGTTCCTTGGCAGCGGAAACCTATCCAGATACCTGTCTCTTTACGAGAGAAGGTGAAGCAACAGGTGTACGCTGAGGAAAAGGCTGGCCGATTTGAGGCTACAACATCGAGTTATCGATCGCCTATGTTTCCTGTCCTCAAGAAGAACGGCTCGGTGCGTTTGGTGATCAATCTTGAAGAACTTAACGCGGTAACTATACAAGACTCTTCTCTTCCTCCGAACGTCAATGAATTTGCCGAGGATTATCTCGGTTATGCTACTTATGGTTTATTCGATTTATTTTCAGGTTTCGACGCAAGATGGGTACACGTGCGGTCGAGGCCTCTCCAAGCTTTCCATTCACCAGCGGGAGCCCGACAGCAGTGTACCTTGGTTCAAGGTTACACGAATTCAGTTCAAGAGTTTCAGCGTTGCGTAGAGCACGCTCTAAGGTACGTCCAGGATGTAGCTACCAACTTCATCGACGATTGTGGCCTTAAGGGTTCACGATCTCGATACGAAGAGGAGCCCATTCCTGGTAATCCTAATATTCGACGTTTCATTTTCGAGTACGCACAGAACTTGGACCGCCTTCTTGGTACTCTGATCAATGCAGGTATCACGGCATCTGGTTCTAAGGCGATTTTGGTGGCATATCAGTTGAAGATAGTGGGGACGATTGTTAGTCTTGAGGGTTGGATCATCTCGCCGGATCTGGTAGAGAAGGTCAGACGTTGGAAGACGCCTGAAAACGTTTCCGAAGTCAGACAGTTCTTAGGGATAGCGGGGACTGGAAGGCGATGGATTAAGGGTTTTGCCCTTGTCGCAAAGCCGATCACTAAACTCCTCCACAAGACTGAATCCGCTGACGACGTTTTTCTATTTACAGGAGAAGCTCAAGATGCCATGCAAGAGCTCATTCATCGTTGACCACGGCGCCCGTTCTCATTCGCATCGACTATGAAGTTGCCGTGCTAGTACCTCGTTCGAACCGTTCCTCTGACGAGGGCCTCGTCATTGTTGGAGTCGATTCTTCATGGAAAGGCGCAGGTTGGGCGGTATACCAAGTTCGAGAGGGAAAAAGACGGCCGGCGCTTTATGGATCGTGTACGTTCAACGAACGAGAGCAAAACTATGGGCAGCCCAAGACGGAACTCTACGGGATATTCAGAGCTTTTAGAGAACTACGGCATCGGATATGGGGGCTACACTTCAGGCTTCATCATGACGCTAAGTCGTTACCTCAGATGCTGAGGACACTGGATGATGTACCTAACGCACCCATACTTCGGTGGATAGCCTGGATACGCCTTTTCGACTTCGAACTTCAACACGTACCAGCAGAGTCACATCGTCTCGAAGATGCTCTTTCTCGCCGTCCGGAAGCTCCTGGAGATCCTCCTCATAAGGGAGAAGATCCTGAGACGTTCCTGGATGCTTTCCTCAACACAGTTTACGCTGGAACACCACCTCCGAGAACGACTCTAACTGAGGCGTTCAGGTATGCTCTGGATCTTCTTCATATCAAGCATTCAGCTGCCTCCGCCGACGATTGGTCCGGTGGAGGTCGTTTACCTTTCTTTCATTCATCTTCTATTTCGCTGGTACCTTTTCAACTTTCGAGTCTGCACAATGACGATTTTACGTCTTCAGGTATTTCGGCAGAGGTTCCGTTGAGCAGAAATCTACCGGATTTCTACGTTCGAACGTCCTCTGTTGAAGTAGCAGATTCTTTTCTTCTTGGGGACGAAGTAGTTGATTTTGTTTTCTTGGAATTTCATCACTATGTTGAAGAGCGGTCAGATCATTCAACGGGAGCCGGTCATATGTTTGGTGTTCGAGACCGGGATGGTCCAGATCATTGGGCAGAGGTTCGCCGCTACCTGGAAAACGGTTTCGTTCCAGGGTGGTGTAATTCTCACAAGTTAAAGATTCGTTTTCAAAAACAGGCTCGACGTTTTCTTTTACATGATTCTCGTTTGTGGTATGCGCCAAAGAAGAAGTCCGATCGACTTCCACGCCTGGTGGTAGAGGAAGAGCAGCGTCGAGGAGAGATGATGGCGCAAGCTCATCTTCAAGCTGGCCATAAGGGCCGTGATGCTACTTACAATTTATTACTTGACAGATTCTACTGGCCGAACATGTACGACTCAGTCGCGTACTTCGTTCGCTCGTGCATAGAGTGCCAGAAGTACATTCAAGATATGCCTCTCGTTCCATACCATGTTTCCTGGCAAGCCCCTCTCCTACGACACTTCAATCTCGACTCTATTCACATGCCGTCTGGCATCGGTGGATACGAGTACATCATTCAAGCTATCGAACCGACTATCCTTTGGACAGAAGCCCGCGCTCTCAAAGCCCTCAAGTCATCAGCAGTCGCCAAATTCATCTACGAAGAACTCGTCTCACGATTCGGGTGTATCCCAGTTCTCTCTATGGACGGTGGAAGCGAGTTCAAGGGAGAGGTAGAGGCAATGTTGAAAGCGCAGTACAACTGTACTGTCGTGATATCAACGGCCTATCATCCCCAAGGACAAGCTCCTATCGAGAGAGCTCATCAACCATTGGTGAACGCTATCTTCAAGTGTACCGGAGATGCTAAAGGCTCATGGCCCAAGTTTCTTCCGGCGGCACTTTTCGCTTCTCGAGTCACGACCAGTAGAGCTACTGGTTATTCTCCTTATTACTTGCTATACGGTGTTCATCCCGTGTTCTCTTTCGACGCTGCCGAGGCTACCTGGCAAACGCTCGATTGGGACCGGGTACGTACTCACGAAGATCTTCTAGCTATCCGGATTCTTCAGCTACGCCAACGAGATGCTTCATGGACTCGCGCTAACGAAGAGATCGTACGCACAAGGAAGAAGGCTATTGATGATTTGGTGGCCAAGAAAGGATCCATATTCGATTTCCATGACTATGAGCCAGGTATGTATGTATGGCTCAGGGAGTCGCGTTTGGACGAAATCAAGGGCGGTAAAGGAGAGTGGACGTATTCCGGTCCATACATCATCCACGAGAAGAGGGAGACAGGGTCATTCGTCCTACGAGAGCTCAATGGAGCGATTCTCAAAGGACACGTTCATGCGTCTAGGCTAAGACTTTTCTATTTCAGGAACGAAAATCAAACACTCCGCTCGCAAATCCCTTCAAGACCAGCAGTGATTCAAGGAAGAACCTCCATGGCAACGACGATCACCCAATTCCGTCAAGCGGTGAAAGAACAGGTACGCCTCGAGGCTAGAGAAGCGTTATACGCATCATCCGGACCTCGGGAGTACCGACTCTCTTCGTTCGCCTCAAGGCGATGAGGTTCTCGATAGGATCCTCCTCTCACTATATTAAAGCATTCCTTTTCTTTGATTTCTTTCGTTCTTTCTTCCTTTCCCCTCCATGGCACCCAAACATTCTGGAGTTTTATGCCCCACTCTTTCACTTTCCAGGGACGTTCATACTTATTCCTTCTTTCCACGGTTTCTTTCCGAGACGATTCAAAAATACCCGCCTTGCTTTCCTCATCGCGTAGAACTGACAGCTATAGATCCACCTGGGAACGGCTCTCACCATCCCCAGTATCTCGCATCCCTTCCGCTCAACTTGCTCGACTACCACGCTAACGGTTTCTGCAACATCGAGGAGATAGGCGACGGTACTTCATTCATGCTCTCGAACCTTCGAGTAGCCGCTACCAGAGGACTACTAGGCGTACCTATCGGCATTCCGTACCATGGTCAACAACGTCAACTCTGCACTATTCCTTACCATTACGAGGTCGAGATGGACGTCGGTTTCACAGACGCGTTCACAACGTTACCAGTCACTATCACCGTCCACCGTCGTGACCCCTTTCTCACATGGACGGAGATAGAAGATTACCTTTGGGCGCAAGAGAAGAACCCTGCTTTACTCCCGGAGTATGTCCCGTACCGGTATCGCACTATGCGTGAACCGTGGACGCCGGAACGTTTCGTCTCCTATACCAGACCATTTATTCTTGATACAGATGAGGGCGCTGACGATCGTTTGTTTCACAGATATCTTGAGCGGCCAATCCTTGAAGAGAAGGGGCCTCTAGTATTCTCCAACGTTTTCAAGGAGATGTACCTGGGTTGCAAGGCTAGTGGGATAGGAGTGGAGGATATAGAGTTGTTCATCTCGGCGGCTAGGAGGAAATGGGTCTGTGATAGTCGTATGTGGGCGGAGTGGTGGCTGAAGAATCCGTTGTTGATGGGATTGGAGGTTCATGGTGACGGGTCAGTCAGCTACGTCGAAGGATACGACTTCGCCGACTGAGATACCGAGGACGGTCTCTCAAGCATTCCTCTCTGTCGCGGAGTCGATAGGACTCCTGGTAGAAGTGGGACATGGGTAGAGGTGCTGTCGTGCACCTCCGGTTCGAACCTTTTATTCTTTTCTTTAACTTTACATATAAATTACGGCTTACTTTATTCTTATACCTTCATAGCAGTTTCATCTCACATTTTCCCTTCCCCTCGCAAACTCTCCATCACATTCCCCTTGTACGTTCACCCTTTTACGATACGACGAAACGTCGAGCGTATCCGAAGTACGCCGGTACCACCATGCAGTTAATGCACGCCTCGTAACGGTTCGGGGTCACCGATACGAGAGGGTCTGGTCAACCCTTCAGCAGTGCCTGCATGTATCAGTCTAGTGGACGCCGGCGGACTGAGGAGAAGCGAAGACGTGGACTCACCTCAAAAATGGACACTTTATTTATCTTATCGTTATCGAGTTTGTTGTACGGCTGTTTGTATTCGCGCACGGACCACCGTGACGCTTACCTGACAAGCTGTCAGAGAAATGTGACATCTTCCCTTCTTTTCTTTTCCCCTCATCTCAGAGCCTTCGAGTCGAGTTTGCAAAAGCATCAAGAGTATCCGAGCCCCTCAAGAATCAAGATACGAAGTATATTTCATTTTTCATTCTTTATTTCCAATCCGCGGTCTTATCGGTGTAACATCACCGCACGGACGCATTTGGTACCGCCTCGTGTCTTACACGTTCCCGGACCCTTTTTATTTTCATCCTCATTCCTCGACGACGACTTGATTCGTCATTTCTCTACTCTACGTCTACACGGGTAGCCGTTCCGACCTCGTCATCTGCATAGTCCCACAGTGGACTAACTCTATCTTCCTCACCGGCTTACACCAGATCTCCTGGCAAAACTTAAAGCAGTATCGCGAAGGACTCGAAACCTGGTCCAGGATTACGAGTTGCAAGCTTTTAACTTGCATCGACTCTACGGGGAATTCTTCGACCGGGACACCATCAGACGGTTTCGACTTCTTCAACTGCACACTGGCGCTTTGGTATCTGGGTCGGTGGTGGTCAAGTTTCTGTCTCGCGCTCGCTTTACCCCTTCAGACCTTGACATATACGTACGAAGAAGGCATTACCCGAGCATAGCAAAGTTTTTAGAGGGTGCAGGCTATCGCTTGTTCCAGCGTCATAGAGCAGAGGCAGGAAGGAACGAAGATCCCATGAGGTTAGTTTTCGCATATAGATTCGAGACAAGGCTAAAAAGCTGCAATAGCGACGGAGAGGAGTTCATCATCTACACGTTCAAGAGCGTTCTTGCGGTGTACGACTTTGCGAATAAGGAAGGAAAGGTTGTTCAAGTAGTTGTTGTCGAAAGAGAAATAATGGAAGCGGTGCTGAGTTTTCATTCGAGTGCGTTACATCTTATCTGGTGAATTGATTGCACTCACGTTGCTCTTTCCGTCGACCAGCACTCGTAATGAACATAGCTACCGCTACAGAGGTCGTGTCCCTTTATCCCAAAGCGTCGTTTGTGGAGGGGGAGATCCTGTATCTGAACGACACTCCTGCGACTCAGCTGGCGCGTGCGATATACGAAAGTAGAGGATGGCGCCGGAAATATCTGACTGCTGTCGATCACCTTGCGTTGGATTCAGAACTCTCGATGAAGGTCCGGTGGTTCGGCGACCGTCACACTTGGTTTCAACAGCTTCCAGATTTGCAAGATGCGACACACAGCTGGCACGATACTGCTCAGTTAAGGGTATCTTCTTGGAGTATGATTTCAATCGGTCGTAGAAAAGCGACAGTGATGCTGGCGTCACTCAATAGGGACGACTTAAGAAGATGCTATACTGTACTAGCCGAAGCTGCGTTGTCGGTACGAGAGCATCCATGTTTTAAAGGACGCATTACCGGCAGCTCAGTCGACGAAGAGGACAGCAGCAGCCGAACTTTGGGTGGAAAAGCTCTTGGTAAGAAAAGCTTGAACGATGCTATCAATGTTCTGACCTGTCCTTCAGAAATCACGCAGGCAGACCACTGCTCTAGTGATTCTGCTTTCGGAGAGCATCAAACTAGCAGTACGACCAGTTGCCTTGGGGACTCGACGCCCAGTGTAGAAGAGGGATCGGAGACTTCTTCTGTCAATGCAGCAATTTCCACCGAGTGAGTAGCATGATCTATACTCACTTCAATGTCACTCATCTTGTGACTCAGCGAAGACTGGGCTGAACTCAACCTTTGGATGTACTCCAGCGGGTTCAGAGGATGCACGCATAGGTAAGCTTTTCTCCTGCAAACCGGTTACGTGTGTATTGACGACGGCAGTATATACGAACCACCGCGTAGTCTCGATGCCAGCATGATCGAGTACCTGCTCGGTCTTTACCCGCTCCTGGTGGAAAGATTCTCCCAGAACCGGACCATGCAGTATCTAAGAGAGGAGTTTGGTGCCAATGCGACTGGTCATTCGCTAACAAACTCGAATATCCGGTTACCCGCTGCTTATGTAGTCACGACGATACTAGAGTGTATCGAGAGGGTAGCGTGGTCCCTGCTATGCGATGAAGAAGAGGTTAAGGTGAGCTACTTCATATCCATGGTCAACCTTGGGTTCGAAGTGAATGACCTCCTGTCTAGATTCATATTGATTTCACAACAAAGGAAGAGGATGATATGGTTCATACTCTATGTACCATATACGCTCCCATAGATAAAGCGGCTGGGGTTCGAGACGACCTGGCAGATTGGGACGCGTCACAGGAAGACTGGAAAGAAGTGGGCCTGCATGTTGAAGTAGTAGAACAGGTATAATCAGTGGCAAAGTCTCGTTAGATATTAGATCAGGAAATACAGAATCGACAGCTGTGCAAAGTTAGTATATGTTCCGCTGAACAGTGCTCAGGCAAAGGGAATACCGAGACCTTTCGAGAGTACTTACATGTACTAGCGAGTAGTCTACTGCATGTCTGTCCATTCAGCTTGAACGATGTCCTGCTCCGGTACAAGTGCATCAACTTGATTTCTGCTAATGATAAGTAGAGGGTTTCTTACCGGCAGGTTATTGATATATTGAACTCCAAAATGTAAGGTTCATCTCTCCATTGCTGACCAGGGAACAGGTTTTGAAGGACTGTTCTGCTTTCTAACCTCAACACATTGGCACAATATCAGATCAAGAGCAAGTGGTTGTGAGACAGATCTAAGGTGCTGAACACAAGACACTGAAGGCACATATACACTTGTTGATGTTTGTCATGGGATGTAGTTCAACTTTGCTCCATAATGACTAACAGAGTCTGATGAATCCTCACTGGGAATGGCTGTCACTGAATGATATAGCTGACAAGTGACAATATGAGTACACAAGAGATGCTGGTACTACAATGTTTTACAGTAAAATGCATATGCAGCTCTGTAGCCTCGACATTTAGTTAGATCCAAATTCTCATTGGCTAGGTTTCGATTGAATATATAGCGACTCCGTTGGCTCATTTGACTTGACATCCCATCATGAAACCATACTGCACCGTTGTCATCAATAATACGGGATATAAAGTGAGTTCCATTGAAATAAACAACTCCTATCAAATGATAGTTGAAGGTATGTCTTTGGTACTGTATATCTATAGTCAGATTGATATATGGCATTCTCGCTGGACTACCAGCCTCTCGCAGCTCAAAAACTATGAACTTAGGCATACATGGAGTGATTATGTGCATTGATGACAGAGGTGCACAGTTACTACACAAAGGGATTTGTGAGAGCAGTCGATTTGAGCTGTATTGTTCACCAAGACTCGAGGTAGAAGTATGCAATGAATTGGGTTGGCTAAAAAGAACACTGTCGAAAGAAGCGCTGATCTCAGTAAGGGAGCATCTACATTGCAAACAAGTAACATTATTATCACTACTTATTGCAAGTGTTGTATCTGTGATTTCCCATACAGATGTAAATGCCCCCACACTAAATTTATCTGGGAACTTATGACTAAGATACATGCGAAAGGTATCCCGGACCTGGGAAATAGAGCTCCTACCATCAGCAGAGGCTTTGAATAAAGTGACTAGATATCTGAGAACACTGTTACCTGTATCATAACTGCAATGATCAAAATTAGCAGGATTTGCACACCACACTGGCCATATCATATCAATAAATGCATCATAGGCACAGCTGTTATTGCTCCATTCAGGTGCTGCCAGATTGCGATACAATACTCCAGGCATATTTAAAGACTCGACTTTAGTGCGTTTTTGAAACACAGTTGGTCCCTTTGGTGCAGAGTCTGAAACAACTCTTTTATTCCCTTGTTGGCGTGTATGTATGGCAAGATTACTCAAAGGCCCTTTAGAGGTCTCAGTGGGCTGTTTCTTACCTTCGTCGTCATCTGGAAGATATAATGGGCGTGTGGCTATGGCTAATTTTTTTGCTGTATTGAGCTCTTCTTTAGTCACAGCATCAGATACTATCCTCCACTGTATGTCTTCGACATCGACTTCAATGAATGGATCGTTCATGGACCACTTCAATGAAGGATACAACGACGGGGGCAGATAGTTTCTACCCACTGCATTTCTGAATGATTTAATAAGCTCATTTCGGCTTTTTCCCATGATACTTGAGGATAATGTACCTTCATACCGCTGTTTAGTGATATCATCTAAGAGCTCTAGTTCCCGATACTCTTGTCGTAATGCAGATCCTTTCAGCCCACCTGAGATTTGATTGGGATCAAAACTCTGTAATATTACTGTGCCTCTTGCAGTTGAGCTGCGGGAAAGGGCAGTGTAGTACCCATGAAAGTCACGGCAGTTGTTTAGGTGTACAGGATTGTATGGTCTAGTTTTCCCTTGTGAAGAAAAATCAGTCATAGCAAAACAAGGAACTATATCAACTTGTGTCCGGAAAATTCTTAAGGTTTTTCCTGTTCCGAATGGCATCTTTACTGTCGCATAATCTGAGGTAGGTGTAATAGGTACTACATTCAAAGGAAGACCCTGGATCTGAATATCTGATGGTGGATTTGTAAGCTTTACAAAAAGTGTATCTAAGTGAGGTCGATGTGGAGAACCTCTGCTTGTCCAACCATATACAATACCCTCTTGACCCCTTGTAACATTCAGCTCAGTGGCAAGATTCTTCCGAATTATGACAGGCATTCCCTTGCATAGGCTTAGCTTAGCTGGTACCAGAGTATCTACTGCACTCGTATCCAGATTCCATAAATACTCCTGCCATGCTGGAGTCATTGTCTTGAGCTTAATACGATTTGAGTCAGAATTGTCTTTTAGTTGTTTCCGGTTAGATGGTTTAATGATGTCTTCACTGTAAAAGTGATGTAAATGCTCACCATGTTCAGCAGCAAAACGACAACAGCCTATGCTATTTATTTCATCCTTCTGTGAGTTGAATGCAGTAATGATTGCTACATCACGGAATTCAGAATTACATATATCAGGCATTCCAGGTACATTTGAAGTCACTCGGGTGTTCAAAAATGCAATATCAGATTGCGTACAATTTTTATACCTCATATTCTCTAAAGCCAAACGAAATTTAGCATCTTCTTCTGTCTGTGACTTCTGTCGCATATTCTCACGCAGTATAACAACGGTAGTAATGTAATGCCATAATGCTTTGCCAATGGCTTCTTCTTGCTGGCGAACTGTGGAGCGAAATGCCCCTATACGATATCCATATAGGGAAATGCTTTCTCCACCCATAGGAGGTGGCAACTGTGCAAAATCACCAGCAAAAATCATATTAAGCCCACCAAATTCAGTTTCATCATTCAGCATACATAAACACAGCTGGCGACTGATACGATACATTTCCCATGCAGACAACATTGAGACTTCATCAAAGAAAACATATTGAACTCCCATGAGACGTTCCCGAATCTGTGGCAAGTTGCTTGTCCCTGAGTAGTCATTAATGCCAAATGCTGAATGATAAGTTGAACCACCAAGCAGTGCAGCAGCACTTCCAGTAGGAGCAACAACCAAGAGCCTGTACGACTCTTTACGTCTATCAAAGAAAGAGATTAAAGCCTTTAATACAGTTGACTTACCAGTTCCACCCATTCCACCAATGTACATCTTTAGCTGATCTTTGAACATGACTGAAGCATGGTTTGCAATAATACGAAATGCACGCTGTTGTGCATCATTAAGACTAAATGAAGAAATAATCTCTTCTATGATTGAGCTCTGATCTGAAGCAAATGATTTCTCAAGGTATGATTTATCTATAACAAAGACCTTGTTGCTGTCTGTATGAGCTTTCTGTTTAGAGTCACGCCTTTCAATGAACTCCTTGCGAACAGATCCTGGCACTGCTCCTGCTCGCGACTCTAGAACCTCTTTACGTTTGGTTTGCATAGCAGATTTCCAATGGTCACGTGGAAGAGGTGGAATGGGATCAGTGATAGGCAACTGATTAACAGACTGCCTATGTTGAGGATGAGACCATTTACAAATGTCAAGTAAACTTTTTATTGCATTTCTTTGTGCAAGACGATTCCTGTAAGTCTTTGTATATTGTGTTAAAAGTGCTGGTGTCTCAAAGTCAGCTGAATCGAACTTCAGTAAGTCTTGAGTTAGTACTTCATTAGCTATATCTTCGGGAAAGCTAATCTCATCATCTGAATCAACCTCCTCAAGCATGGGGTCCCAACTTGTGTGCAGTGTATCTCTATTTTTCATTTGGGCATGATAGTCATCTCGAGCATCAAGACACTCGTACTTTATCATGAAGTTACTCATAAGTGCATGGTGGCGGTCTGTAAAGGCATATCTTTGAAAAGCATCAGACCAAGACTGCAATGGATCTTTAAGGTCTGTCCCTTTTCGCCATGGCTTGAACAGAGTCAACATCACACAGCAGTAGTATTCATAGTCACCCTGATCTCTTCTTGGCAGATTTGCACCAATGAAGTTAATGACTAGCTTATCACTGTCCTTCTGAACACGAACTACATGTGTGTCTGACAGTTCATGGCTAGGTAAGAAGTGATAGTAGTTAGCAGGAAGAGCCTGGTTTGAGTGAAGAGACTCTTTCTTTGAAGACTTCTTACTAGAATCACTTCCCTTGTGTTTACGGTGAGCTGCAAGTTTCAGCGTAACTCGTTTGGCTATACGAACCCAATCATAGACTGATATTGACCCTGCTTCAACTGGTCGATCTACATAGTCCATGACAGGGGAAAGCCCAATAATCCGCTTGCCCCGCTTAAGAAGTGCAACCTTTTCTTTAGCACTAGTATCTGCGATAAAATCACAGTCACTTTGAACACGGCCAACATACTGCTGCCAATAAAAAGGAATGAAATAGTGATCAGTGTAATGATCTGGATAGCCTAAAAGATAGGAACATATTAATGGAGCACCAAACTCCATTTTGGTGGTTAAAAGATTGACAACCTTTGTCATCAGTTGTCTTGCTTTCTCCTCATTAGTACTTGTCCCGTCTATCAGTGTACCACTCTTAGAGAATACAGATACTATTGCATCAAATATAACATGAGTCTTTAGTGATGCTTTTGTGATATAATCAGTTACATATAAAACGACTGATTTGATTGCTGTTCCAGAGCCTAGATATGTAACATCAGTATTACATTGCATGAAATATGTTAAAGGATAAGTGAAAGTATTAAACCATGCCTCATCCTTTCGCATGATGATGGAACCCGTTTCCTTATCAATATGTGTTTTCTTCTCAAGAGGCCTTGGAAACCGTGCACGACACTTTCCCCACTTGTTGTCATGACAACCCTTATACAGATGTCTCTTTTTTACAGTTCCATCCTTGTTCAAGTTGCGACGGCAGTCATGGTAATTGAGCATTAGCAACAAGTCGTTCACTGTACTTTTATAGTTCTGTTTCCATCCTACATATTGAGTGCAATTAGAACAACTGCCAGATGGGAGCTCAATAGGATGATGATCACATACAGATGGAGGTGGAACAGGAAGAGTTTCAGTTGGATCCACATAGCATGCTGTGCTCTTTCTATCACTAACATCACAAGACAGCTCGTCAAAACTTGTACCAATAAACTGACCAGCAAACACACTATCTAGATATTCAATCATTTTAGCCTCAAAGCCTTTAATCCGATTCAAGAGCTGCTCTCTGATCTGCTTAGGATTCAAAGCTCCTTTGATCCATAACAGAATATGAAGGTGTAATGTAAGCCTGCCTTGTTGTTCGACTACGCCATAGTGACCATTATGTTCACCATATAGTCCTCTATGAGCTGAATCACATCCTAGAATATCCTGTATAAATATAGTCACAATGTAATTAAAAAACCTAGCAGAAGCCACTGGATTACGGCATATTAATCGTATCTGATGTGCTTTATCTGGCAGCTCAGGTCGAAACTCAAAATCAGTTCCAGCCAGATATAAGCATAATGGATGTTGCTCTGCAGGTGATATTGTTATGTACCAAGATGGTGCACCTTTATGTGCTATAAGAGACCATACCTCATTACGCATGTACTTCTTTGTAGTTGTGGATCCTGAAACCTTGCCTGCAACCCGATCAAGGTCAGATATTGTCTTGAAGCATGCTACTTCATCATCAGTTGCAGGAATAACCTTCTCACCGTTACTCATTCGAAGTGCAATCTCTTTAAGTACATCCTGATTCAAGCAAAGAATTCTGTTTGCAGTCTGTGTAAATGAAGACCTATCTGCAAGAAGCCAGCCAGCCTGAGTGGCAGTCTTCACTTGCTCATGACTAAAGGCAACTATGGGAAAATTCTCATCGAACTGAAACCGCTTATCATAATACATAAGAAGATATTTTTTGTGCTCTGAATCACTCAATGATGTTGATCCAATCCCGCCTAAACCATATGGAAATAGCCATGGAAACATCCGGGGATACAAAGTAGGATTCTTCCATATTGATTCAGCAGTCTCACTATGTCCAATGGCCAATACCTTCCCTCCATTGGTAAAATATTGTGCAGCTAGGCCTTTAACTTCACTCAGAGTCTTTCCAGATAGTGTTTGTGATGTAATACCATGTACAGTAAATGCACACTGACCACTACTAGTACCCAGTTCATCAGTATTGTCGCTAACAGCCTCTGCTTCAACAACCTTGTTGGTTTCAGCTTCTCGCCATATAACAGCACATGGAGGAACAGTTTCATCATACTGTCTCAGGTTGTCCTCTGATAAAGTCACATCTGAGTAGTCACTGTGATTCAGAATCAACCACTTTAACGCTTCCTTTACTATGTTTCTTCTGACCAGAAATGGTGTCCGCTGATAGTCTTCAACAGTTGGTCTACATGGGCCAGTGAACAAAATAGCCAGTATCTCATCAATGTCTTGAGCTGGTGGAGGTAGTACACTATAAACCTTAGGAATAGGAGCTTCAAATGCCATGGCATTTGCCATCATTTTACGGCCACCTGTGGCTATACGCGCAAACACTGCAGTGTGTCTTACCCGAGCTACAAGTAATTTTTCAACATAACCCAATGACTTGAGTATGGGGGGTACATCACCAAGCCACAAGCCATTTGCTAAACTAATTCTAGGGGTCTTGCCTTTCACCATAAAACGCCTGCATGTAGTACATACTGAATCACATCCATTCGCTATCACTGGTCCTGATATATTAGTAATGGGTTCAGATACCAAAGCTCGTTCCTTCCTGGTAGCACCTTCATTATCGAGTAGTCGAAGATACCCTTTTACATTTCGGATAGGTACTAAATCTGACATCTTCATCAGCTGACCACACACGGCACAACCAGCTTCTACAAAGGAAGAAGGCTCAAGTTTGGTACAGGCTGCACGAAGAACTGTGTTCGTCAATTGCTCTGACAGCACATCCGGAGGAAAGGAAGCCTTTGTCGTAGGTGAGACCAGTAGCAAGTTTGTGATACTGTTTGAAGTGTCAGTGTTGCCCAAAGTTGAAGTGTTACAACTCCTGACATTCAAAATGGTCACAAAATTCATACATAACTGGCATGTATGATGATTGAAAAATTCTTCAATTGCCTGCATGGTTTTCTTTGCAGTGTTTACAGCACCATGGGCCTTACTCACCTGACGAGCTTCACTAAGATTTAGATACTGTAACAAATCAGATATAGGTATATCAAGTATTAGACAACCAGAAACATTGTATATAGAAGAATCACATGCAGGAATATGACACTTGAAGGTCAGTAAGTGTCGTTCAAATGACTGAGTAGAATGTTCGGACGGCAAAATGTAGTCTTTGATCGCCGAGAAGGGTACCGTACGCCTATGACCCCCTCCGACCATAATCCCATCATAAGTATTCGACCCTTCAGACAGACCAAGTAGATTGTCATCTTCTTCGAGATTGACAGGCAGGTACACTTCTTGTAGACAAGCTAAGCTAAAACCCGAGCCATACATTTGAACAAACAACATACAGCTCAACGAGACATATGCCGTCGTCACACAAGCCGTGAAGCAAAGAGACCATCTCCGTAGGTACAGCCACCGAGAGCCATGCAGAAAACGACGAAACGGGATCGCTCGCCTCAAGGAATCGATGGGACCATCCAGTGAACTGTAACAAACAGAGGAGCCCAAAATTTCCTGCTGTGACGACGCAGACAAAGTTTGGCGTACGAAAAGCGCACTTGAACCAGGTAACACGAAATTCAAACAGCCTATATCGTGGTACGACCATTCAGAAGTAGCATGTGTCATCGCGCTCGCTTCACCATCAAGAGATCCAACGATGCGAATCCACGAAGCGTCAATCATAACGTCCTTGGGGTCACTGAAGGAACCCCTGACCCGAGACGTGGCTCTAGCAGCATGGTGTGAAGTCGGTTCGTTGCAATAGTAAATGCAAGGTGGAGAGCGTTCTTTGGGGATGCCAGCGAACAATGGCAAAGGATAAAACTTGGATTGGATGTAGACTACGGTGTCTTCAAGTAGCACAAGATTACACTCGGACAATAACTTTATCCACTGGTCGTCCGTTGACCCTCTGGAGCCGGTCGAAGAAAAGTTGACGGCTAAGAATGGGTAAATCAACAAGTGCAGGACGGTAGAACGAACGAAACGCACCTATTGGAAACCCAGTCATAAAGCATACCATCGCCATGAAAACCAGGCGACCGAAAGCACACGATAAATCCAAACGATGAACGCGCATTGTTGTTGGAAAACAGGGAAAAGGAAGCGGGTCGCGCCAACAAAACGAACACACCACGTGACAAGCAATGGAAGTTTCTTCGTCATTCTATTTCTACTGCAACCGACGCCTCTTCCATACGCTATTAGGTTCTTGAAACGATATCTCGTACCTAAGGTCAATAATATCTCGAAATGCCCAATCAAATCCTTCACAATGTCCAGGCTCTAACTTGAAGTCAACCGTCCCTCCGAAAACACAGCTGGTACCCCCAAGAAGATCCTTCACCATTTCTCCTACATCCCCATATAATGCGTGCTTGCCCTGGGAAATAGCGGCCTCGAGCTCTGCAAGAAGCTGCGAAGAGATTTGTCTCCTGCGTGCTATGGAGTGCAGTGCGACACACTGTTGAACTAGGAAAGAAATCCACAAGTCCAGCACCCCTACATTCGCCGCACTTCCTCTTCTGTGAACTCTGATACACCTATCCAGGACGTCAATGATTTCTCGAACAAAGTCCCGCAGTTGTCCACGTTTGTCTTTTCCGAGGTACTCACTGTCCACAGACAAACCGCTAAAAAGGAGTTCATCCAACTCCACCACAGTCAACAGGCAGAACAGCTGTTGCAGGCCATCCGCAGTAGAGAGATTGGGGTAATGATGGCTTCGACCTGCGGAGGAACCACACGAACGGAGAAAAGTTGAGGTATGTCCAACGATGTTGTCGTGAAAGTAGACTAATATTTGAGAAAGAAGACGTCGGCCTGAACATGCAAGATCGTCAACAGGTCGCCTGTCGATGAATCGATGAAGCATGGCCCAATATGTATGATGCAGCGTGTCCGTGGAATAAAAATGACTTCCATGACAAACGCTAGGTTCCACTGTCCTAACCCGATAAGAAACATCACCACGGAGCAATCTGACAAAAAAATTCCATGCGACATTAGCAAGCGGAACATCGACAACTCCTGCGAGTATCAAGACCAAGACATTTCGGATTGACACTCACATTCTATCACCGGCTTTTAGCAGTAGTCCGACTGTGTCAGGCAATGCGGACTCCAAACAACGGCTCGTATCTAGGAAGCTCCCTAATCGAGAGGATATGCAAGGATCATTCGAGTCGACGGCAATGAAAACGAGAAGAGCACCCGACTCCACTGCCAGTATCGTGTTAAATCCACCCGAACACATATCCTCGAAATGGGAAACGTCCGCAGAAGCAACCAAAAACCAATTCAACCCGGTAAGAGGAAACATGGTTCGCTGCCAGTGGACAATTTCAGACATGTATCGAAGTGCACACGTGTCGACGGAGAGCCATGAGCTGGAACGCGAGGTTGCAATATCCGGGATACGTGGAAAGTACATTATTTTTCCTTTATCCCCTAGCTGAATTTGCTGTAAGAATTCGTTCAGAGTGGCGGAAATGGCGGAAACGACAGCTCGCTCATTTGTCTCATCGAGACCCATCGAAGAGACATCTACAAATACTGTAAGCATTTGACCGACAGATCGATAAGGTGACTCCATACCTATTGCTAACCGACTCGCACCTAACGATCCAACCTTACTCAAAGGAAACTCGGCGCAAGATCTACAAAGTTTGGCTGTGACGGCAGGCTCGTGAACCAGAATGAGCTGACTGGCAAGCATCCCGCCTATCCGACCATATCTTTCTAGCTCCAGATAAGTCTCTTCGTCGCACTCGAACACATGGAAGACAGGTGATGGACTCGTAGCAGCAGAGACTCTGACGCCTAAATCCTCATGTTTATCTGGAGCCGAAGTCAGCCGAATAAACCGTTCTCCATCACCGTTGCGTCTCTGAAAAGCGTTAGAGCACTTTAACAGCCGATCCAAACTATCCAAGTGGACACTAGACTGCAAACAAAAGAAAAAAAAAATCGGGCGTTAGCGCCATCTCCTCGCCGGGTACATTGGGCCGGAAGGGTCATACATAGCTTGAAGGCCAGTACACGCTTGCTTTGCCAAGCGGAGTAGCAAGTAAATACAAGTCCCCTTTGACACGCTAAGGCGAGGAGTGCAACTTAGTACTCGTAAAAGCATCAATTGAAAACAGAACAAACCGTTCGCCAGGTATCCTTTGATAAACGCAACTTTCCATAAATTGAATCATCAATCGGCCGGTGTACAGGTTGCGTAAGAGGTACCCAGGCGTCTCCAGTTGGGGAAGCATCAAGAGAGGAAAAGAACGCTCTCTTGCGGGTCATTCTAGCGGAGACCGTGGAGACCTCTTTACGCTGCAGAGAAAGGGTCTTGTCCTCCGGTGACCCTCCGTCGATTTCACCCTCACGGGATAAAATGGCGCGCCTTCCTATTCTATCCGTCCTCAGTCTCTTCGAATAGCCGGTAGCCCGGTGGAGTCCACAACCTAGTTTCCGGTCAACGACACGACCCACTGGGTCGTGCGTAGTTAGGATCGGAGTACACCAGTCTTCATTATCAACATCCCAGAGTTCCGATACGAGTAGCGAGTTTATATCCAGGGCAGTTGGATCGCTTTCATCGTCTAAGCATACAAGTGAGTGGCAATGAAAAATCATATAAAGCTGAACATAGAATTCAATCCCCGTACCTGTGAGCTCTTTATGCAACCCACTGGCAGAGGAACCATGAGACCCGGAAAGAAGAGCCTTCTCTATAAACTCTCGAGGAATCTTGTTGGACACGTAAGACAAGCTGACAGGCATATTCGCAGGTTTTCCGGAATCTGCAAGACTCTTTGTCCACTATGTTTACACAGGAATGAACAGCCACATACCTGGATCAAAAAAAGCGACCTCTTCGAACGCCTGAGGAATTAACGGAACAGCTTCTTTGAGAAAGAGCTTCAAAGCGTCTATAGCAGTGAGTACGCCCCTCGCCATAGCGAACAGTTTTGACCAAAGCAGAGATTCAACGTGGAGCAATACGGGAGGTCGATCCGATCCATAATGATACCAAGCCTGTTAAAGGAAGAGAACCAATGAGCATAGCGTACCCTGGCAAGGACACAATGCATATTACCCGTAACATGTGTAACCTGGTAATGTTGTTGGCCATCGGTGTGATGTCACACAGCAAAATCAAGGGTGAAACCGATAGGGCCAGAAAAAGGCATTGTCGTAGCCTTGTTATCGGCGGTAAGTTCGCATCTACATTACAAGGAACACCTTCTTCCTCAGCAACGCTATAACCTCACTGTTTTAAACGAAGTACATGGTAAGTCGACAAGAAAACGCACCTCTGCAACTGAGCCACCAAAGTCTTCCACAGAGGGGGGAAATCGTAGCTACCCTATAGTAGAAACAACCTCAGTACCAGAAATACGAGCAAAAGAAAGCACTGACCATACGTAACATATAATTAATGAAAAAAGATGCCGACTCAAGATTTTGAACAGCCTTAAACACCAATAGACTGGTCTCCCGCTGGCGCAAAGCATCCAACTGGCGCACGGCAGTCACTACTAGTTGACGTGCCGTTGATGCTTGCAATTCAGCTGGACGGAGAGTAGACTGCGCGGAAGATGGACAGGACCCTACTGCGGAGTGCATGTTCAAAAGGATGTGTGGCCAGCCTTGTCTGTCGCCTAGCGAGCGGACCCCTCTCTAAGTCAACAAAAGACGATCAGTCAAATATACGACAGGAAGAGGAAAAACAAATTGACACACCAATTTACCAGTCTGTCCTTCAAGTATCGTTTTAGCAACGGTACAAGGGGGAGAGAGGGTGTCAGGCAATGAACGCTGCTGACCACTAGCGTCCAGTGACCCATTAACAAGAGCCGCGACGTCCAGTAATCGCAAAGCAAAAAGTAACGCTGGCAACGGCTCCGCGGATTTCTGGTTCGGCATTAAAGTCGCCCGATTAAAAACGATTTCTCGATAAGTGTCGTTCAACTGGACGACCTGCAGCTCCCAGAGTAAAGCACCTGACATAGCCTGAACGTGTATTATTCAGTCTACATGGCTCCAAGCAGAATAGAACCATTCAGAAAGACAGGATAGCCTTGACAATGCGGAAAAGGTCTACACAAGAGAAACAGAGAAAAGATACGACAAGATAGATCGGCAAGACACAAGGAAACTCACCATCAAATCCGCAGGCAAAATATCACGTCTCTCGCCATACCTCCAAATCAAACTGGTGAACCATGGCATTTCCGTCATCAATGGACAAGTCAGATTCTTCAAAGAGCCGCCGGTCAACTCCGAGGGTACAATGAGAGGTGAAGACGAAAGGGAAATGGGACTGGAGGAACGTTTCGGAGAAGCCATTGAGTGACGAGGAGCAAATAGATCGGTAGAGCCCATAGCGAGGGTCACTGGTGATGGACCAGAAGGAAGCAGCATAGAGCGGAACGAGAGTGGCATTCAATGGGATACGTAAGTCACGAGGCAAAGTACAGCCGCCAAAGAGGAACGTAAGGTATAATTCAAGCTATGACTCGCCTTGCTGAGGAAATCAAAAATGCAGTGAAGCGTCCTTCAGAACATGGGCCAAATCGACAAATCGAGCAAAAAGCTCTTCAAAGGAAAACGATGTCGGATATGAATAGACACCTAAGCGACCCACGAAAACATGGGAAGGGTCGTCCAGGGAAACAGGAAGATATGTAATAAGGATCCGAGGATGCTCAGATTCGCTGGACCGGTCAGCGACCGCTTCCATTTCCTCAAACCGGAACAACAAGTCGAACGCGAAACCTGAAGAAAGTTAATCAATGTTGTTCAAAACTGTTCAAGAATACATCACTAAAGCTCACTCCAAGGGACTCGCGTGTTGACGCGTAAAGAAGTACTTGAGACACCGCATGAGACCTTGTATTCGATATAAACCGCATTGCGTCCATCCAGGCGCTTAAGAGACAAGAGTTCTATGCCCGACAGATGCATGAGGAGGGACATAGTCAGCTGCGTAACACCGTCCAGACCACTCTGCCAATCTGAACAAATCAGCGACATTTCAGCTGGCAACTACAGGAGGAAACTCACCACTAGGATCAAATAAGCTTTTCAAAGCGTGCATCTCCTGGGGGGTATCTATGAACGCCTTCTCCAGAGAACAACTAGACCATTGTTCCATTAGCCATATGTCAACGCTCCCAATAAACGTACCGCTCAATTCCAGGGTCGATTCGACGAGGAGATGCAACATTCAGCATCGACATCGCTGCGGTCAATTGTTGTATAACCTCTTCCTTGCCTATTTAATAAACCAAAGATCAGCCATATAAATGATATAACTTGTTAGGCAGTCCCTACGGGCCAACTGCTCTTCGTAATGCCTAGTAAGGCGACCCAAAGTGGTAACGGCTCCGTAGGAATCTCCAACGTTGCTACTGGTATCGTCAACAGGCTCAGGGTAATCGCCATTCTAGCGATAGCGAGAGCTAAGAACAAAGGCGAAACAAAAGGCAGACTTAAGAACATAAGAACTCACTGAAGACTGCCGAGACATAGACGCCATTGATGCAGAAGAAGAGAAAAGGGCGAAATAGACCGTGTGAATTCCATGGACTCGACTCAGACCCACGTGCACGTATGTACGGCAACGCATTGTATATTTAGACAATATCAGCTTAGTCGATACCTACATACACCTACTCGTCCTAGTAAACACCGGCGTGATCGTGCGTGTATCAGCCGTCAACCTTTCCCAATACAATAGCAAACAAAGCATTAAAATGGACGGTGTGGTGGACGTTGGTCGTACCCCGAAACCCAGTCAACGTAAAAACTACAGTCAACAAGGAACTGAGCTCCACCTCAGGGTGAGGATACACCGGCAGTTGGGTATAATTTTCCCAGTCGCCGGCCTCAAACCTAAAGCCCTTTTGACCGGGTTTCGTACGTCCATCGTAAATCGGAACTATCGTATAAGGTTTGTCATTACTCTTTATCTTAGACACGAATCACACTCACTGCCTTCATCAAAGAGCCTATAGGGAGGAGCACCACGTTCAAGAATGTTAACTTTAGCAATATCGATACCGACATTCGATTGCTCGGCGGTGGACGACTGACCGCCTGAGCGAGCCTTCGAACCTGTGTCCTTGGACGGGGAGGAATATGGTGTGGACGCCAGCTTATCATTATCTCTGTCGAATTCTGTTCGATCGACATAAGCCGCAACTCCACAAGAACATACAAGGCAACTCACGACGGGGAGACCAGCCTTCTCTCTTGGTTTGAAATACCAACAAGCTCCGGCGCCCAGGTGCATGCAGACGATCATCGTTAAAATAAGTCCCAACGTTTGCTTGAAAGACAACCCAGTCGTTCTCGATAGGTCGAACATGAAGTTGCTTCACGTAGCTTGAGCCCACTTCACGGCCTTGAGCCACAAAACTCTGCATACAAACTCCGGTCATCACCAACGCCGCGTTCCGATTGCCATCGCCACGCGGGACACGAAGACATTCCCAATGTCGTGAAAAGGTCGCCAACGGAACCCTAGCGGGATTCTTGAAGTCCTTGTACTCTATGAAAAGAACAGACCGAACGAATTTTCTGTGACGAAGGTAAGACAATGTTCAAACCAATTAATCAATAGCAACATACCCACGAACCCTAGGGCTGGAAGTGTCCGATATACCACCATAAGAAGCAGCAGCGAAATCATCGAAAGCATCTTCAGTATTCGGATACCCAATGAATCTAGAGCGACGCAGCCTACAGAACGTGCTCAGCGAGGACACAAAGTAAAGAAAAAACATGCACTCTCACCCGTTAATCCAACTTAAACTCTGGTACAACTCCAAAAGGTCGGGATGGATATGATCGACGTCCAACAGAGGATCCTCAGTCAAGCCAGGCGAATCAATCTCTTCGTCGGCAGAGCCACCATCATCCTCATCGTCCGGGAAAGGGACGACGGCGGAAAAGACGCTTAAAAGAAGTCAAGGGCAATAACACATGAACCAGAAAATGCTACTGACGACGCCTTCGTAACAACGGAACCTCTGGATACTCATAAGTATCAAAAGCCCAGCACGAAAGAAAGGTCTTACTGTTCCTTCGCCGACGACCCAGAAGGTTTCACTGTCAACGCTTTTCTACAATGCAAAAGTCATTGATAACCGGGAAACAAATAGCTGAGAAGCGAGTTACCCTTTTACATCCTTCGCCAAAGTCGCTGCTCCGACGCTGCTCCGTGCAATCACTGGTCAACACAAACACAAGGAAGGCACAGCTTCGAAAACATACCGTGGTTGTTCAGCTACAGAGGCCTTCATGCGATCGGCTGTCTCTACCGAAGCGACCGTCCTACATGGGACAAGTCAGCAGACTGCAGTCAACGACCACAATTGGTAATTTCTTCACCTAGCGACCACAGGCCCATCGCTGACGACAGGTTCGACGACCTTGCTGGTAGGAGGCAAGATTCTGCAAGGCAAAGCTGTAATCCACTCCAGATCAAGACGCACTTTAAAAAAACTCACTTAGTCGGGACCTTTTTCCGAGCAAGAACAAGCGTAGGCGAAGGCAGCTCTTCTTCACTATCTGTAAGTGACCTTGAATCGAGATAAATCAGTCATCTAAAAGCCGGACCCAACAACAAACCGAAACTCTCCAGACCATGGGCTACAAACGAAACCGGTGAGAAACTAAAATCTATAGCTGATCAATACTCACGGCGAAGCTCGAGGAGGAGAGCCCATTTCTACATCACTTCCAACAGGCGACGAAGGCTGCTTCTTTTCAGAACCACGTTTCGGCCGAACAGACCTCGACTTGACGGTTCCACGAGGTTTGGTCGGAACATAGGTGGAATCAGGGCTGCGACTCAACAAAGAATTAACGACCAAGCCAATACAACAAAACAACGACACACCGAGGCGTTCCCTGTCCCACAGCACCATCCAGGTCCTCCAGCTTTTCGTCCAACCTTTCAGGTAAACTAAGACGAATAGTAAGAAAACAGACCAACAAAACACTTACTTGCTCAACAAGTCACCGTGTTCACCGCTGGCATCTAGTGCCTTCGCAGTAGGCTTGCGGCTACAAAAGACCATATTGAGCAGAGAATCAAAGAGAACTCAGTGCGCAGCTTACACCCTAGTTCCAATCCGCCTTCCTCCAGACTTAGGCGTAACGGGTTCATCAGTCGCACCAGAAACAGCTCTACCGCAAGAACAAATAATACGTCGGTGAACGACATGAATTTGATTCCAAGCAAATAACAGCATACTTGCTCATTTTCCTAGGCGATAGAGTCAAATCGTTGACCCTGATCTTGGACGGGGAATCACTAAACAAACGCGACATTGAGAGGTATCAGCTGAATAGAGGAAATATGGCTCAACTTGTCGTCCATAATGGGCCTTCGCTTCCTATCAACAACGACAAATGGCCTATAGAACATTCAGACCACTCATCGGAAAAGAATAACACAAAACTTACTCGGGTGTATTATCATCCGAATCCGCTCCAGATAATACCTCTTCATCCACGTCGCTTGATGGAACCAATACTTCCCTGCCGTCACGGAAGAATAAGCTCAAGAAGAAAAAAGCCCCAGCACAAACGAACCCGCGTGCTTTTTCCTTCTCCACAACCTTCGTCTTCGGTTTGAGCTCCACGTTCCTGTCAAAAAGTAAACATGTTGGCAACCGCTTCCTCAACAACCAACTCACTTAGGTCGACGATCACGAACCGGCACATGCACTTCACTACAAAAAGACGTCAGACCTATATCCACCGTGGCATCCTAACCTACTCATCGGACTCCACAGAACCGAACGAATGTACAGGAGCTATCTTGCTTGAACGAGGACGGGCTTTCCGACTGCAACGCAATGAATCAAGCAGAAGCTAAACGAAGATGAAATTACATACGATACTGAGACCACAGACGCAGAGCTATCGTTATCGGAATCTTCAAGGACTATAACTGACTTCTGCGACCTATAAAAATGTAAGGAGTAGACCATAACTGACACCGAGACTTACCTAGACCGCTGCACCGCATCTCGCTCCGTAGCACCCTGCGAGCTGTGATCGTTCCCAGAGTCGAGATTTCCCTCGGACCTGCTATGCCCTTGGTAAGCTTTAATGCAGCAGACGAGGCTTCACCGAATTACACACCTGTGTTGGATGCTGCAAATTATAGGTCAATACAGCTCCGATACCGCTCGACAACACCACTCACGCTGTTTTTCTGGCGGTAGGCATGATGGACCAATAATCGAGAAGCTAGCTAAGAGATAGTATAAGAGAAGATTGCAGACCACTCTTTGTACAACACCACCTGTCGAACACTCACCTTTATACCCGCAGAACGCAGTCCAATCCAAACCAAGACAACCAGTCCATCGCACTATCCATGGTCAACCGAGCTTGACGTCGAGGCAACAATCGGACGCGAATATCGACTAGACAGGCCACGTCGAACGAAGTAAAGAACAAAGAGCAGACAGCGTGCAAGCAACGTGCAGGCAACCGTGTGACATCGAATTACATAAAGCACACCATGTGAACGGCCTGCGCTTGTAGTCACTAAACTTCATTCAGTCTCACATCACAACGTCTTTTAAGGATCGAAGAAGATGGTACACTGTTTGACAGAGCTACATACTGAGCATGGTTTGCCAGTCCCGACACACTGCCATCCAGAATTACCTAAAACACCTCAAGGCGACGCAATCTAGATACCTCTCGAAAACGGACGGTAGCGAAGAAAAGGGCGAAAAGTACGCTTCATATACACCCGTATTTAACGGAAAGATTCACCCTGCACAAAGAGAATCGCATATCAGCGTAAGCAGCTTACTGCACTGAACCAAGATGCTAGATCACGGATTCCGATACCAAGAAGCAGGTGAGGAGGAAAACCCATTCTTCCGACCACCAACATATATAGGAACTACTGCTTACCGAGCCACCTCATACCAGCACGACGACTAGAAGAACTAGCCAACTCCAGGATGGAATCAGCATCACTTCGCAACCCTTTGTGTTCCTATGCAAATGTTAGCACCTACACCCCTCCACCAAGAAACACTTGCTCACTTTAAAGTAGGATCAACAGGCCGGTACCATGGAGATTGCGTCTACAAAAGCGCTCAACGGACATTCCTGGCACATCACAGACAAACCCGATGAAACCACATCGGAGGAGAAGGTGTTCACCATCCAGGGAATTGTCTACCGCTGCGACCTTCCTCCTGTAACCACAGCATATGGAAAGTAAGGACATTCGGCAGGCTTAAACCGGAATGGTACTCAAGATTCGATACAGATCTATTTCCCCAAAGCACGTTCAACAACGCGTCGTACTCACAGGCCTCAACACAGCTACATTCACCGCCGCTGTGGATGGATTAGCACAGATAGTGAAGGCTCTCCGGGCCAACATTCGAGATTACCAACCTTTCGAAACCTCGACAACGACGGAAGGCTATCAGACCATAGACATCGCTAATCGATACTTCACAAGCAAACGCTTTGCAAAAGAACAAGACCACATTAGGATACCTACCCACATCGACCCTAAAGGGATATTGAACGACATGAGGGGCGACACTTTCGTACACACTATCGATAACACAGTAGAATATTATCGGATGATAACCACGAGCAACAGCCGCAGGTAAGAAAACAAGACACCTTCTTTGCGCATAAGCTCACTTTCCGAAGTTTCAAGAACATTTCACCGTCGCTAATCAAAGACGGAGATATCGTTGAAATCCAGCTCACAGTCTCCCTCATAGAATTCAACGTAGGGAAAGGCAGAAACACGAACCTACATCACATCACGAAGCTCACTCTGCGTTCAATCACGCTCCTCGATGAAACCTACTCGCTGGTAAGACGAAGCCTCTGTCTATGCCACCATCGCTGACCTCGACAGCTCAGTCCGGTCGCTCTTCAACGTACGATCAAAGGGACAGTCGACCAACACTCAAAAGACGCATAGGATACGCAGAAGAAGAGGAACAAGACGCGAGGCAAAGGATGAAGAAAATGAATATCGATGAACAGCCAGTATGATAGTGAAGTAGGCCAACCTTACTGAATCGAATCAATCAACTTTAAAGTCAAACGAACTTGCATTGAACAGAATTGAGTACGCCATACTGAAATACAAGTCAAACGTAATGCGAAACTTGAGACACAGCTAATTCGGCATCTTCCGGACGATTGGATTCAGCATGTCCAAGACCATCGTCTATCCATACGACACCCACGTTATACGGTAGAGGATCAAACGTATCGTTTGGCTCGGGATGGACTCGATCGTAAACCATATGAAGATGCCTACTCGAAGTAGCAGGATAGAGGTGAAACTCAAAAAGAGCATCGAAGAACAAGAGAACGCTGTGGACTCACCGAACAACATCGTTAATCTCCAGAAACACAGACTGGGTTGAAGCAAGGACTTCCTCCCTATCGTATTCAACCAACAAAGGGCCAATCCACGGCCTCCTCAGACCATCAGCCAAGCATCCCAATGCGTCGGTCAGAAACTCGTTGATGTGACTACGATTCTCCTTCGACTGCTCGCCAAATATTAGCATGAATGTCTTGAGCTCGGCAGTAGACACGAAGGTCCGACGGAGAAGCTTAGGCCCTGCTTTACCCTTGGCGCGCAAGGACAAAAACGGAGAATAATTCAACTCCTTCAAAGCGAGTCGACCCAGCGAAACAATGGAAGGGTAACCCCGTGAAGGAAACAAGAGTACACTCTAGAGACGCGTTGCTCAGCGAAGGGCCCTATCGCTCTGCATCATAGAGAAAAACTAACCTTCTCTCCGTCAATATTGAAGTCATACTCCACCGCGTCGAAACCAGTGACAGGGGGAGAACAACGTCCACACTTCGATTGACTCGTGTCTAGCTGCATCGCAATAACAACGCTAGAAAGCGAGGAAAGACGTGCTCGTTAGCACTATCGCCACACAAATGTGATAAAAGACCCACTGATGAGTCCAGCCACAACACCTTGCACGAAAACCAAAAGTCAGCAGTTAGCGGACCCTTATGCAACGGCAAAAACCACCCGAATATATAACTGACGATCTGCAAGATAGATACACCCAGCAACAAAGCACGCATCTTCGACCCTAAACCCTGAAGAAAAAAAGTACCACAACTTCACAATTAAATTAAACTCAGTCCCAAGGGAACACAGCAGCAGGCACGCCACTTTCGTACAGGCCACACGATTCAGCTCTCTAGCGATGAGTTAGGAAGCCGAGCACGCCCTTCGACACTTCAACGCCTATCTTTTACGCTCCTAGCATGGAAAATCATTCGAAACTCAGGATATGTACCCTAGGTATACGTAAACTATAGCGACGCTCACGACATCGGAAAGGACCCACAAACAGGCCCAGGTCCACGCGAACACAATCCGACAGGGATCCTCGGATACATGAGACGCCAGTTTTACTACGACGATGTCGGAACTGTCAAAGCAAGGTAAGCAAGATGCTCAAGATTAAACATTGATTTTCAGAGTGTCCATTGCTAAAGAAGGGTACACTATCCCAAGTTCCCGAAGACAAGGAACAGATGTAAGTTTCTTCAGTCGGCAGGCAACGGAGTAGACGAAAGGGTCGGTCAATCGGAATTGAATTACGCTACCAACTAGCGGATACCTAGAATATTCCGACGCCACACCATACACCTGTGCAAAAAAATGGACAACAACAATCCACAACGACCCGCCTCGGCAAAATCCTAATCTGCAGCAAAAAAAGGCTACTGGAGTAAAGAAACGCCTACAAAGACCGAACAGGAAGCCAACCGCACGCCCAGCGAGCATCAATACCGCCCCTCTCCCACAGCAGCAAGCCGCAAAAACCCACATCGCCGGTATGCAGACAGGTAGAACTTCAGACGATACCCAACCGCATCCCAAGTTGACTATCATTCTCGCCACAGCATCTACCAGAATTGCAGGTCAGCTCAATACGTTGAGTTATATCCAACAACAAGCAGTTCGAGCACTTGTGGAAATGATAATCCTCACAGGTAAGCCCGACAACGTCACCCCAGCTAGTACCCTTAAATGACATATGGAGACAGGAACACCTGAGACCGTGTATGAAATCCTTGAGGCAACAACCTTCATGGCCGACCTGGCTCGCGAAGGAGAAGACTCCGACACTACCGACGCAGCAGTGTCTTCCGACAACGATGGAAGCGAAATGTCATGCAGCGAAGACGAACAAGACGAGGCGAGCGAAGCAGGGGAAGGCCAATAAACCGTCAATTACTACTCTAACCTAATCTGTACCAGTATAGATCACTGCAGATTAGAACAAATCGATGCCGAGCTATCTGAAACGAACACGGGGCGCACGGGAAAACAATGCCGATACAAAGAAAACATCCGGCGTTAAAATGCCGAAGTAGCTACAACGGCGGGTCAATGCCGAACGCGGCTTATGAAAGGGATAGGAATCGCGAAAATTTTGCTTCCCGAGTGCGGTACTAGTACAATAGATAATAACACAATACAGATGACAACAAAGGTGTACCGTTCTAGCCAGAAAGTAAGCAACACGCCAAAGCAAGTATACATTGGACCCGCTCTATGACTTCACTTCAGCTGGAGAGCTGCTGTCACGGCTCAAAGGGCACATCAGCTCGTGGGAGCCAACTCGAAGATAGAACACTCACCTCTATCAGCGTTAGCGTACAAAGTGCTACCGGAGACGGGAACCACACCCAAATGATTTGCAAGGGAGGCATGAATCCAGCTAAGACAGCAAGCTTCGTGAAGCATTTCGACACCCATATCATCGGAACACATCATGTATCCCTCCAACCTAACCACTTCCACAGCCCACAGTAGCTCGGTGCCCACAGAAGACAAGTCTTTTTCTGCAGCAGGATCGCCCCCAGGACAGAGAAGAAGTGCTGAATACCGTCCACCAGCTTCTGGTTCCGACAAACAGCGCGTAAGCGAAGAGTGAACCACGCTCACGTTGTTTCGGAAACGAGATGTAAGCAAGGAGTGTGTCGGGAACAGCTTCTGGATGCCGATCGGAAACTCCTGTACAGTCAAAAACGCAATTAGGTCCAATACTTGGGACGGGAACAGAAACGGCTCACCGCAAACGAGCGCAGAAGGAAAAGTTCCAACTTTGGCGCCTTGTTACCACCGCCCTTCCTAATCGAAAGCAAGCTACCGTCCTTGCTACGAGGATAAGTCTCGACCACCCTATTGAAGAATTCCATATGGGCTGGAAGTGAACCATGAATCAAGACATCGCTATCTCCAAGAGGGGTGTTGGAAGCCATAACGCTCTTCCTCCACAGAGCGTGATATATATACCCGAAGCAACAGTCTATTACGAATCAATGCAGAACCGAGCAACATCTTTCGAGGAACAGCATCACGCCACAGAGTGACACACCAAACCTTAACTTAGCAGCACCACGAGCACAACCCATACGTCCAAATCCATTCAATCACTCAAAGATACTCTGTATGATCAACAAGAAAGAGCTAGTATTTCACAGCAAGAAAACCACCGATAATTCAACATCCAACGGCATTGCAGAGGTAAAATCGACAAGAAACCAAAGAAACCCGCACTACTCAGAAAGTCTAGGATCTACATCTATGAACCACGAGAAACCAAAGATATAGCATACACATGAAAGATTCCCTTTGCATCGAACCAGAAGCATAGTCGATAACCAGCAACTCTTTCCCTACTTGAACCTCATTAAGCGGTCGAGATCTGAATGAAACACTTCCGGCGACAACTGCCTCCTGCGCACGTAATCCTGAACTCTATCCCAAAACGCTTGTCGAGCAGGCTCTGCGTTGACCACACACACCAAATCGCAAAGGTACGCGAAATCGGGATCCCCGCAATACGTGAATTGCTCGGGATCACCAAAAACAGGAACCACCATTTTTGGATGATAAGTATGGTGCGCAAATAGAGAATGGCGCACGTAATGTCGATTGCATAGAACCAATGCAATAGCATCAGCGTTGGGCGGGGGTCGAATGTGCGCAAGGAAATGGGCAATGTTAGCCTCCCATGTACGATCGGTAAGAACGACAGAGACCTGCTTCACGCCGACAAAATGCGTGAAATCGAACAGCGGAACCTCGAGAGGTGGAAGTCCCCATTTGCAACGGATACACAGCCGACGAAGAGCAGGCCATTCATCGGAAATAGAGGTGGCATTCAACCGACGAATTCTTCCTCCACCGTCCAAGTCAATACCCCGACTGCGGAAACAGCTTCTAAGTCGAGCATGAAGTCGAATGGATCGATGTGCGTCCATAAGCAAGTAATGCGGCGCTTCCAAAACGACCACCTTCGGAAACGATGTAGTGCGGAATGCGAGCAGAATATCAGGATGCATCCTGCATTGAATCGCCAAATGCTCGACAAAGGGTGCCACGGCCACGAGGATCTCTGGAAGGTCGAACGACGACCCAAACACGTCCGTGTATTGAAACTCGACAAGCGGAGGAGAAACCACTTGTATACGAAGCTCACGAACCAGCGTCGGCAGCTCAGGATTCTCGACAAAGGCGACACGCAAGCGGCGAATAGTGGACCCACGCGTAATCCGAATTTTTCGGTACAGAACCTTCAACAGACTGAGCACATCAGCTTCAAATCACCAATGCAAAAATAAGAAAGACTCACTCCCAATACAAATCAGGTTCAATCAAAAGCAGATCCACCGTGAACCGCCCTTCATCCCGCGCCTCGAGTAGAATGCTCGAGAGTACACCAAGAAGAACATCCCCGACCAGCTTGGGCGTACCCGAAGCTGGAGAGTTACTGCCGCCGATAGAAGGAACTGACTCCATGATGATGCCAGGCAAAGATGGAAAAACCGATTATATACGACATCGGGGAATACAGTCTATGCATTGCTGATGCGAGTTTGAAGCGAGAGATAGGGAGCCCAGGAAGCGCCAATAAACTGAGCTGTCAACGAAGCATCGTGATGCTTAGCTCATCATCACGCGGTCAACACGAGTCACCGCGGAACTGCCTAACAAACTAAACCACGACTATACTCCCAAAGACCACGTCGAAGAGATGCAACACCATTCCACATGGGGCGACAGAGCCGAATTTAACAGCAACCGTACACGACCTCACTCGGACGATCTCATCGTGATCTTATTCTTGCAGTCCAACCCAGACCTCGTCTATCCGAAACACAACCACGAACGCGAAGACTACAATGCAAGCAATGCAGCCCAAAGTGCAGGATTTCCTTGCTTCTCTGTAAGCTACCAACACACCGATATTTCCACACGCACTAACAACCGACGAACCCAGCCCATACCCCGCTCAAACAAGAACTTTTCACCATACACCGCTGGAAGACCTCATACAGATAAGAACATTGTCCTCCAATTTATCCGCAGATGTTGCCCAATACTACAAAGCAGCTTTCGGTTCGGCTAGGTTATATGGCGTGTTCTTCCCCGAACAGGGAATACGACACAAGTTCAGGAAACAAGTAGCGCAGGCAGGGGCTCTGCTGTCCGGGGAGGCTATACTACACATTCTGAATCGAGACGACACCGAACCCACCCACATAGACGTGTACGCCCCCCATACCCAAACACTACCGCTTGGACACATCCTTGAAGAAGCGGCATACAAATTCATGCCGCTGCCAACCAGAAGAGCATGGGGAAGAACATACGACGCGCAGCCACCTGTCTTCGAACCCGCGACCAGAGCCGAATTTTCGAAAGGGGTACCGAACACGGCAGACATCGACCAATTCTGCGACGATTCAACAGTGGCAGGAGTCTTCGTGTTCAAAAACAGTAAAGAAAAGACGATCCGCCTGATATCGACCAGGTCACAACCAATCGAACCAATCCTGAGCTTTCACTCGAGTAAGCCAGCAGCTCTCACGACGATTCACAGGTCTAATAACAGTCAACAGCGATCCTGATGAACTTTGCCACGTCCACTCAATATTTCTCACTCTACCCCAAAACGACATTCGTCGACAAACGAATACTGAAGCTCCAGACACCGACCCACACGATCCAGAACGTCCACGCTGAATTCGAAAAGAAAGGATGGTCAGTCTTCGGCCAGCTGACCGGAGAACAGTCGCTGCATCCTGACCATGAACTATCGCTCCAAACTCGATGGGTAGGCGACACACACACATGGATAATCGACATGGACGCTATAGACGAAGCAGAGGACGAATACCAAACCCTCCGAGTCACGTCGTGGGATCTCGGCTCATACGACATCGCCGGCCCTCAGATTATCTTACACAGACTTGAAAGCAGGTACCTCCTTTCCAGCTACACTATGTCAGCGGAAGCAGAGCAGGCGGTGTGGAGGCACCCTTGTTTCCGTCGAATACACGGAAACCGACAAGGCACAATACGCTACCCACTGGAAGACGCACCAAGTGAAAGGTATATAAAAACACTTGCCTCCAAAAAGACAAACTCATCGTCAACCGCTAGCGCTCTTTCCAACGCCAGCACCGCAGAACAGAACCAACACCTTTACACGAATGCAATTAATACATGCACCCACAGGTACGTAACCAGAACAACTGCACATGCAAGTCTAACATCGCCTCAGAGAGATCAACGGAAACTTCGACCTCGAAGACGCTCTTGTAGAATACTTAAAAGAGCTCTACCCACTTATGGCGAACACCCACAGAGAAAACAGTACTTTCCGTCAACTAAGAAACGATCTCGCTGACGTACGGCAGGCCTTTGGCACAATATCACACGATATCCTACATCCTTCGGCATACACGATCAGCATGCTGCTACAATTCATAGACGACTGCAGGAGAATCACTAAAGCGAATGACACCAGAGTAAGCTTCCACTACCTGCCAACTTCACGTGCTAATTGTTACGAGCAGTTCTGGCTCCAGTATAGTCTCGAGACAGCCTCGATGCGCATCCTCGTCACTTGTATATTCTCCGTGCCCAAGGCCCAGAGGCAGAGCATCCAGCGAGAGCTGGCTATAGCACCTGGTTGGTCAGAGGACATGCTACTGGAAGCATCAATCATAATTGCCTTCGAGGATTGCGATTAACGTAGCTAAACTAAAAGATGTACATTGCGAACTCAGATGAATAAATCAAAAAAGAACTCCGTAGCCAACGCAACAATCGGTCAGAACTGCTAAAGGAAACAAAGACCTCGCACCGTCCTCAGACTGAACCTGCAACCGTACCCTAAAGGTACTCAGCCAGCGTGTCGCGTAGGGGAACGAAGCAGCCTGTAAGTACCTAAAGCAGAATCCCTCAGTGAGGACCTGTGGGAAGAAACCCCGTGGGAAAAAACCCCGTGGGAGAATTTCCTCGACCAATTTTGCAGGGCCCAAACACCATAAAGAACGAATCCGGATAAATCCGAACTCGTAACTATGTTAGGCACTTGAGGTACGCTACGGCCGCGAGCTACTTCTCGTAACAGTGGATGCTTGGACCTTGAAACGAGTTGTGCAGCAGGTGTATCTGTAGCATCGAGAAACATAGACGGAGGTGCTACCCCATACAGCGTATGCTCTTGTTGGCGAGTCCCACTGAAATCCGAGATCTTGAAGAGAAGAAGAATGAGCTTCATCCCAGGAGTCAGCTTGATGAATATTGACCTTGTCACGGTGTTCTGCGCTTTCAAAGGTATGTAGCCAGTGCAATCCCGAAATTTGTGGCCACGCCTGCCCAAAGATGCACCAATCAACAAGCCGACGGCACTCTCCTGTGCCGTGTCGATAGGCCCAGGAGGAAAATGGGGTATATGGGAAAAGAGTTCGTGTCCACGCACCCAAATCGGCCACTCCTGATACCGTGTCCATGTCGCGTACCATTCTTCTTCGCCTGGATGATCCCCAACTGGATCACAATTGTGTTGTTCCAACGCACAAAAGGCAAATGTTCATGTTGAAAAGCGGAAGTTTGGAGGATTGTTGAGCAAGGTGCAAAGGATCCACATCGATATGCGCGTTCTTCCTTGTAATCTAAAACCAAAGATTGCTCCATAGCGTTTCAATCCTTTAGATTCAGGATAGACACCGAGATTCAATATTTTATATACGGCAATAAGAATTTACACTCACCTTGACCACACATAGCCCCACTTCTCTACACGTCGACGTGTTCTGTTCTGTTCCATCAGAAACACCTGTGCGCTGGAAGCTGAGACTTGTTGAAGCCGTTTTAGAAGATTTACACGTTCCTAACGAGAAATCGTCCAGGATAAGGAATTTTGTTGAGAATCGACAGTAGGCCGTGATGGAAGAAGCCAGTAGTCGGCTAACTTACTCCTCGACTCCCATCACGATATCCCACTCAATGAGTCTTGTGTATCTTGAGGGCAAATAACTTGCTAGTATCATTGTAAGCATTTCTATGTTTTCGTTTTATAGATCCTTTTTGACTTCCGAGTATCAAATTCCCAGCTCCGATAACGTTGTAGTCTTCTAGCCCACTCAACGTTGAGCATTGGCCCAGATAGCCATTGTGATTTCCGGCTCTACTGTCAATACAAAGGTATGCAGGAGCCTAAGCAAAACTAACATAAAAATGAATTCCACCTTGTAGCCGTCGTTCCTTATTAAGCTCGGAAGTGCGCCGCCGATAGAACCATTTTCCTTGTCGGCGGCTGGAAGGAAACATCCTCAAACAGGTTGACACGCCGATAACACGCCTTTCCCATCTTCTGCTTCCCATCTCCATTCTCGCTCCTCATTCTTGTACCGAATAACCAGAGGACCTACACGGGAGGTTACACCGATTTTATCATACATTTCACCACCACTCTAGCGTTCCCCTCACCATCTCCTCTCATCCTTTTCCCCCAATCGCCGTCGTCATCCTGAAGCATCACCCATTCCACTCCAATATCGCACCCATTGCACCTTCCAAGCCAGCCTCCTCCTTCCCACCATTAGAACGCATCTGATCGTCTTTCGCCGTTTCTCCTAATCCTAACGCCCCCTACATTGCATCAATCACAAATTACTGGCGTTCTATCGCAGGCCCATCAGCGGCGGTGCTCACAACACCATGAATAGACCTCAGACTGTCATTAACATAGCTAATACAAGTACTGACGGTGAGTTTCCAAGACTACTCTTAAAAAATGAAACTCATTTCGAGTCTTAGACGATATACTTCGAGCATTGGCGCAGCGAGTTGCGATGAAATGGTATGACTCTGAAGCATGCTACCCCAGGCTGCCAAATTGTCATCCCAACACGCGGATCAGAATTCTTGAGAAGTTGGGCAGGTGGATTAGAGATAGAGACAGTGACATTAGAGTCTATTGGCTGTACGGAATTGCTGGGGCAGGAAAGACGGCAATCGCTCAGAAGATTTCGAAGGTCCACAGCGACCGACTTGCCGCAATATTCTTCTCCCCGCGTAACGATTCCACTCGCGACAAGCTAGAACACTTCGTCGCTACGTTGGCGTACCAATGCTGCACGAGAGGCGTCGGCTCCATTGTTCAGCCCCTCATTACTGACGCCATTCGCTCTCATCCAGACATATTTCAGACATCTATGGAGAACCAGTTTATGAAACTTCTTCTTGAACCATTCTCCCAGACTCCTTTACAAGCACGCCCAAACATACCTAATCTCATCACGGTTGATGGACTCGACGAGTACATTGACATTTCCTCTCAAAAAACCCTGTTGCGCATGATAGATCTTGCCATCACTTTCTCTGGACCCAATCCCTTTCCCTTCATTTTCCTCCTATGCAGTCGACTTGAACCCCACATACGAAATCTTATCGCAGATGCGGCTTTTTCCTCGTGCCTAGACGAGATTCAGATCCCGGGCACAACGATCCGCCTCACAGGGATATTATCAGAGTCGGACTTGGACATCCAGCGATATCTTTTAGAAGAACTTTCCAAGACTCGATTGAGGCCGAGTAAAGACCAAGTGATGAATCTTGTGGGGCGAGCGAACGGGCAGTTCATCTTTGCTAACGTTGTCGTGTCTTATCTTCGCGATCTGAGTTATTCCGACCGTCCACAGGAACGGTTGGAGGCCATTCTGAGGACTAAGCCTGGCTACATACCAGAGTCTCCATATCCTACTCTTGATATGTTGCATCAACAAATCCTGTCTACATGTCGTTGTTGGGAGCAGGTTCGACCAATCCTCCAGTTTATTCTCAGCTCTCGAGGTCGGTCCATAGCAGGTTTATCAATGTCATCAATGTTATCTCGCCTACTTGAAGACTTTACCTTCGATCGAACTGAAGTTCGAAACGTTGCTCGCGCTTTTCAATATGACGAGCACGAAATCGAGTCGCTGTTTTCTGAGTTGCACGTTGTAATTGAGGCGGGAAGTTGGATACGCATGCGACATCGCTCTTTTACTGAGTTTCTCCTGGACAAATCCCGCTCAGGAATATACCACATACCACCACTTTCAGAATTGGAGGAGCGTCGTTTGGTTTCCAGGTTTTTTCAGAGTCTAGCGAAAGAAACAAAAGAAGTGGCTCAGAGGGGAAGGATAGGTTGTTGACGACCCATATCTTAGTGTTACATACGCTGCTGTACTACCATGGTGATCATGAATAATCTGAGGCTGCCGGTGCTTGTTCGTGATGATGTGATTCTTGATGAACATTAATTGAAGAGGTCACGGTGACAGCGAAAAACGGCAGAGGCTCAGGTATACGTTTTCTTCATCGTTCAATGAAAGTGAATTTCTGGGTTTGGATTTCATGTTCAAAACCTTCAGCAAGTCTAGGTACGGCTGGGTATGGCTAACAGGTCATCGGGGAATGCATAGCAATCGCCGATGGAGGAACAGCCGGTCCCGTGCGAATTCTCACTTTTTTGCGGCTTGCCCTTCCCACCATCAGTAACACACATCTGCTCATCTTTCGCCGTTTCTCCCAATCCTAATGCCCCCTTCATCGCAGCAATCATAACGCACTACTCAAGATACACGAGTCATGGCGTTCTTTGGTCCTCAGACTGTAACTCATATAACTTATACAAGTACTACCGGTGAGTTTCCAGGATTACTCTTCAAGAATGAAACTTACTTATTTCGAGTTCTTAGAGGATTCCGATATACTTCGAGCATTGGAGCAGCGAGCTGCGCTGAACGCATGCCATACCGTTGTTGCACGCCACCCTCGGCCAAACTGTTCTCCCAACACGCGGGTGAGCATTCTCGAGAAGTTGGGCAGGTGGATCGAAGATAGAGACAGTGACATTAGAGTTTCTTGGCTGTATGGAATTGCTGGGGCAGGAAAGTCGGCAATTGCTCAGAGGATTTCGGAGGACCACCCGGGCCGCTACTGGACTACTACTGCAACATTCTTCTTCTCGCGTAACGATCCCACTCTCAACAAGCTGGAGCCCTTCGCAGCTACGTTAGCGTACCAATGCTGCACGTCTTCGGAACCCTTCAGGTCCATTATTCGGCCCTTCATTATCGACGCCATTCGCTCTCATCCAGACGTATTTCAAACATCTGTGGAGAACCAGTTCATAAAACTTCTTCTTGAACCATTCTCCCAGCTTCCCTTAGATGCACGCCCATACATACCTAGTCTCATCACGATTGATGGATTCGACAGGTGCATTGACATCCCTTCTCAACAAAGGCTGTTGCGCATGATAGATTTTGCTATCACTTTCCATGGACCCAATCCCTTTCCCTTCAGATTCCTCCTATGCAGTCGACCCGAACCCCACATCCGAAATCTTATCGAAGATGCGGCCTTTTCCTCGTGCCTAGAAGAGATTCAGATTCCGGGCACAACAATTCGCCTCACAGGGATGTTATCTGAGTCGGACTTGGACATCCAGCGATATTTTGTAGAGGGATTTACCATAATTCGATCAACACATGTCATCGGGGGAGAGGAATGGCCGAGTGAAGGACAAGTGATGAATCTTGTGGAGCGAGCGAACGGGCAATTCATTTTTGCCGTTGTCGTCCTGGTATACATTACTTCTGTTCAGCGACCACAGGACGACTTGGAGGTCATTCTGAGCACTGAGCCTGGTTACCTGCCAGAGTCTCCATATCCAACTCTTGATATGTTGCACCAACAAATTCTGTCTACATGTCGTCATTGGGGGAAGGTTCGACCAATCCTCCAGCTTATTCTCAGCTCTCGCCTAGAACTTGAAGACTTTACTTTCGAGCACCACACAGTTCGAAACATCGCTCGCGCCTTTCAATATGACGAGCACGAGATCAAGTCGCTGTTTTCTGAGTTGCACGTTGTAATTGAAGCGGGAAGTCGGATACGCATGCGACATAGCTCTTTTACTGAGTTTCTCCTGGACAAATCCCGCTCAGGAATATACCACATACCACTACTTTCAGAATTGGAGAAACGTCATTTGGTCTCCAGGTTTTTTCAGAGTCTAGCGGAAGACTCAACAAAAGTTTAAAGAAGTGGCTCAGAGGGGAAGGATAGGTTGTTGACGACCCAAATCTTAGAGCTTCCATACATACGCTGCTGTACTACCATGGTGATCATGAATAATCTGAGGCTGGTGGTGCTTGTTCGTGATGATGTGATTCTTGATGAAGAGGCCTAGGCTCGTGACCAGCCGCTCCGCCACGTGGCTTCGCTTTTCACTTTGGCGGAGCGGCTGGGTGAATTGAGCCGTGACATGGCATGTAACGTCAAGCGTGACTTTGGACTTAGAAAAATCAGCTCGTCTCCGCCAGCTCATATCACAAATCTGTACTATACACTGTATCCGCTCATTATATACCCTTCAAAACACATTGACTATATTCCCATATCGTCATCCGAGCCCCCAGAGCTATCAGAGCCCCCCAAATTCTCTTCTACATCTGAATCTCCGTCAGTCCAAGCCTCTACAACATCATCATCCATATTCAAGGCAACATCCTCTGCCGACACTCTCTCCAAGGTTGGTTCATCTTCCTCATCCATGAGTAGTATTAACTCATTCTCTTCATCATCAGTATCCTCCTCCTCTTCCTCTGCTTCCTGAGAACCCGCGGGTTTAGAAGATGAAGTTGTAGTCATGCTGGGGCCAGTATTGGGAGACTCGGCTGGTCTGATAGATGGTGGTGAAGGCGGTACTGGGTTTCTAGGTGTGTCACATCGACGATTTTGACTGGGATTGCCTGCTAATAACTCTCCAGGCTCTGCTGCCACAGGAACTAGCGGCTTTATTCGTGTCCGAACTTGAAGACGTGCAAACGCAGAGTTGTAATCTGTCAGCGGACTTTTCGAGTTTTCCGTCAACATCTCCAGTCCCTTGCTGATGCTATCAACGGCAGGGCTATCGTCATCGTCACCAAGTACACGACCAGGCTGGAGGCTGTAAACACCACGGGCACGTAGGCTAGCCATAAGAGTGTCGATGTCAGTTGTTAAATCTGGCGGTTCATGCTTGATCCCCAAGTCAGCGCCCAGGAGACCATTGAGGCTCTTTGTGAGGTGTCGAAGAACACCAACGCACGGCGCGATTGTTTCGAGCCACTCCCATGACGCGTTACTCCCATGTGCCCGGTAGAAATTCTGCGAAACTGATTCATAATGGCCTGTAATATATACAACATCAATCACATACCTTGATCCAGAAGTTTAAGTGTTCTTGTACTAGGTCCACTTCGACGAATGAGTTTGGATTACCGGTGGGATCCAGCAACCAGTTATTCAGTATGATCTTCCTGTGAGTTGTTGAGTTCAAATGAGCACAGTAAGGGGTACCAAGTGACATACCGCAAGCCTTCTGGCCATACGCGTGTGAGATGGTGAATGATACTCAACATTTCGTAGGCATATTTCGTGCGTCCATTCCCCCGGAAACTCAGCGCCCAAATCTTCAACACCAAGACTACCCGCCCAGAATCTCCACACTTGACTGCATCAGCGAATTCACGCGTGATGAGGGCGTCCCGAAGAAACAAAACTGCATTCTCGAATACCATATCTCCCTTTTTCTCCTCTTTTGGGTTCTTCCCAGCATCAACAGCACATTTCCTCTCCCATCGCAATTCGGAGACCTTTTCGGTGTCGGTATATCGATCGTAGACTGCTGCTGCATCAGCGTACAGGTCTTGAAAGGTGGTTGTAGGTTTGACATAGTCGTCAAGCGAGTCGGCCTTTGTCACCAGAAGGAAGCAATTCAGGACGCGCGCATAAAGGGAAACGAAGATGAGATCGCGACACGTTCGAAATGTTGGTAGCGAAGTGATAGTGATAGGGAGTCGGTGAAGAATGCTGTTGTGAAACCAAAGGCTGCCTGGATTGCGATTGCCAGTGTTGGGCTTACCCCAGTGAGTGTTGAAGAAACCATGGCAGTCAGCGATTTTGGCGTGGAAAAGCCCCGGCATCCATGCTCCCCATCGAAATCCATTGAAACCACCCTCCTGGCCTGCTCGGATATTCACCAAAGAGCGTAATCGAGCAATTGAGAGCTGGTCGCCTGCAAGAATCCGGACCGTCTGGGCAAAATCAGGTCGGTCGCGTAGACCTAGGTATTTGAAGATCTCCTCGACTACCTGTGCGTTTCCTTCAATTGTTGACTCGTCAATGTTCCAGGCAGGGAGAGGATATATTTCGGTTTGGTGAACCTCAATCTTGTCGCTTGTGACTGGTTGTGCCTCGTCGAGTTCTTTGTGGAATTTAGAGAAAGTCGGACCACCATATTTGATTATGATGCGAAGGATGCAGTGGATAAGGCACTGTCGAAAAAGTGTTGCCTCTGCAGGTGAGTGCAGGATGTCATTGAGCTCGAGTGGAGGTGCTGTATCGAACGACTGATCAAGGTCTGCTGTCCTCATATCACTGAGCGAGGCCTTCCACAATTTGAATATTGTTGCACATGTGCCGTTCTCCTGTGAGTCTAACATCAAGAAGTTAGTATTAGCTGGTGATTTAAGACGATGAAATCACTTACCTGTTCTTCCGACGATTTGCTCAGCCGCCTTTGTTACGAGTCCGAGTTTACGAGGAATCGTCTTGTATCTTTTTTTTTTTAAAAAAAAAGCAACAGGCAGCAGCAAAAAACGACTGTAGTTTAAGTGTGGGAACCTGCCTTATATGGTAGTATGTCGGGTTTCCGCTTGATTTTTGTCGCTTTGCCGTAACAAAAAGCAACAGGCAGCAGCAAAAGACGACTGTAGTTTAAGTGTGGGAACCTGCCTTATATGGGTTCATTGATCTATCGGGTTTCCGCTTGATTGACTTTTTTTGTTGCTTTGCCGCACAACAAAAAAGCAACAGGCAGCAGCAAAAAATGACTGTAGTTTAAGTGTGGGAACCTACCTTATATGGGTCTGACTTTTCTGTCGGCCTTTCCGCACGACAAGAGAACAAAAGCAACAGGCAGCAGCAAAAAACGACTGTAGTTTAAGTGTGGGAACCTGCCTTATATGGTAGTATGTCGGGTTTCCACTTGACTTTTGTCGTTTTGCCGCAACAAAAAGCAACAGGCAGCAGCAAAAGACGACTGTAGTTTAAGTGTGGGAACCTGCCTTATATGGGTTCATTAATCTGTTGGGCTTTCCGCTTTTTTGTCACCTTGCCACACAACAAAGAGCAACAGACAGCAGGAAAAAATGACTAGTTTAAGTGTGGATGTTTTGAATACTATCAAAACATTGGTTGCCTGCACAAATTTCAATGTTTTTATACCACAGCTGATCTTTTGATGTTTTGAAGTGGGAACTGTGAAAACATTGGAATTTCTGACCTGGAAATGTCAAAATGTAGGCTGTCCAACTTAAAAACATTGGTCGCCCACACAGATTTCAATGTTTTTATGGCGGAAAGCCGACATTTTGATGTTTTGAAGTGGGAAATGTGAAAACGTCGGCTTTCCCACTTCAAAATATCAGAACATCGGCTTTCCGGCATGAAAACACCAGTTGCCTGCATGGATTTCAATGTTTTTATGTTGGAAAGCCGATGTTTTGATGTTTTAAAGTGGGAAATGTGAAAACATCGGAATTTCCGACCTGAACATGTCAAAACGTCGGCTTTCCGACATGAAAACATTGGTCACCCACACAGATTTCGATGTTTTTATGTTGGACAGCTGATGTTTTGACATTTCCAGGTCGGAAAGCCAACGTTTTGATGTTTTGAAGTGGGAAATGTGAAAACGTTGGCTTTCCCACTTCAAAATATCAAAACGTCGGCTGTCCGACATAAAAACATCGAAATCTGTGTGGGTGACCGATGTTTTTATGTCGGAAAGCCGACGTTTTGACATTTCCCACTTCAAAACATCAAAACGTCGGCTTTCCGACCTGGAAATGTCAAAACGTCGGCTGTCCGACATAAAAACATCGAAATCTGTGTGGGTGACTGATGCTTTTATGTTGGACAGTTGACGTTTTGACATTTCCAGGTTGGAAAGCCGACGTTTTGATGTTTTGAAGTGGGAAATGTCAAAACGTCGGCTTTCCCACTTCAAAATATCAAAACGTCGGCTGTCCGACATAAAAACATCGAAATCTGTGTGGGTGACCGATGTTTTTATGTCGGAAAGCCGACGTTTTGACATTTCCCACTTCAAAACATCAAAACGTCAGCTTTCCAACCTGGAAATGTCAAAACGTCAACTGTCCAACATAAAAGCATCAGTCACCCACACAGATTTCGATGTTTTTATGTCGGACAGCCGACGTTTTGACATTTCCAGGTCGGAAAGCCGACGTTTTGATGTTTTGAAGTGGGAAATGTCAAAACGTCGGCTTTCCGACATAAAAACATCGGTCACCCACACAGATTTCGATGTTTTTATGTCGGACAGCCGACGTTTTGATATTTTGAAGTGGGAAAGCCGACGTTTTCACATTTCCCACTTCAAAACATCAAAACGTCGGCTTTCTGACATGAAAACACCGGTCGCCCACATAGATTTCAATGTTTTGCAGTGGGAAATGTGAAAACGTCGGTGGGTGACCGATGCTTTTATGTTGGACAGTTGACGTTTTGACATTTCCAGGCTGGAAGTTCTGACATTTTCACATTTCCCACTTCAAAACATCGAAATCTATGTGGGTGACCGGTGTTTTCATGTCAGAAAGCCGACGTTTTGATGTTTTGAAGTGGGAAATGTGAAAACGTCGGCTTTCCCACTTCAAAATATCAGAACATCGGCATGAAAACACCGGTCGCCCACATAGATTTCGATGTTTTGAAGTGGGAAATGTGAAAATGTCAGAACTTCCAGCCTGGAAATGTCAAAACGTCAACTGTCCAACATAAAAGCATCGGTCACCCACCGACGTTTTCACATTTCCCACTGCAAAACATTGAAATCTATGTGGGCGACCAGTGTTTTCATGTCAGAAAGCTGACATTTTGACATTTTCAGGTCAGAAATTCTGACATTTTCACATTTCCCACTTTAAAATATCAAAATGTCAGCTTTCCCACTCCAAAACATCAAAACATCGGCTTTCCAACATAAAAACATCGGTTGCCCACATAGATTTTGATGTTTTGATGTCAGACAGCTGACATTTTGATTTTTTGAAGCGGTGTGAGGCTTATAAAACGCTTGTGAATGAGCGAAATATATATGCCAAGTTGTGCGAGCGGGGTTCAACGTTGTCAAAGGATCCGTACAATCGACACAAGAAATCAACTAGCACACTAGTTCGTCTACAAATTACTAGGACACAAGGGAAGTGTACGAGCGATGAATGAAACAATGTAATATGATAATATGGTCTCGATATGATCAAGACAACGCGAGCCAACCTATAAACCTATCTATAACTATTCCTATATGTTCCTATGATGCAAAATAACCTATCGAACCCGACAAGGGTAAAGACCTATTACAAGTCCAAGTTTACGAGGAATCGTCTTGTATCTATTTTTAGAACAAATTTTTGTGCAGCCAGCTCTAGTGAACGACTGTAGCCAAAATTTGGGAACCTTCCTTATTTGGGTTAATTAAATTTTTCAAACATCGGAGTTCCGATATTGGTTTTATAGAGCTATAAAATATAAAATAAAATAAAATAAAATAAAAAATCCCAAGTCCAAGTTTACAAGGAATTGTCTTGTATTCTTTTTGAAAACAAAATTGTAAATCAGAGTTCCACATTATTACAAGAAAATCAAAGATGTCAAAACGTCGGAGCTCCGACGTTTTGACACCTTTAGTATTCTGGAACTCCGATGTTTTCACATGTTCAATTCCTCTGATATTATGGAACTTGACAAGACATTGGACATAATAAAAGATGTAAAAACGTCGGAGCTCCGATGTTTTTACATCTTTTATTTTCTTGTAACAATGTGGAACTCTGATGTTTTGACAATAAATATGTGCAGACACCAGTCCTCCCAGATAACAAATTTGCCAAAATGTTGGAGTTCCAGAATAATAAAGGTGCTGAAACGTTGGAGCTCCGATGTTTTTACATCTTTTATTATGTCTGATGTCTTGTCAAGTTCCAGAATGTCAGAGGAATTGAATATGTAAAAACATCGGAGTTCCAGAATACTAATATCAGAGGAATTGAACATGTAAAAACATCAGAGTTCCAGAATACTAAAGGTGTTAAAACGTCGGAGCTCCGATGTTTTTACATCTTTTATTATGTCCAATGTCTTGTCAAGTTTCAGAATGTCAGAGGAATTGAACATGTAAAAACATCAGAGTTCCAGAATACTAAAGGTGTCAAAACGTCAGAGCTCTGACATTTTCACATCTTTCATTTTCTTATTATTCTGGAACTTTGGCAAACTTGTCATCTGGGAGGACTAATGTCTGTACATATTTATTGTCAAAACATTGGAGTTCCACATTAGAGTGTATCTGCTGGCATAAATATGGAACTTGTCCATATAAATCTGAGTTAATATCTTTGACAAAAATCTCAAAGTCGTGCTTCAAATTTTCTGTAAATATTACAATGTAAACTGTACCCAAGAAATGATTGATATCAACAAGTTGTACATCTACTAGCCCTCGCTCAGACAAAAGATACCAGAAACAGTCATAACAGTATCCATAAGGTACTATATGAGTTACTGGGTCTGTTAGTGTCCAGACATATATGTCCAGGGCCTGCAGAGACTGGCGCTTGGCTGAGTCACAGTCTGCAGAAACCAAGCAACAATATTGATGGCATGATAGCCATATGTATGGAATCAACTGGTATGTACACAAAATTATCAGTTTACGCACTCAAGAAAGCTATGGATATATGAAGTGGAGCCTTTTTTCTATAGCACAAATGCTTTATATATGGAAACAGATACACTCTATTACTACAAGAAAATAAAAGATGTAAAAACTTTGGAGCTCCAACTTTTTTACATTAAATTATGCTCAAAGACATTGGTTGTAATTAATAGAGTTCCAGAATAATAAAAGATGTTGAAACATTGGAGTTCCAACATTTTTACATCTTTGGATTTCCTGTAATATTGTGGAACTCTAATATTTTAACAATAAATATGTAAAGACATTAGTCCTCCCAGATAACAAAGTGTCACAATGTTGGACTTCCAGAATAATAAACGTGCCAAAACGTCGGAGCTCCTATGTTTTTACATATTTTTTAATGTCCAATGTCTTGTCAAGTTCCATAATATCAGAGGAATTGAACATGTAAAAACATCGGAGTTTCAGAATACTAAAGGTGTCAAAACGTCGGAGCTCCGACGTTTTTACATCTTTTATTTTCTTGTAACAATGTGGAACTCTGATGTTTTGACAATAAATATATAAAGACATTAGTCCTCACAGATAACAAATTTGCCAAAATGTCGGAGTTCAAGAATAATAAAGGTGCCAAAACATCAGAGCTCCGACATTTTTACATATTTTATTATGTCCAATGTCTTTTCAATATGGTATATTGCAGTCCTGTACACCACAATATCTCATGTAAAATAAACAGTCATACTTTCTGGAACACTGGTACATCAATGTGCAAAATTAACATATTCATCTGACTTGTAGCATGTAGGTCAGCGGGGTCTGCTGGCAGGTCGAGTCCTCATTTACCCCATTGGTCTACACTAAGTTATTGTAGTGGATGTTGACTGATGGCAGTCTTGTCTTTAAATCGGTGTGCCAATGTATGTGCTGAGGAAAGTTTATTGGCAAACTGAATGTCATGCAGGTTGTAAGGTTCAACGGCACACTGAATGTTTCAGTCAGGCAGGTACAAGTAGTAGCAATTCAATTTGGAAAGTGCGTAAAAATGATTGTAACTTCAAAAACAAATATGCAAGACGACATTATGGTGTACTATAAATGCAGCTCAATCAAGACAGGTTTCTTGGACTTGAATGCCTTGTCAGAAGGGGCAGGGTTGGATGTGGAGTCCTGGTCATCCCGTTCTTTCCTCTTCTTAACCAAGACAGCAGTCAGTTCTCCTACAGTTTGGTGGGTCAACTCCCTGATAGTGGTCAACTTGTCTATGGCTTGATTGGTATTTTTTACTGCTGACCGCATATCCTCCATGGAAGCAATGTGGGCATCCATCTTGGAACTGAGGCTTTCTACTGTTTTTACCCAGTACTGGTGTTTGAGGCTCTGTTGTTTGGTGCCCTGGTCAATCGCACTGACGATTTTTCTAAGGGCTGCCATAACTAAACACAGTGTAGTTAAAGAAAAACAGTAAAACATGTTGAGACTAGGGTGTTGAGACACATTGAAACATAGTATATGAGAGGGCAGGAGGCTCAGAGCTGTGGGGGTTGAAATGCATTAAGATGTGTTGCAACACATGTCTGGATATTAGTAGACTAGATTTAAAATCATGTATACAGTGTGTAAGGGGCATCAAGATGCACTAGGGGCATGCATTCTAACATGGAACCTCTGATGGCATAGTGTTTCAACAAATTAGCTGAAAAGTCAGGAATAGTGCAATAGAGGAGACTCTCAGCAGAAGTTGGTTACCTCACATCCCCTTGGATAGCAATAGTGGCCATTTGCCAGGACTATTGAAGTGAGAAAGAAATGAAACAGCCAATCATCACAGGTGCAGTAGCATTGTACATCACATCTTATCACATTGAACTGATACATGTTAGAGCCAGAGATGCTTGGTTTATACGATGTATAATAGAGCTTGGGAGGAGTTGGGTACAAGTAACCTTTGTGTGTATTGAAAGGAATGACATGGGTCTTAGAACAACTCTTTGTCCATTAATGAGTTGTTCAATCATATGTCTATGTTGGTGGGAGAAGCACTCTGTCACCCAAAGTTGACCCAAACTGCAACTACACCTGACTACACTCAGACCACTCAATCTAACTCTCTTTTGTCTCCTTGTCCAGGTTCTTCTGTTAAAGTTGTATATTGTAATATTCTATTGTAGAACTCAGGATACTCAGTCCTCTGCACTATCAGGTCCAATGTGCATTCTCTGCAGCAATTTGACAGATGTTCAGACTTGGGGTTGTAATGTTCCACATTAAAGAACTTTGGATTTACTAGTCATCATGATAGCCTTGTTAGAGTCAGTTTCAGATAAAAGGTAAGGTAAAGCAAGATATTCTAATTTTTTCTCCATTTCTTTTATGTATTGGCTTATAGTTATAGCTCACAGGTTGCTACTGTCATCCCCACTCAGTCTCCTCCAAGTTTCTCAGTATTGCAGGAAAGTTTATTGTGTAAAAACATTGGTGCTCTGATGTTTTGACAAGTTTATTATCCTGGACCACCAACATATTTTTAAATGTTAAAATGTCACAGTTCCATAATGTTAGAGGGTCATCAATATGTAAAAACATCGGTGCTCCGACGTTTTGACAAGTTTATTGTCAGAGTTTTAGATTGAACTCTGTTAGCAGCGATAGCGCAGGTAAGCGCGAATAAACGATAGCAGATGACCAGAGGGGTTGAGAGAACACAAGATGAACTGATGATTATTGTAGGGTTTTCTGTCTAGGTTTTATACATGAGTATGGATGAAAGATAAACCTAAAAGTACAAGTATAGACGCGATAGAAATAACTGTGGCTTTGTGTAAGTAAGTGGGTTATACGAAATGATACGAGCGGGTCAAGCGATATTCTAAGATGTGGCATGCATATGTAAATATAAACGTTCTATATTTCCAACACTCCCCCTCAAACCTTGGATTATGGAATGATCTGAGGTTTGACTCTAATCCAGATTGTCGAAGTATTCTCCGCGGAGGTTGCGATGTTTGACCCGGCGGAGTCTGGACTCGTTGCGATTCTTCTTGATGTTCCTGTAGTTGCGAGTGTTGTCGTCGTTGGTGTGATTGGATACCCGCGGTTTCTTTACTGTCCTGGTGCCTGATGATTGTCCTGCGATAATGTCCTTCTTTCCAGTTCGAATAGCCTCCTGGAATCTGACTCTTCTATGTCCACCTCTAACCGATGTATCTCCGTTGTCGATCTGCATCTCATCAATCTTCGTAATGATCTCGTTGATTTTCCGATTGATTGTGCCTAAACCTTTTCCATCTAGATCCATCTCGTCGATTCCTTGGGTGACGTTGTCGATATCAGCTTCGAATTTGGATTTTTGCTCCCCCTCGACGAGTGGGATCTGATCCGATTCTGGTGTGGTAGGAAGTGATATGAGTGCTGGCATTTCCGGTGAATCGGCTTCGACTAGGCTTGGGAAGGGATCTCCTGGCTTGTGTTCAATAGCCTCCACTGCATAGATACCGTCTTTCTTTGGTATGTCCAAAATGCATTCCCAACCTTTGTGAATCCTGATGTTGTCGCCACTGAAAATGACTTCGTAACCGTCCTCGGTGAGTTTGCTGATAGATATCAACGTGTGTCTGAATTTCGGGACGAGTAGACAGTCGGCGAGTACGATTGTGTGCCACTGGAAATTGTTGGTGGTGTACACAGTACAATTGCCTTTCTCCACGGCAAATGTGGTTCCTTCAGGTGTTCCAATGGGTCGGTGAGTGATGGCCTGGCGCTCGGTGATACCGTTTCGGTAGGGAGTCATGTGTGAGGATGCTGCGCTGTCGAATACGAATTTGACGACTCCTTCCTCCTCCTCGAACTTCTCTGTAGCCATCTGCGCACTATCCCTCTCTTCCTTTGCCTGTGCCCAAATATCATTGTAGGCGGCGGCGACGTCTACGTGTTCCTTCTTGCCTGGCTCTTCGATCAACCACCTGCTAATGACTTTCTCCCCCATAAAGGTACGATTGGCACTATTGTAGCACAGTTGGCATACCCTGTGATCGATGGTGACGTGTTCGAATCCTTCGTCCAAGAAGTCGCTGGCGGTCTGGACTACTCCAATGACGGTGCGATCACCTGTCTTGGGTGTGTGGCAGGTACCGGCTTTGCAATTGGGGTCATAGGTCTGATATCCGACGAAATAGTCATTAACAAGTTCGCCTTTGAGGGTTCGGTTGACGACTGGGGGACATGGCCAGGCTTCGCTTTCGTAGTAGCCTTTCCAGCTGTTCTCGTTGTTGTACATGTCGATGTTAAGAGATGAGGATGAGTTTAGAGATGAGGTTGCTTTGACAGCGGTAGATGGGATGAGTACTGGTGATGCTAGTTCTCGATATTCTTCTTTGCTTTTATAGGAGTTTTGCTGGCAGTCTTGGAACTGTTCTGCTTCGTCTTGTTGAGAATCCACTCGATCTTCTCTGCCCATGATGACTTTGCTGTCAATCGGGGTCTGTAAATCGACCATTGTGGCCATCGTGGTGTGTATTTCCACGGCCATGTATGCTGTTTCCTTGGAATTCTCTTCAGTTTCCTCGGTTTTTCCGAATTCTTCATCGTAAAACCATTCTTTTGGTGGATTAAATTGTTCCACTGCTCGGATTTCCCTGGCTAACCATGTGCCTTCTTCCCATATTTCTTCTTCCATGGCTTTAACAGCACTTTCCTTTGTACTGCTGGCCTTCTCTTTGCCTTTTCTCCATGATTGGCTATCTTTTGCTTGCTTGGACTTCTCTTTATCCTCGGATTCATCATCCGATTTCCTGGATTTTGGCTTTGTAGCACATTTTGCGGCGATATGCCCTTTTCCTTGACATCTGAAACATGTGATTTCCTTGCGATCTCTATCTCCGCCCTGACGATCATTAAATCTCCGGCCTCTTCCTCGGCTATTAAATCCTCGGCCTCTATTATTGGAATGATCTCGGGAATAGTTGGCTTCCTCCTTCTTGACTTTTCCTCGGCGCATTGCCTGTCCATTTGCTTCAGCTCGAATGGCAGCAATCAGCTTGTCAACAGTTAAATCCTTGTTTGATTCACTGTATACGGTCATGACAGCTGTGATTGTTGAATTCAATGATTGGGGAACTGATGCAATTAATGCATTTTTGAACTGATCATCCGAAATAGTGATGTTTCGTGATGTGAGTTCGTTTCGGATATTGAGGAGTTCGTCAATATGTTCATTGACTTTGCCAACGTCGTTGCAAGATAGATTGTATAGCTTGCGTTCCAGATGTGCTTCTGTCAAAGGATTCTTTGTGTCGTAATCCTTCTTTAATCCTGTCCATAGTTCTTGTGATGTCTCCGCATTTCGATATCTTCGAAGTATAGTATCCGGCAATTTTCCAATAATTGCGTTCATGAGATCGGCATCTGCGTCTCCTTCTTCTGCAGTAGTCAGGTACTTCCCATACCCTATTGACTTTGCTGCACGTTCTACACGCATTGCCCACATGCCCCAGTTTGAACCATCGTCCTTTAACTTGGTACATTCGGCAAATGCTTTGACTGCTTTAGACGCCATATTGTCTTCTTCTTCGTCTGAATCAAATGATTCTTCCTTTTGTGGTCTCTTGGGAGATGGTGTTCTCGGTTTCGGTTTAGGACCTATGCTGGGCGATTCTGGTGGATCGTCCTTTTCTTCGTCGGCAGGTATTCCTTTGTCTTCGTCAGATACAGGTTTATCAGTATCAGCTTCTGATTCCTGTTCTGATTCTCCTTTGTCCTGCTCTTGTTCCTGTTCTAGGTCCTGTTCTTCTTTATCGGATTCTTCAGCAAATCCTAATCCTTTTCCGAACTCTTCAGCAAGTTCGGTTTCCTGATCAAACTCTTCAGCAAGTTCGATCTGCTCTTCAACAGTTTCCTCCTGTGAAGCTGATGTTCCCGCTGGTGGGAATACTAATGGCTGTGGTTCTGGTACTGTTGTTCGTAGGACGTTTCCTCGAACTACTTCTGCGTTCTGATCGTCACAATCCCTAAAATTTCCAACTAATAACGCTTCCTTTGGAGTCCTGACTCGATTTCTTCTGTTTGGACACGGTTGTTCTTCACAAAGTTCCCACTTCCGTTCGTTGAGATTTAAATAACAATCTCGTAGTTCGTCGACGTTGAACTGATGTGGCCAATGAACACAGATTAAATCTGTTCGAAGTGTGGGTTGTGCGGAAGATGCTGGTGGCGTGTGCAATCCTCCAACTGGACTCTGTCTCCTAGAAGGTATACGCGATGGGTTTCTCGATGGATGTGATGATATGCTCTGTTGCTGTCCCAATGGACTGCCTGTTCTACTACCTACTGGTGTAGGTTGCCTGCTAGGATTCCTGCTGGGGTTCCTAGATCCTCGCAATATTTGTTCTGGATCGAATGTTCCTGATACTGGGGTACCGCTTCTGGATTGATAACGGCTACCTCTATCGGACATACACTAGTCCAATAGTCCTTTGCTTTGGGTAGGGAATATTCCGGCGTCCCTGCTCGCCAATCGATATACGATCTTGGTTCTTGTTCCTTGGGGATATTACGGCGTCCCAAACTCGCCACTATACCAATATGAAATCGGTATTACTCTGGTTCGGCTAAGGTTTATAGACCGGGGCCCATAACCTGTCAGAGTTTTAGATTGAACTCTGTTAGCAGCGATAGCGCAGGTAAGCGCGAATAAACGATAGCAGATGACCAGAGGGGTTGAGAGAACACAAGATGAACTGATGATTATTGTAGGGTTTTCTGTCTAGGTTTTATACATGAGTATGGATGAAAGATAAACCTAAAAGTACAAGTATAGACGCGATAGAAATAACTGTGGCTTTGTGTAAGTAAGTGGGTTATACGAAATGATACGAGCGGGTCAAGCGATATTCTAAGATGTGGCATGCATATGTAAATATAAACGTTCTATATTTCCAACATTTATTATCCTGAAGGTTTCTTTACATATTTGATATCAGAATGTTGGAGTTCCACAATATCCTTAAATATGTAAAAACATCGGAGCACCGATGTTTTGACAAATTTATATTCTGACAAAATGGAGTTTCACAATATCATAAAAAAATTCAATATGTAAAAACGTCGGTGCTCCGATGTTTTGACAAGTTTATTATCCTGGAGGACTGACATATTTTTGAATGTTAAAATGTCAAGAGTTCCATATTGTTAAAGGGTCATCAATATGTAAAAGTGTTGGCACTCCGACATTTTGACAAGTTTATTATCCTGAAGGTTTCTTTACATATTTGATATCAGAATGTTAGAGTTCCACAATATCCTTAAATATGTAAAAACGTCGGCACTCCGACGTTTTTACACATTGAATTTTTTATGATATTGTGAAACTCCAATATTTTGTCAGGATAATAATCTTGTCAAAACATTGGCACTCCGATGTTTTTACATATTGATGACCCTCTAACATTATGGAACTCTGACATTTTAATATTCAAAAATATGTCGGTCCTCCAGGATAATAAACTTGTCAAAACGTCGGAGCACCGACATTTTTACATATTGAATTTTTTTATAATATTGTGAAACTCCATTTTGTCAGAATTAAATTTGTCAAAACATCGGAGCACCGACGTTTTTACATATTTAAGGATATTGTGGAACTCTAACATTCTGATATCAAATATGTAAAGAAACCTTTAGGATAATAAACTTGTCAAAACATCAGTGCCGACACTTTTACATATTGATGACCCTTTAACAATATGGAACTCTTGACATTTTAACATTCAAAAATATGTCAGTCCTCCAGGATAATAAACTTGTCAAAACATCAGAGCACCGATGTTTTTACATATTGAATTTTTTTTTATAATATTGTAGAACTCCAGAAGGATGCCAGGGAGTAGACAAGTACTGAAATGCTGGTCAGCTTCCTCAGTATGGTGGTCCGTTGTGGACAAAATTATTTTTCGCATGTAGTGGTGAAGTCTCAATCTCGTTCCCTGCAAAATCAGTGAACATTTCCGAAATTTGATAGTTGAAACTCAAAATCTCTTGATTGATGCGCAAAATTGTTGCCACTTAAGTTTGTACAGCAAGCCGGGCGTAGCTGCCATTGATAGCCAATGCCCACCTGACTGCGTGATCTCGACGCGTCCCCGTCAAGTCCCTGTAGCGCGAAGGAATATCATTGCAATTGGTGCACTATGGGGCTCTCAAGACGTGTTAAATCTTTAGAATTGCACAGATAACTTGGGCTAATAGACCATTCATTTCCTTGACAGTATCCATTGTACCAACATTGTACATAAAACCTACACTTTTTAGTGTTGAAGTGCCTCTAATGAACGACCAGGTTGTACAGCAGCTAGGGCCCGTGAGTAGTTGGCTCAATATTACAGCCAAATTAAAGCTTGCACCTCCTTTCGTCAGGTCCGGGGTCGCCATACAAGCCCTGGACAAGAAGGATCCATCAAGGCATGTACTACATTGCATCCAAGGGCTCAATCTTACGCGTCAGATAGTATCCATCTCTTGTCAATGATTGGCATCCTCCAGAAGTATTGAACAAGTGTATCCTAAAGCTTGATGTACTTAGATAGCTATTAGAGTGGCATTTGAGGTATGTGACACTTGAGATCACTCGAGTTCAACTGTGTATTGCTTGTGTATTTAAGTAGTAATGTGATCATTGAGTGTTCAAAAAGTATACTACTTCATCAGTACCCTAACAGTGACATTTACTACTGCCGGCGATATAATGTAGTTATTCCACGCAGGAGGGAACCTCGAGAAAGGTGAATGAAGAGAAGAGGTGGGATCAGTACCAATTATGGAATATTATCAGGGCTTGGAAGGACCAGCAATACCGAATATAGGAGTGACGTACACAACTGTTCTGTATGGGTTTAGAAGATTTCCCATCAAAAAAAGAAATTCGAGTGCATATCAAGATTTCAACGTTTGGCACAAAATGGGGTTTTTGTCCAGGGAGGACCCCCAAACCTCAGTGGCGCTTTCACTTTCAATACTTAAGTTTGCTAGAGTCTGAATATGTCAATACTGTATGTGCTATGTAAAGCTTTAAAAAGAAACTAAGGTTTAATTGGAATAGACACAGTTCTGTAGTGCTACTCTTTGCAATAGCTGGAGCACCGAAGATTTAAAAATCTATATATGGGAGTTCCCACACTTAAACTACAGTCCTATGCTATAGCTCTCCTACAACAGGGGTGCGGAAATAGAAATTGATTCACACACTTAAATAAAATAAACAGTCATACTTTCTGGAACACTGGTACATCAATGTGCAAAATTAACATATTCATCTGACAGAATATCATGCTATCTAAAATTTCTTCATTGGCCTAAGTAGAATAGTTGAGGTAAACGAGGACTCGACCTGCCAGCAGACTCTGCTGGCCCACATGCTACAAGTTACCATATTAATGTTGTCGTACACTACTCCAAATAGACCAGTCAAGCCAAGAGCTACAGCCACTTTACGCATGAAGCGTGAAAGAGTGCGTAGAGACCCAGGGCGATAGTCGTTGGACTCGTCTGAATCAGAGGAGTCAGTCATGGCGCCACTGCGTGTAGAATTCTTGGCTCCTTTCTGCTCTGGATGTTTTCGCTTCCGCTTTCTCTTCCGTTTTTTGTCAATCAGACCAGTATAGCTCTCGGAGAGGCCGAGATGGGACATGACCTCGATGGACTGGCGCTGTGCCCCAGTCGAATACATGTACATCCCAATGATCTTCTTGAAGACATTGTTTTTCTGGCTGAATTCAGACAGATTTTGCAGCATCGTCGTAAAGATGACCTGGGTAGTCACAGTGTCAGTCTTATCAGTATCTGAATATGGGCGAGGTAATGGTTAGAAGACATACATTTGATTTTTTCTCTCGTCTCTTTTCTGAGTATTTCTTTTGGTATTTGGGATTCGTAGCAAGTGCTGAGATCATCCGATATGTAATGGGGAGCAACGAAGACAGCCTGTCCTTCATTGTTGCAAATTTGAAACCGTTGAAGAACTCCTGATCCAAGGGCTTCTTGTGTGACTGTACTGTCCCCAACTTAGTAACAGTCTGTGCCTCCTTTTTGATGACCTTCTCCGTATAAGTGAACGCCCATGCAGCAACACGTTCCCGGACGGCCTTCAGCTTCGACAAGATATCCATCGTCCGAGTAACATTAGCCCCCGACCTGAGAAAGCCATGCCAGCGCACTGTACCCTGACCGTATATAGGATCCAGGACATAAAAAAAGAACTCGCTAACAGGGATACCCTTCTGAGCGAGCCGTGCAATGAATGGGTTGAAGACAGAAGCATGTGGATGAACTATGTCCGCCCCATCCGCCACTGTAGGAGATGCTGATGTCCTGGCTAGATGTTGGAAGTGTCGCTTTCGTTGCCCCTTATTCCGCCGTATCTTCTTCTTCTCCTCCTTAGACCCCCTGACTGGTGATGAAAACTGTAAAACCTCCGACTTTGCCACTGGACTACTCGGGGGGAGTGGTTGTTGCACTGGTCTTGTTGTTGGCGGGCGTATCATGCTACCAATGAGAGTTTGCATGTAGGCTGTCATAGAGGAACTTGGAGCAATTGGTGTGGGAGAGGATCTAGGGGCCCGACCGACGTCAAGCTCATCGAGATCGGAACTCTCATCATCGTCCTCGATGTCTGTGAGCTCGCTTTCGGGATTTGGATCCAGTGTTGAATAGCGGTTGGACGACATGAGTGCCGCGACGCAAGGAAGCTCACTCCCAAAAAAGGCAATCTAAATTTTTGAATCTTATTGCTTCTGCACGATACTTCATCTACAACATCGGATGCCGCACCCCAAGAGAAAGACACCAAAACGGAAACCACAAGCTCGCTTTAGTGCTGCTAGGACATCGACTGTCCATCCACCTCTGACATCAAAGGACCTAGAAGGCTTTGAATTCAAGATACGAGATGCTTGGGGTTGGAAGGACACACCTCGCTTAGGCCAGGTTGAGGCTATCAAAGCTCAACTGAAGGGACTTGATGTCGAGGTACATGCCTACACGGGCTGGGGAAAGACGTGTGTTGCTGCTGGACCCCATGTTCATCCATCAGCAAAAGGTCGTGTTTCGATAATGGTCTCTCCGCTAATAGCGCTGCAGAACGAAATGGTATGTCAGCGTGCTACTCAGGGCAGTGATACACGGCTTACCATTGTTAGGTGACAACGTTCGAGAAAGAGTACAACTTGAAGGCCATCGCGGTCAACAGTAGTCACGGCGGATGCACGCCAGAGGTACTACAGGTAAGTACTTCAAAGTTAACAATCCCAAAACAATCTAAAGCCAAGGATTAGAATATAGTCGACGCCAAATATCAGATTGTGCTCATCTCACCTGAACTTTTACTCTCGAGAAAGTTTATAACACAAGTGTTGAGAAACGAGAGTTTTACTCGCCGGTTACTATCTGTTGTGGTGGATGAAGCACATGTCGTCTCGCACTGGGGTTCACAGTTTCGGAAAAAGTATGGCCAACTGGGCATGATTCGCTCATTCATGCCCGAAGGTGCATCTATGGTGGCAATGTCAGCGACACTTCCTGCAAAGGTGCGGGAGGATGTACGAAGCAAGCTTCAATTCCATAAAACCAACTACGTCTCGGTCGACGTGGGCAACAACCGCGAGAATGTCGCCATAATCGTTCGGGCTATTCAGCATCCACTCAATACCTACGTCGATCTGGACTTCGTGATTCCATCAAATACAGCAACACCCAATGACATACCACTTACATGGATATATGCCGACAACAAGGAAGCGGGCACTGAGATCGAGTCTCACCTTGAAGCACTCCTGCCCGACCATCTGAAGGGACATGGTATCATCAGGCCCTACAATGCAACCCTCTCAAATGAATACCGAACGGAGGCTATGCGACAAGTCCGAGAAGGTCATATCCGAGTTCTTGTATGTACTGATGCTGCTGGGATGGTAAGCTATCATGTTCGCACTCAGAACAAGAACACTCACATACCATAGGGATGTAATATACCGAATATTGAAGTCGTTGTTCAATGGAAACTGCCCGGTTCAATGTCCAGCTTTGTGCAACGAGCAGGTCGAGCAGCCCGAGGACCAGGGATGCGAGGGCGAGCAGTGCTCCTGGTGGAAAAGTCCGTTTACAGCGAAGATTTGACTGCTCCACACAGTGAAGAGCCACAAGTGCAAAAGGGAAGGAGAAAGGGAAAGAAGAAGAAGAAAGCCGGGGATACCAAGAAAGCTGCAGCTGACCGAGCAAAGGCCCGTGGAGTCAATCGGGGCTCGCGCGATGGAAAGCATGATGTTGTTCTGGTTCAAGACCAGCCGAGTCTTGATCCTAATGATCCAGAAGAGGGCTTGAAGGTGCTTGCCCAGACTGGTTTATGTCGACGAAGAGTTTGGAAGGAAGTCTTTGCAAATAAGGACACTGGTGAGTTGGAACACTGTATTACGTTCATCCCAAATGACTGGTACATGTTAGATTATCGATTTGAATGCTGCGACATTTGCCATCCTGCTCTTCTAAACTTGGTCCGCCCTGGAGAGTATACGCCACCTGTTAACCGCAAAGGTGTCAAGAAAGGCATACCGTCAGAAATTGCACAGGAAAAACTACATGAATGGCGTACCGCTGTTCGTAAACGCGACTTCCCCGGTTCCCTCTTTGCCTCCAGTGCTATTCTCAGCAACGAACTTCTCCTTCTCCTTGCTTCTGTTGGTCCAATTCAAACACGCGATGTTCTGGAACAGGTCCTTGCAGGGCAATGGCTGTGGCTAGAAAAGTACGGAGATGAGTTGCTAAACTGTCTTCAACCTCTCAATATACAGTTCGTACCTCTGCCAGCCAAACCGAAAGGAACCAAACGTGCCGCTCCTCCACCGGAAACCATTCGAGAGACTGTACGACGTCGCACTGAGAGGTCTACCGAAACATTATTAGCGGAAAACACGGTACTGCTTAGTGGCTCAGCACTTGTCTGCACCACTAATCAGATGATGATGGTAGAAGGGCAAGAGGCATCGATGGTGTCGTCGTCGAGTATGACCTCGAGAACAACACTTTCCGAAACGGGAACGCACCTGATGCCTCATGGCGAAGCTTCCTCGACGTCGAACTCGGGTCCTCGACCTTCGACGACAGCCTGCACGATGGTATACCCAACATACGCGACTCCTGCACGCAACACCTCCTTTGTAGGTGTTCAGGCATATGGTGCACCGGACTATCACCACACCTCTTACCGGGACCGTCTTCGGACACCACAGACTCATACAATCTCTCATGCACTCCCTACCCCTCCTTACACCCCCAACCCCCAAAATCAATCAACATTACCATCTGCATATCGTTCTCTACTAACACCAAGTGCCGTGCATTCATCCAACACCCCACATCGTCCGTGAAAGCCGTTCATGGCACAAAAATAACTTATTTCATATATATGTACATTAGCAATACCTAATACATCTCATGAGTGTACTGCGACGCTGGGAAATGGAGGGAAGTTGCGGTGGTGCAACTCGCTGTCAGAGCACTGCTCGGGAACGGCGAATTTTGCTAAGTCCCAACTTAGGATCAGCCAACCCCCGAAAACCCGGCTCAATTCTACCAGCCGTTCTCCGGTCTCGCCCCTTCCCCACCACAACAAAACCAAACATTCTCACCAACATTCCCACCAAACACTGTACAAACAAACACGCGTAGAGACCGGAGAACGAAGCTGGTCGCGAGCCTAGAAGAGGCCACGGTGACAGAGCGAAAAACGGCGTGAGTATCACAGAGGTACTTATACGTTTTCTTCAATCGTTCAATGAAAGCAGACTTCTGGAATTGGATATTATGGTCAAGACTCAAACCTTCAGCAAGTCTAGGTACGGCCAGCGAGTTATCGGGGAATGTATGGACATAGGAATGCGGCATTTCCCGAATCGCCGATGGAGGAACAGCCGGTTCCGTGCGAATCCTCAATTTTTTAAGTAACGCAGAATTAGTACCCCACAGTCCACATCGTTCCTATTCGTCATGCACTGAGGGCTCCGCCGACCTTCGAGTTCGTCCGCAAGTGCCACGTACCTCAGTCTGTTAACATTTACCTCACTTTGGCTCCTTCGTCTTTCTCAGTATGTCTTTCGAGAAATCCAAAAATTTTAGTCTTTCTGGAGGAGCTTTCAACAATAGTAACGGAATTCAATATAACACAATAAATAGCCATGGAGGTCCGTGTTTTGCTCGATAGCTTCATACGCTCTGCTCATTGGTATGATGTATCATATTGCAGATGACACGGCTTTACTCCTGCAGAAACTTGGCGATCATGCCGCATCCAATGCTACCCACTATGCGGGGGCACGTTATCCTCCTCCGAAATGTAGTCCAAACACCCGCGTAGTACCCCTCGAAAGGCTAGCAGGTTGGATCCAGAACCAAAGTCAAGGTGTTAGAGTGTTCTGGGTGAATGGGTATGTTGGAGTTGGGAAGTCGGCGATCGCTCAAAAGTTATCAGAGGACTTTGGGGAGCATGTAGTTGCCTCATTCTTCTTCTCCCGGAACGACTCCACACGCGATAGGTTGGATCGCGTCGTGGCGACGATCGCCTACGAGTGTTGTACATCGGGTAACCTCAGGCTCAAGAACACCGTTGGTCCGTTGATCATCGATGTGATTCGCTCCCACCCAAACATCTTCCAGTCCTCACCTGAATATCAGTTTCAAAAGCTGCTCCTGGAGCCGTTCTCGAAACTGACGGAGGACCAACGACAAGAGCTGGCTAATTTCATCATTATTGATGGTCTCGACGAATGTCTCGAGCCCACCGCCCAAACAACTCTTCTAAAGATCATCAGCCACGCTATCGGCAACATCACTGCACCCAGCTCCTTTACATTTCCCTTCAGGTTCCTTCTGTGCAGTCGACCCGAGCACCACATTCAGAAGGAGATCAAGGCGCGCTTCGCGTCTCCGTATCTTGAAGAGCTACAGATCTCGGGAGCAACAATTCGATTTGCAGGCTACTTGACCGAAGCGGACCTTGACATACGGAGATACTTCTTGGACGAATTCGAAAGACTTCAAACAAAGTATGATCATGCATTCAACGAGGGAGAGACGTGGCCAGGTGAAGACGTGGTGATGGATCTCGTCGAGAGAGCCAGCGGACAGTTCATCTTTGCTGTCACAGTTATCAATTATATTGATACTGATGATGCGGTACCACAGGAACAGCTGCAATCCATTCTGAGCGCAGTGCCTGCCAATTACCAGGATTCTCGGTACTCTGCTCTGGATGAGTTATATCAACAAATCCTTTCCACATGTCGTCACTGGGACCAGATCCGTTCGATCCTTCAGATTCTTCTCACCCCCGAACAAAAGGTAGAGGACCTTGATGTCCGCTGGCGCTCACCCTCAAACATTGCCCGGGCTTTGCATCTCACAAGAGGAAAGGTGTATGCCCTATTGTCCAGACTACACTCTGTAATTCGCGTACCCGAGCGTCAGGTTACAGGATCTGAAATACAGATTGCACACGCCTCTTTCACTGAATTTCTCCTGGATCCGGCACGCTCGGGAAAATACCACGCGCCAAAATTATCAGAGACAGAACAATATGACCATATGTCAGCAGTTTTTTCTTCTATGGCAAAGGAACTCTCCGAAGGATTAGACTGATGTATGTATGTGTTTTGTGTTGCTACTTACTTACATTTTCGTAAAGACTAGCTCTCATTACCTACATTGTGTCCGCTTGCTTACCGGGTTCAACCAGACGCCTCGTAGGACTTGCCTTCTGCGCCTCTTGTCGATAGAATGGTGTGCTGGTAGAGAATAACACGAGCAAGAATGTACGATCTCGGAAGAGTTCAATGATATTGTGCGTAACAAGATCAGTAGCAGACTGATTTCTCAGTTGTCGCCTGTCATGCTAAGCACCCATTCGAGGATCAGTTTTACCATCAAGGCAATAAGAAGTGAGCGTATGGTGTTTAGAGTCAATCAGAAAAGGGCTACGCGGCACCCATAAGCGCTCGACTCGGACCCATATAACGATTCTGAGAGTGAAAGTAAAGAAGATTGAGTTACAATATCAAATCCAAACCCTTGCAGTTGTATCTGCCTTCATTAGCAACTCCACATACAAGTCAGACTTACTTCCCGTGCCCAAACGCTCCTGGCTTCAACCCCTCTCTCAAACTCCCATTCTCTATATACTCCTTAACACATCTTGCAGTGCCTTCTAGCGTGTCCACAACACCTTCATACCCCAATCCACCCTTCTCAACAGGCAGCCGTGCACGAGAATCATCCACCACCGGATGGATTATCGACAAGCCCACCGTCGAAGGCTGCAGTGGCCTTAACGTCTCCGGTACAGCAGGCAAAAACCCAAACCGTTGTCGAGCAAGGTACCACGTCTCAACGAAATACGCCAAGAGCGTTATGAACGTAGGCGAAAGCTCCTTGGTTGCGTACGCTTTGGTTCCACCTGAAAACCGCTTTACAAAATACGCTATAGCACTTTGCGTGTCGCCCGAGGTAGCTGGTGGGCCAGGATCGGTAATCGCGAATGCTTGACCACCAATATCTGAGGGAGACTTTGTGTCGATGAGACGTGCCTCGTATAATAGATGCGCTAGGGCGATGTTCTCGACATGGCAAGGGTTCGTGACGATATGATTAGAGAACGATACGTTCTCGGTTCCGTTGGCGAGGAAGTACTCGTACACGTCGCTTCCGGGACCGTAGATTGCGTTGCCGGGTCTCAACGCGCCTGTTCGGACGACCTTGCCATTGAAATGAGTAGGTGCCTTGTCGGCTTCTCTGACGAGCTTCTCGGCAATGAGTTTGGTATAAGAGTAGATCGTGCAGAATTCCTCTATGGTGTGAGGAAGACGACCGCGTTGTTGTTCGTTGGGGCCGCCGGCTTCTTGGTCTCCAAGGACCATGACATGCTTCATCGCAGGTATACGACGTTCTAATCCGAACCAGCCAAAGATCTGTGGCCATTCCCAGGGAAAGGAGAATAGTCTTCCCGGCCACCAGTGAGCAACAGAGGCAGAAGACGTTGATATTAACACCGTGGCACCAATTGCTTTGGCTGCGTCAATGACGTTCTGTGTACCTTGGATGTTGACTTTCTCTGAGAGTGGTAAAAGAGATGGGTGTCGTTCGTGGAATCGAATGACGGCGGCAGTGTGGAAGATGGTTATTTCAGAGTTATCGGTGGTTGGCCAAGGAGCAGAAAACGCAGCAATGACATCTTCCTTGTTCGTGATATCGACTTTGACGAATGGGACGTCTTTTGCTAACCCAGACGTGAAATCACGTCTATTGGGAGGTCGGACGTCGAGGATACGGATATTTTGGGGGTCTTCGCCGCGTTCTAAGAGCTGAATGACCAACCATCCTCCTAAGAAACCGGACTGTGTACTTTGGGTCAGTCTAACTCTAAGTTAAGAAAGAAATGTTAAACACGCACCCCTCCAGTAACAATGTATCTTCTCCCAGTCTTTGGAGGCGTCTGTGCACGCTTTTTCTCCGCCAAAGAGTGTATTCCCTTGCCCTGTAAATGCTTCACGACTCCTTCCAAATCGTCGTTTGTCCATCGTTTCTTAATGAATGCAAGTGCTTGTTGCGGGATATGGGTGATAGCACGGTCATTGATATTGATGTAAAGCGCAAGGAAGACCAGGGTCGCGAGGGAGGCGAAAACACTTAAGCTGACCAGAGGTCGGAGAGCCTGGAAATCGAAAGCCATAGTCTGTGTCCTGGTCAAGACGTCTTCATTGAATGGGGATGCATTCCTGCATATATAAGGGCCCAGGGCTGTGATTGCATCGAGATGGCCCTGTTCGATATGCGTGAAACATTCAAATACCTGAACGGGCGCCGGTGACAGATGAAATTTACATTTTGACTTTTTCTCCAGGCACTCTCTTTCTCAAACCACCAGTGGCACTTGCAATGCCTCAAAACGTCTATCTTCAGACGCTTCAACTGGCGCCTTTTTAGTCGGGATAGTCGAAGGGCGACGAAACGGACCGCGGTGAATCGAGAGAAATACTTACCCATCTCCCGCTGATTCGGAAGTCGAAGTAGTCGGGATATGTAGCAGGATGTAAGTTCTTCTTTTGTGTTGCGTGTGCTCACCAAGAGTCATTCACTAGCATGCTGACAGCTTGAAAACAGTGCAAGGTGACGAATACATGCCGTGGAGTCAAGTACATTTGGTTTGCATTTGGTCTAAACAGCCAAGGAACTCGAGCTACACTACCCGAGACATGCCTTAAGGACTATAACGAGGTTGTCCAGCACACTCAACAGATACCTCAAGATCACGGTAGACGAGTTTCATCAGTGAATCGCTCGCCTTAGCCCTCGGCTTGTATTCGTACTTTGTAAGCTTTTTCAATGCATCTGAATCAGCGTAGCCTTGGCACTGGCAATAAAACATACATATAAAATGGATTCCCCTCTCGCCAAACCTCAACAACATGCCTGCAATCACCAGCCCCGAAAGCGATACCAAGGTACTCATCACCGGTGGTACTGGCTATTTGGGAGCATGGATTTTACGAACCGTCCTCGAATCGGAAAGTGGGTATATCGCCATCGCTGTTGTGCGCAGTGAATCCAAGGGCAAGTACCTCCGAGAAAAGTTCAAGACGTTCGGAGACAGATTCCAAATCGTATGCATTCCTGATATGCAAAAAGTCAGTACCTGTACCAGCGCGCGAACTTGAACTGACCGAGATCGACAGGACGGCGCTTTCGATGAGATTGTTCGAGATGTCCATGGGATCATTCATGTCGCCTCGCCGATTCACAATGAAGAAGGCGAGCCTAGCAGTGAGTAGTGTATACAAACCTCCAATCCGTGACCACTGAGGCCTCGAGGAACGTCTAGAGATCATCGATCCCGCCGTCAAGAGTGTTACGGGGCTCCTGAACAGCGTCCTGAAATATGGGTAACGCTTTGACTGGAACTTTGCGGCCGTTTATCAAACTGAAATGTCGGCCTCTGCTTCTAGAACGCTCGTGAAACGAATAGTTTTCACCTCCTCTTGTTCCACAATCTGGGATGAACTTTCGAGCGGAAAGATCTTCAAAGATCCAGAAGCTACTTGGAATGAGGCTGCGATCACAGAATGCGCAGAGAAGGGCAAGCATGCTCGACCGGCTGCGAAATATATGGCGTCAAAGGTACTCGCTGAAAGAGGTCAGGATTCGTCTCTATGCACCTATTTCGAATCCTAAGCGTCAAATGGCAGCTGCCTGGGACATCTGGCACAACAACAAAGATGCAGTTGGTTGGGATCTGTCCGTCATTATTCCTGCTTGGGTATTTGGGGTGAGTGATCTCGAATTATGCAGACGATATCGTAGTGATATCCAGTAGCCACATATCCACGAAGCCTCAAAACCGGAAGACTTGACCGGGTCCCTTGAGCTATGGTATTCAGCTGTCGTTAGAGGGGAACACGTTCTTGGTGAACCGTCCCCAGGAGAAGGCTGGGTCGATGTGAGAGATTGTGCCGAAGCACATCTCCGAGCGCTTGAGGTCCCTGCAGCAGGTGGTGAACGTATCCTGACCTGCGCAAGCTCGCCATTCAAATGGCAAGACTGGGGTACGTATTAATAATCGCCCTTGTGCCTTTAGCTAACGATCAACGACAGTGGACACTGCGAACGCCATCGATCCTCCACCATTTCATACTATCGCCAAGGAGCTGCCCTGCGACACCGAGCTCTTTGCAATCTACAGATCTTCGAAAGCCCAAGATATCTTGGGACTGAAGTATAGGTCGATGAAGGAAGTTACTGCAGACACTTTGATAGGCTTCAGCGAATGGGGGTGGTGAACTGTAGGAAGGAGAAATGACAATTAAAGCACCTGTGACCATACTTATACTACACAGCAACCTCTTCCACTCGAGAAATATTAAAGATACCCCTGCTGAATGCGTCGGCAACCGCCTTGAAACCTCCTTCTTGGACTTCGGATAAGAACACGTCGTGTTGTCCAGCGAGTTGCTCGTTATTCCGTCTGATCTCACGAATGACACCGTGCTCGCGCGCACAGTTTGGACATTCCGTATCGTTATCGGGAAGACAACTAGGGGTTAAAGTGAGCAGGAAGAAGACTGTATATAGGAGATGGACTTACCGTTGGTGGTAACTATGATTACACATGAAGTGAACACTTGGGAGATCAAGTTGTCCTTTACACGATGAGCAGCGCGTCACGGTAAAGCTCTTCGGGTGCTCTGGATCGGAAAGCTCTTCGACTTGTTTCAATTTCTCCGCAGTCTCCATCCGGTACGAGTTCGTCCACTCTTGATCCTAGAACGCGGGTCAGCATCTCAGTAGTACAGGTTATAGCCAGGACCTACAGATTGGATTTCTTCTCGCTCCTTCTTAATCCTCTGGATCAACCATTCCTTCACCAATCCTACGCTCGCTACATTGTTGCGACTCAACACTTGCACCACACCCAGTGGTGGCAATATGCCTTCTTTATCGATGTGCTCGATGACATCCTTCACATCGTCTTTATGTCTTGACAAGAGTTCCGATGAGGAAGTCAAGAACCTGAGGACAAGTGGATAGAGGTGTGGATGCTGAGGACCGTACATTCGGAGATGTCGGACAACTTCGGCCGAAGCCTCCGGTACACCTTCCTTATCCCGATCCATCCAGAACCGTAACACATCTTCGTACATTCCCATCTTTTCCCAAAGGAGTACCAATCCTTTGGTGCAACCATGACTAGAACAGAGGATAAGAGCATGGGTGAGGTCGTATGGAATGGTGTTGCTCTGTAAAAGGCGGATAGCTTTGTCCCTCAAGTTGTCCTCGCTCTGAGCCGGTGAAGTCGCCGTGGCAGAGACGCCTGGTAAAGTAAGGTATAGTTCCAATAGCGTGTTCCAAACAGCCTCCTGGTCCTTCTTCTCGTTTGCGCTCTCTTCCTCGTCTATTGGTGAGTCAACCAATCCCTCGGCAGCACCATTATTTTTGCTGGCCACATCACCATCCAGACTTTGACCCCATCTCCTCGTCGCTACAGTTTCTAGGAACACGACGAATTGTTCCATGTGGTCAACGAAGTGTGCGAAGTATAGACGAGGACTGAGTCTCTTCACCGGTTGCACTCTCGGTGGCCGAGATGTCCCGATGGTCGTCGCGGTAAGACCTGAAGCTGCGAGAACTGCTGGTGCTGGCACGGCCGTCATGGCAGAAGGTGGCGGAGAGGAAGTACGTGGGGTACCACTGGCGCTACCAGCAGTAATAGTGCCTTCGCCATTCTTCAAAGTACCGGTCTCGTCCCGTACGGAGGCGGTATCACCTGCTCTTACAGTCTTGATCGAGGGCGCACCACCTGGTAAGGTAGCCGTATCCGAGGCTTGACCACTCGACGGCCCTTTATTGAGGGAAAGGTACGAAAGGTACGATGCACCAGCTCCGGAACCACCTTTCCCTGTTGTGGGTGCAGGCGTATCTTCCGTTGATGCGTCGATGACTTCGAGGGTCGTTCCTGTCGATGTACAGAGATCGATCAATAATTGCGTCGTCTCCTCTGGCAGATTTGCGAGTAGAGCACGTCCGTAACGGGCTAGGTTGCCTTCTGCCTGATAACACGAACCGTTAGCCCGAGTCGCGATATGTTGACCGAAACTTACTGTATCCACTCCGAGCTTCCTGAGATACGCCAGTGCATCCGAATACCTTTCGGCATCCTCAATCTGTATCCTTAAGTACTCCTCATGGCGCTCGTATTTCTTCGCGAGGTAGCCTGCATGATCAAAGTACCCAGCTTGTCTGCACACTCGAATAGCTGTATCCAAGTCAAATGGAAGCTCCTCTGCATCATGTTCCTCCTTGTCTGACTTGTCTTGTCCACGCATGTTGGCCTTTGATTCAGTCTTTATGAAGCTATCAAGGCGTGCTACGTCTTTGAGTTTAGTGTAGGTATTGAGTAGGAGAGTGGTATGGTCCGAGTTTGCGAGGCCTTGGGCATGCAACTCTTGCAGATAGGTGACGAGGTTGTGAATGCGTTGCGCGTCGAGGAACTATAATGCGTCAGTTTTAGCCGGATTTTAGAATCATATGATATCAACGAACCTTTCTGATCACATAGCTGGCTTTGACGTGCCCGAGTGTCTTGATATATTGGGCCATTGAAGCATCATACTCGCCTCTGGTATAGAGATAATCACCGTACTGTCGGTGAATATCTGCGACACTGCTTTCGTCCAGACCATGAGTGCGAGCCAGTGTCAAAGCACCACTGTAGAAACCCTTTGCGTAGAGCATGTCGAGTTTGGCAGAGGTAGGTCGTTCCGATAGGTGTGTCAGCTACAGCAAGGTGAGTTCTGGTACACATACACATCGAAAAAGGTTGATTACCTCACCATTGTTCTCTAGTATGTAGAGATTACCCCAGGGCGCACTGATGATTTCTCTGACGCCTTGTGAGAAAGTGCCCGTAAAGACAACTAGTTTGTTGGCAGGATCGAAAACAGTGACCTGCACGGATCGTTAGCCACCAAATAACCAGGAGTAAAGCATCTGGCTGACTTTGGTAACCTCGCCTTCGACGTCGCCTGCTTTCGCAATATTTCGCATTGTGGCAGATGCTGAGGTAGCAGAGGGTACAGTAGGCGGCGACACGATGACTAGATATGCCGCATGGACTTGAATGGATGCCTTCTGACCTAGAAGGGGAGGAATCATGAATGGACCTCAATCAGACCAAGTAAAGTCATTTACCTTCATGTGCAAAGCAATTGCCTCGTCCGTCGATACCGACCATATACAGAGCCTCTTCTCGAGCAACGAACATTACCCTTCCAGCATCTCTTCCTCCCATTCCCTTACCGATGTTTGCATTGCCTGCCTGAACCGTAGTCAGACTCTCTCCTTGAATCAGCGCACTTATTCCCCCGTCCATCGTCGAACAACCCAACCCACACCCAATCTCATCGACCACAGATGCATTGGCACCAGATCCTCGTCCCGTAGCCTGGTACACCAGGACGTGGTTCGTTGTGCTGATAAACAGATACAGATTCGGATCGGCGACGGCATCGACCTTGTCCTTCGCTTTATCATTAGACAGTGCTGGTGTAGGTTCGCGAAATCCTAGTCCTGTTATGGGTTCCGTAGGAGATTCATGGATGACGCGTGGTTTGGGGATTGCGGTAAGAGACGTGGATGAAGCAGCGAGGGCCTGGTCTAAATGTCGGTATATTAATACCGTGCCATCTCCTAGACCAATTGCAAGATGCGAAAGGGTTGCCGATAGCGCAAGTGTTGTGACAGGGTGTGGTCGATTGCTCAGTTGAACTTTGACTGACCGCAACAAGAGGGGTGCAGTCGTTCGTTTGTCCATTTGGTTCAGATCCCATATTTTGAGGAGTGGTGAACGAACTGCATCTTCTTCCTGCTTCGGTCATCATCAAACCATACCGTTTATTGAGGTTAGCACTTACGCCAAGTGTGACTAAAATCCCCTTTCTCTCTACCATATGCGTCACTCTTCCACTAACATGTGCTACCCAGGAGCTTATTGACTCAAAGTCGCGGTTGAGAACGTGTACAGATCCATGAATATCGGCCACAACGATTCCAGCGGAGGAAGATGCGATAGTAGATATCTCTGGTGTTGACTGGAAAGTAATATGTCAATTGTAGCCCTACACTCTATTGAACGGCTGTACCTTGAATATATCGGGAGTGCTAGCCAAGTCGTGCACGTCTTTCACGGTGACCTTGTCGAAGAAAGGGTACTGCCTCCACTAAGAGACGAGTTAACATCAATGCTCAAGCACCTGTAACAGTCTCGGGGGGGGCTTACTTGAGGCGCCGAAACACCAGTCGACATTGCCTACAGAATTTCCTGTTTTTACAGGATAGGTCCACGAAACCTTATCACTTTCTCCCAAGTGTCCAAATCCTCTCTACCCGGAAGCTAGTATTCCAGAACGGATCTTTCGGGAGAGTTGAAGCCCGTTATAGGATCGAGTAGTGATGAGTTTGGGGAAGAGGTAATGGGAGGTCCACGTGGACCGCGTGCGCGGGCAGTTCGCTTCAAGCTCAACACACCACCATATTTTCAGCCACGAGCACCCTCAAGAGTCAATCTCAAAATCGCTCTATTCCCAATTCAATAACATGCCACACTCATTCTCTGTCCCGCCATTTTGACCTCACAGAATTTGCGCTTTCAATCCCTAAAGACTATCACACTATCGACTCTCTTCTGACCCAGGAATTCCCCGAGAGAATACTTCCCAAGATGGCGAACTCTTCGCTTGCGCACTCAACACGAGAACCTACGAAAGAAGAACTCCGAATGTTACCCATCGCCAGCTCTATTCTTATCCGTCTGACAACATGGCTCTTACTTGGGTTGTAGATTCCGGCGCAACCTTTGGCTAATCATGTCGTTTTCTATCTCACTGGGCTCTATGCCCTAACTAGTTACGTGTCAAGTTCTCCTTTCATCGCGGTACTCCTCCTTGGTATCCTTCACGAACCCGGTACTCGGAACAATGACTACGGTCAAGTCAACAAACTTTGGAGAAGGGAATATGCCAAGGTTTGGACTCTTTTGCCAAAGACGCGTAATCATGGACTCTCGGTCTACTAGATCGTGAAAGTGTACGGGGAAGTGTACAAGTCGAACTGTTATCTGGATGGGATGTGCTCAAACAGGGTGCAGAAGTGGAGTTGAAGTTGATGAATGTTCTTTTTATGATTGAAAGCGCAAAGGGAGGGGGGAATATTCGCGCATGTCCTCAACCAATAGCCGTGAATCATGAATCTCGCGGAATTCTGACTCTGAAGCCCGTCGACTGAATGAGTGATTTGATATACGATAATAGTAATACAAGGTCAATACAGCTGTCATACAGTCGTTCAATGCTCTGAACATGAATTTGTGTCAAAGAGAAAAGGTAAAGTTATATGATGGTGTGCAGACCTGTCTTGAAGTTCAAGTTCCTGGTCATTTGCGACCATAGCAGTGTTGAATATGAGGGAATCTGGGTAGTCTATCATCAGTAGTTGCATAGCATGATCCACATAGTTACATACCGGACCGTCCACTGATCCTCAGCCCTCTTCATCAACTGCTCCATGTCTTCCCGTAGCTCCTCTACCGATCTTCCAGATTCCAGCTCCTTGTACACAATCCGGTAGTAAGTTTCCAGCAAGGTGACGAGCTGGTTGCCATTATACACAGCAAAAAAGTGTTCAGGATTGAGCTTCTGGATGACCTCCGGGTCAGTTGGCATTCCTTCTGTGGGGTAAGCAAAACCATTGATCACTACTTTTGCTAGGGACGCAATGAACTTATACATGAACCTAAGAGCAAAATCAAAACATACGAATTGTCCAGAATCCGATCTCCGAAGCTAAGGCATACAGCTCCCAACACATCAAAGCAGGGCGAAGTTCCTCCTGCTTTACTATCTCGGGCGCATTAAGATAGTCGTACGTCGACCTACACTCGTGAGGATATGTGTTTGTGAAGTCGTTGATTCTTATGTCTTTCCCATCAGATAAGACATTCTCTGGTCCTATATCATCAGGTGCAAGTCCTGCTTTGTGGATTTTATCCATGCAATCAAGAATGCGGGCCCTTTGCTTCGGATATCAGCAAAGAAAATGGTACAATCTGAATGGCAAAATGCGTACTTGGTCTTTCGGTCCAAATCGTCGAGCGACTTGTCAACAGGCTCCCCGAAACGCTCCAAGATAATGCCAGCAACATGATCTCCAAACAATGTCTTGCCCTGGAATAGACCATAAAAGCGAGGAATGACGGAACCCTGAAGACCCTTCATTTCCTTATAGTGCTGAGCCTCAGCCTCAGCCTGTTCAGTCTTGGCATGGATCTTGAGCACCATGTCCTCGTTTCCCTTCTCGCCGACGAGCTGCCCTGCGTAAATAGTTGACTCCTTGGTCTCGCTCAGGATATGAGTGACTCGGATGCTGGCATCTTGTAGTGGTTCGGGGTGGTCAAGCGATACAGATATGTCTGGATACCCCGAGACCATGCATGCGCGATGATCCTGGTCTTCAGCTTCGACGAGTCTAAACATGATATCGAGGAACATGATGAGGTCATTTGAGTCACGTGGACCGAGTGACATGGTGCAATGGTGTGACGGTTACACCCGATTCCCAACTTTGCTCCCATTCTCGAGCCTCATGTATGGTGCATTTCATTCTTTTAAGCTTCGTTATTCTAACACTGCTCTTTAGAAACCAAACATGGCACTCTTTGGACTCCGTAAATGGCCAACTCCTGCAAGTTTTCTCTCGCCCGACATTGTAATTCTTCTAAACTGACATCCGACTTTTTCCTGTGGTCAACTAGTTCGCTCGCCCCCTTTGGCCCTTCATGGTAGCAGGATCAATTACCATTTACTACGTTGGTAAAATTCAGGATATGGCTGTTCGCTGTACGTGGCAATTTCATGTGCTTTATGATGGAAACTAATGCTTTCCTTTCGTCTTTCCTATACCCCATTCTACATCGTGTTTGCTACAAAAACAGCACCAGAGTACGCCAAGGATCCCAGAAACCCTTACGCAGCCCAGATTGCCGCCGAATCGAAAGCTCATTAGAAATGAGTAGTAGCGGTACAACCCTTCGATTAGCGGACGGAAGACGGCACGATATTGGAGGTCCAAAGATGTAGAACTCTTTTCATAGAAATAAAAAGCGCATTCAGATCTACATCATACTATCTTCGTCCGAAGGCTACTGCATGAACTGAAGCTAGTCTGCAAAGCGAATTCCATACTTTAAGCTTTAAGTCTTGTAAGTACCCTAGTCTTTACTTTTGCGAAAGGAAAATAACGTTTATTTGTCAGATGCCTTCGCAAATACAGTGCTGGATATACATTAAGCGACTGAAAACGACTACAAACATCGCGCTACACTAATTTAGATCGTCTTTAGAATGAGAGTGACTAGGTACGTATGTAGTCCATTGATCAAGTCAATGTGCGAGAATATGCTAAGCTTTGATATAAAGTCCATGTTTAGAGCACGCGAATGGCAACGAAGATGTTCTACCCTATAGGCGAAGAAGTCAGTACTGGGGGACTCAGCAACGAAAACGAAGCGGCAGACCTGGCAGACACATATTCTTCGAAACACATTAGAAAAAGCCAGGACCACCGTGGTGTCCTCCATGGCCATGATGGTGATGGTGGTGTCCTCCAAATCCAGGACCTCCGTGTCCATGATGATGTCCTCCAAATCCAGGACCTCCATGTCCATGATGATGTCCTCCGAATCCGGGTCCTCCATGTCCATGGTGGTATCCTCCGTGACCGTGACCATGCTTACTACTGAGAAGTTTTCCTATCAAGCCACCATGTCCATGATGGCGACCTCCCGAGCTGAGGAGGCCCCCAAGGAGGCCTGAAGGGCCATGTCGGTGTCCATGGCCTGGAGGTGGAGGCGGAGGTGGAGGCGGACCATGAGGGCCGTGGGGTCCATGTGGTCCGTGGGGAGGAGGACCATGAAAGGCGTGAGGATGGTGACCGTGGTGGTGATGATGGTGCATGTTTGTGATGTTCGTTCTGTGATGTATCTGTTTCGTTCAGCCTACTGCTTTTATAGAAACGACGGCCTAATCTTTGAGCCGTCGTTCGTAGTTTCGACGCTGCGGTTGCGATAACCCGCGCATGCGGGGCCTCGCGATTATGGATTTGCCAAAAACTTTTTTTTTCCCAGGGACGGCGCCAAGGCGGTGCGGAATCGGACATATCTTACCTTTCACAACTGTGCAAGAGCTCGAGATATTCGTTCTCCGTTGGCTGGATAATCAATCTGATTTACTGTACATGGTACTCTAATGGTCCTAGACATAATGTTCTTACTAGCAGTGTTAATCCAACGGTATTTAAACGTTAACAAACGAGTGAAAGAGTAATACCGAACATAAACTATCTTCCCCGAGCGTACGGATGGAAGCTGTGCTGCCCCCGCTGTGCAGCTCTTTGAGGTCCTACACCAGCGTCAGGACCACCCATCCCAGCTGCAGGTGCGCCAGGAGCACCTCCGGCTCTTGGCCCCTTGGGAATTTGTCCACCAGCGCCTCCTTGCATCATACCGTTTCCACCTCTACCCATACCTGGCATACCACCACCCATCATAGGATTCCTCTGCATCCCAGGTCCGCCACCCATCATCCCCATGCCACCCATACCTCCCATATTGCCGCCCATCATGTTCATACCACCCATTCCGCCGTTGGCCATTTGGAACATACGTGTGTAGAGCGTAGCCAAAGCCTGTGGGTCAAAAGCCATATTACCTGCGCTACCTTGACCGGCAGTACCACCCTGGAAGTTAGTGTTGTTGTTGTAACTCCCACCGCTACGATTGTTGAAGTTTCCACCACCGCCTTCATATTGCTGTTGCTGCTGATCTTCACTGAATTGCTCTCGCTGATACCGTGGTTGCGCTAGTTTGACGTCAATCTTAGGTAGGAATATTGGTCAGCGAAGGGCTCGTCACACGAGAAGGATCCAACACACTAATTTTCCATCAATCTCCAGGTTTCCGAAGCCTAGGAATGGTCTGACGTCCGTATCTTCTAGGGAAATGAAACCAAATCCTTTGCTTCTTCCCGTCTCACGATCCAACATGACAGTTGAATCAATGACGTTACCGAATTGCGAGAAGAATTCACGCATTGACTCAGAGGTAACACTGCCGGCTAAACCCCCAATGAAAAGCTTCGTTGCACGTTGGTGTTCTTCTCGAGGTATAGCTCGTTTTGGGTCAATCTAATCAGGTGCGAACTTTCATTAGAAATGTTCTATTTACACACAACAGCCACGTACAATTTTGCCGTCCAAGAAATGTTCTTGGACCATTACTTTGTTGACACTCGCAGGATCCTCAAACGTGAGGAACGCGAAACATCGTGAACGACCAGCAGCGTCTCGCATGATGGTGCATGCGTCCACTTTTCCGAATTGCGAGAAGTAGTCCCGCAGACCCTCTGAATACAACTGCTCAGCAACTCTCCGGGAAGGAAAAGGTGAACCCTCACCATCGGTGGTGTCCCAGTTTAGGCCGCCAATGAACATCTTCCTGTATTCATTTGACAAGATACAGTCGAATTTCGCGGAGGGGCAAAGAGTGAAGGTCGATGGCCAAATAGGGTATAGGATATAAAAAACATGTTATTAGTATCCCGTAGGCTAGGACAGATAGAACGCCACAAGAGATGGTAGAGGACTCTACTGTGTTTAGCCTAGCTTAGTCTAGCCTAGTGTTTGAGACAACGCAATATTACGGCGTACGGACTATCCAATTACACTCTGCCAGCGGAGCACGGCGTCAAGAACACAGTAGGCGCCTGTGGAGGAATATTTAGTCAAATGAAAGGAGTTCTTACCCTTCGTCCTTCATTTCTGATGGGCGGACAGTTCTCTGATCCACACCACCAGCGAGGTTCTGATAAGCAACGGCGCCAGGACCCCTTTGCATCGGCATATTGCTGTAGCCTGTCGATGGTTGCGCATTCTCCTCGTATGTCGGAATTTGCTGAGTGGGCGGGGCAACGCTAGGAGTCTGTATTGTGGGTGTCGTCGAATATGATGGTATGTTTTGGGTATCGAGGCTTGCTGTCGGGGGCTTGGTTTCCGAGGTTTCTGGAGCACTCGGAGTTTTTTCTTGGGGTTGAGATTCTGAGGTGGTCTTCTCTTCAGCTGACTGCTCAGCCTGTTGCGATTCATAAAGGTCTATAAAAAGCTTAGAAAAGTCTGTAGGAACGCAAGATGAACTAGCTTACCACCGTAGAGATCAGCGTCGAGGTCGTCAGACATGGTGGTCAAGAGTAGAAAGAGCTGACTCGATGTCGAAAATTCCGTCACCACGGATTTTCCGCATCACGTGCCTGGCAGGTCTAGGCCACGACACCGGTCAGTTCCGAAACCCAATTGCAAGCTGTAGCCCTCTGTAGCCTCGCTTTAACTCTGACCACGTTTGTATCGTTTCATAACTACGATTAATTGCAATAGCTCAATTATCCGTTACATTATCGTCGTCTCGATATCCGCCAAATTCATCATGATCAATCACTTCACCGCTTTCTTCGGAACTGGTGGGTATGCCAGTAGATTTTATGACAGTAGGCCTCTTCAGCGAGTAACCTCGGATTAAAAAGGCTACGAATCATGAGTAGGGTTCAGAGAGCAGCATGTATGCACACTTACTTAAACATAATCCGACGGCGAGAAGAGGCGTGCAGACCAGCCTGAAATTAGACGTGTTATTACGGAAAATATTGAACTTCACACTATACCGTACCACATCATTGAAATGCTCTTGGTGTAGGCATGTATCACCCTTTGGCGCAATTCTGGTGGCTGTTCTGACAATTCAGACATCCATAACAAGATCCGGTGGGAACGATCGCACCTCAATTAAGATCAAGTCCCGTAGCTGGTTCGCCAGCTCGCTGATGGGTCTGTCGGACCCATGATAGTCTGGCGCATCCTCGGCAAGGCGTCGCCGCAAAGTGCTGGTGAAAATCACGCTCCCGACGCTAAGCGCAATGGAGCTACTCAGGGACCTGTACTTAACGAATCAGCATGAGCCACCAGGGTAGATCCCCAAACGGCAAACCTGACGAGCATGTAAGCGGTGGTGGTTGTGGCCATGTCAGCGATGGGCATGGCGGCTTGGAGCGCTGTTGACAGGGTATAACCTTCCATTCTGATGTCTAAGCGTCGTACGAACCTATTGTAGGGATCTGGAAGAAGGTTCCTGCGCCCAGAGCTGCAACAAAGAGATACAGTTCCTTCTCTACTCTGAAGAGACAGAACTAGGATTAGCGCTCGGAGTATAGACAACAATATAAGGCATACCTGCTTGAGCGATCATCTAATTGGGCCATGAGCGCGTATCCGAGGGTCATAAGAGTCTGTATGCACGCTTCAGAATGAGTGCTGTGGAAACTGAAGGAAGGCGTACAAATCCTCCCCAGAAGACGGGTCGATATTTCCCCGTTTTTCCGACGGTGATGCCCACAAGGAAAGAAACCAAAGAGCCGATCATCGAGAATGGCAGCATCTCAATACCCGACCTTGTCGCTGAGCTTCCAAGACTTTGAAAATACGTTGGAAGAACTGCGAACAACTGTGTTAAAGGTATCCCTTTTCGATGCAAGAACACTTACAATAAGTTGCCATCATGAACGTGGCCGAATGAATAGCACCTGCACCTAGAATAGCGGTGGTTGTACGTGTTTTGAGCAATCTCGGTGGGATAATCGGAGATTTTCTTGTGCAGAGCTCATTAATACACCCGCCGATGAGGAGCAAAGTAGCAAAGACTACTGTGGCTATGGCTTGAGGGTTCGCCCAGTTGTCCTGCCCAAGCTGAAAGCCGACTAGGAGGCAAAGAACACCGGTCATGATCAAGGTTAATCCAATGAAATCAAATTCGCGTAGATTTTCAGCGAAGGTTTTGCGAGGCAGGGGATTCAGCTGGACAAGCAGGTAGTTAAGGTGAGCGGCACCCTGGAGAATGAGGGGCAATTCACCTTAAGGGGAAAAAAGAATCCAGTGGCAACAACTCCAATCGGTATATTCTGGGAGTGATCATCTTCAATGAGAAATGGAAAGAGCGTCAAGACACAAACACCCACAATCCAGAACGCCCAGCGCCAGGAAGCACGGTCAGTCAAAGCACCACCTATCGCCAGGAACAACGTCAGCATAACATATTAGGTGTAATGAGATGGCCCTACCTATCAGAGGCCCCAACAAGGCAGCGAGACCCCATATTGAGCTGTCAATAGTATTAGTGAACCCGACCCAGAAGGCAGCTAACTTGAGACCTTACCCAAGGATTCCGCTGTATGTCGCTCGTGATTCTAAGGGCAGTATATCACCGATTATAATCGTCATCATTGGCATTATACCACCTGCGCCTATCCCTTGAATAGCTCTGCTTATTATGAACATGATAAAAGACTGGCTTGCTCCGCAAAGTGCTGATCCAATGAGGAATATGGCGATGTTCACGAACAACATAGGCTTTCGTCCAACAATATCCTGCAATTCGTTCAGAATCTTCCAGTGTCCGACATAAATGACAGAAGTACCGATAGCTTCCCGTTCAGTGGCGTCAAAGCTACGCCGGAATTAGTTCACAGAGATCGAGTGGCAAACAATCACTCACATGCAGCGGCAATGATGTATGCTGTTCCTGCCCAAGAGTATGCATCACCTCCTCCCAAGTCGCGGACGATGGTCGGGAGGGCAGCAGAAACTACAATTGTTTCAGAAAATCACGGGTACAAATGAATTTACGCCAAAGGATCACCTATAGTTTGGTCCATGGCCGCAACAAAGACTAGACAAGGCATATTGAATGGATGAAACATGAAATCAATAGAGTAGGACGTACCTAAAAGATTCAACCTGTAAATGGTGTCCAGTTAGAGGGGCCCAAACTGAGTGAAACTCTCAGCTTACCCCGTGAAAACCAGCACATAGTTACTACAAGAATGTTATCATCGGTCGAAGCAGATACATATGGAGGATGGACACACTTTTCAGGGAACGTTTGTACTTCGAGTTCATTGTCAGCTTCTGGAACCGGCGCTTCGTTCGGGGCTTGAGTCAAAGGCTTTTGCATCGCTTTCCGAAGGTAGAGGTGCAGGTAAGAATTTCAGTTCAGCCATTTAAACTCTAAATCACGCACCTTTGGACCGAGTCATGAATACGCATGAATAATCCCGTCGCGCATAGCACTAGGGCTGTCTATCAAGGAACTACCCATGATGTGGAGATCCGCGGTCAAAGGGCCGATAAAAAGGCACAATAGCCAGTAGTCATAGCTGTGAAAGCGCGTATAAACCAGCAAGATCATAAATATTGAAAGGTGTGAGGTCCCAGTTTAACCATCCTGATGATAGGCATTTGATCGTAGTTCAAGTTGAAACGGTGAAGCGGAGTCTCGGACCCATCAGAGCGTTCAATGTTCTCACGGCGGTTTTAATGTGCTTCCCGCAAATGTCGAGTCATTTTCAGGCACTTACAATAGAGTGTATCTGCTGGCGTAAATACCGAACTCGTCCATATAAATTCGAGTCAATATGTTTGATAAAAATCTCAAAGTGGTGCTTCAAATTTTCTGTAAATTTTACAACGTAAACTGTACCCAAGAAATGATTGATATCAATAAGTTGCGCATCTACTAGCCTTCGCTCAGACAAAAGATACCAGAAACAGTCGTAACAGTATCCATGAGGTACTATGTGAGCTACTGGGTCTGTTAGTATCCAGACGTATGCGTCCAGGGCCTGCGGAGACTGGCGCTTGTCCAAGCAACAATATTGACGGCATGATAGCCGTATGTATGGAATCAACTGGTATGTACACAAAATTATCAGTTTACGCACTCAAAAAAGCTACGGATATACGAAGTGGAGCCTTTTTTCTACAGCACAAACGCCGTATATACGGAAACAGATACACTCTAATGTGACTAATTAACTCGAATTTATATGGACGAGTTCCGTATTTACGCCAGCAGATACACTCTACTTACAAACCTCTTTGGCGCTACATTGTAATGACTGATTATACGGTATGCCTACCCGAGTCGGAGCATCATTCGAGCGTCGCTCATCTCGGGTTGACAGCTGAATACCTTCGGCTCTACTTGGAGCATGGTCTCGCAAACGCACCACAGGTCTCTTCAGGGAGTATCCACGGATCAAGAAGGCTACAAAAGTTGCACACCCTTCGTTAGCCTCACATGCTTATCCCAAAGAGAATATAATCGCGTACTCATGAAAAGCCCGAGCCCTAAAAGAGGTGTGCAGATAAGCCTGGAGTTGCAATCAGTCAAGAGGATCGTAGTTCGTGACGTTCACTCTACGTACCACATCAGCGAAATGCTTTTTGTGTAAGCGTGAATAACCCGCTGTCGCAATTCTGGTGGCTGACAACGCAGGTGTCATGTCAGCTCCGACACACAGATATCGCAGTACAACCGTACCTGAATGAAAGCCAAATCCTTGAGCTGATTTGCCGACTCGCTGATCGGTCTGTAAGATCCATAGTACTCGGGTGCGTCTGTGATAAGCCGCCTGCGCAACGTATTTGTGAATACAATACTCCCGACGCTCAGTCCAATGGAGCCACTGAGGGATCTGAGACAAGGAGTTTAACTTTCGAAAGTGGGTATGACAAAACACGACAAACCTAACAAGCATGAACGCAGTAGTGGACGTAGCCATGTCAGCCATTGGCATGGCCGCTTGAAGCGCTAGAAACGACTGAGTCGATGTTTATCTCGTAGGTCCACGGTACGCGTACCTATGGTAGGTATCTGGAAGAAACACCCTGCTCCAAGAGCAGCAACAAAGATGTACATCTCCTTTTCGATCCTACAATACCGGAATTCATCATCGGCCTGTATTTCGACATCGCAACATACCTGCTCGAACGGTCGTCCAAACGAATCATAAGGCCGAATCCAAGAGTCATGAGAACCTGTTAACTCGTTCAGCATTGACGAAGTACAGGAACAATCATACTCACGAATCCTGTCCAGAAAACAGGCCTGTATCTCCCTGTTTTTCCGACCACCATTCCAGAACAGAACGACATGACCGAACTGACCAGGGAGAAGGGTAACATTTCAACGCCAGACTTTGTCGCTGAACTACCGAGCGCTTGGAAGTACGTTGGAAGGACTACGAGATGCATTAGTGACGTTTAAAAACATACGAAACGCGAATGCTTACAATACGAAGCCATCAAGAAGACGAACATATGCACAGCACCTGAGCCCATGATAGCGGTAGTCGTTCGAGTTTTGAGTAGTCTTGGTGGGATGATGGGTGATTGTTTCGTGTACAATTCGTTGATACACCCGCTAGCGAGGAGCAGCACAGAAAGTGTCACAAGAGCGATAGCTTGAGGATCCGCCCAGTTGTTCTGTCCAAACTGGAAGCCTACGAGAAGGCAGACAACGCCGCTCACGATAAGGATGAGACCGACGAAGTCAAACTGGCGTAGGTTTTCTGCGAATGTTCTTCGTGGTTGGGGTGTCAGCTGGCGGCATAAGAACATATTGAGTGTCAATGATGATGCTGTAAATTGGTTGTTACCTTAAGGAAGAAAAGTAATCCCGCAGACACAGCTCCGATTGGCAGGTTCTGAAGAAGGTTTGAACTGAGTCGCGAGTATTAGACTAGCATGACCACGACTCACAATCCAAAATGCCCAACGCCATGAGACGCGGTCCGTGAAGGCACCACCTTCGTAGATTGGTCACGATGGACGTACAGGACGAGTAATAACTAGACGCCCACCTATCAAGGGCCCTAGAACAGAGGCAATACCCCAAATCGCGCTGTATATGACGTTAATACCAGTCATAGACCAGATTGAGGGGTAAGGCTTACCCGTTAAGCCCTCCATACTTCGGCCTTTCTTCCAGAGACACGATTTCGCTAACTATGATATTCATCAGAGCCAGTACGCCTCCTCCGCCGATGCCCTGCACGGCTCTACTGAGGATAAACATCATGAAGGATCGGCTCAATGCACAGAGCGCGGATCCAAAGAGAAATATTCCCATGTGGACGTAGAGCAGGAGTTTTCGGCCTATAATGTCCTGTTGATGTCTTATTAGGACAAGCACGCGTTTCTCAAACAGTGGGATAGGTTACTGAAAGCTTCCCATTGAGAGGGTTCAAGCCTGAATCAAGATGGGTTTAGAGCGTGAAGGAAAGACGAGTGGCGAATAACTCACATGCACCGGTCAAAAGATACGCTGTCCCAGCCCAAGAGTAAGCGTCTCCTCCTCCCAGCTCACGAACGATAGATGGAAGAGCAGCGGCCACTAGTAGATTATCAAAAAATGTTTCGTGGAATTTGGACGGACTACTCGTACCAATGGTTTGGTCCATGGCAGCGAGGAAGACTGAGAAACTCTTCAGCTATGTTTAGGATCTCAAACGGTGAACAAACCTAATAGCAAGAGTCTAGCAAGATTGAATGAGAGATATGTTTTCAAGGATTCGAGTTCACACTGACCCAGTGAAAACTACAACATAGTTACTAGGAGTGACCGCGTTTGTTAGCAGGAATGACAACTCAGTAGAGAGGCGATGACTGACTTGTCAGGTAATGTCTGCACTTCTTCTCGCCAGTCTTGGGTCTCTGGAGCCGGTGATTCGTTCAAAGCTCTTGCTGTCGGATGAGCCTGCATGGCTGCTCGATAAAGAGAAATACCCTCAGCCCTGTATAGCTTAGCTACAGCGGTTCTATCAACGGCTTGTATTCTTGGTGTGAGTCATGTCGAACTCCGGATAGCTTCGGCATAAACTCTCAGAAACGACGTGATCACTGACAGTGATAGAGTTTCCATATTTTCCATATGGTTGACTGACGATTGGGGAAGAGATAGTGCCGCGGTAAGTGTGAGGAGAAATTCACGCCACGCGACCGTTGCTGGCGGCAATCTATCCAAAGCCTTCTCACGGTTCTTTGCCTCCTCCTCCTCTAGCTTCCTCGAAAAGGTCCACAAGAAGGCCTCAATTTGGTGTATAATCTAGTAGAATTTCCATGGAAAATCTACCCGATATATATATAGCACCTGGAGACCCGAATTCAACCCTGACAAGCAACATGCCTGAACCATCAAGATTTGACAAATCCGGCCCTTTTTCTCGTTTCATTTCCCCCGCTCATCTTCAGGCATGAGCGCAGCATTTTATGGGTCTCTATTCGTCGGTCTGCTGGCATTGCTTTATGCCTACATTCGCATAAACGACAGTGCTCTGCAAGCTATACCACCCCGCGCAAACAAGTTCTCACCGAAACGATGCACCGTAGAAGACGTGTTAGTTGCTGCAACCGAAATCCAGTCAAAGCCAGCTATTAGCATCGATGACCAGATTCCGGCAAAGACTGGGAGGAGATACGTTATTACTGGAGGGGTACGTCGACATAGGCTCTAATCAACTCCCTGAACTAAAATTTACCCGCCTTCAACAGGCCGGGTTCTTGGGCGGATGGATTGTCATGCAGCTGTTGAAGAGAGGAGAGGACCCAAAGAACATTAGAGTGCTGGATATTCGATATCCGACTCGCCAGGATCTAAAAGAACGCGGCAAAGACGTAGACTTTCGAAAGGTCGATGTCTCGGACGCGGACGCAGTACAGAAAGCCTTCGAAGCTCCCTGGCCGGCTGGTTCTTCAGCTTCAGCACCCATCACTGTCTTTCACACAGCCGCCAACATCCGTTTCTTTGAACGACGATTATCTCTTCTTCCAAACTCCACCAGAGTGAACGTCGTTGGAACCCAAAACGTCCTAAATGCAGCGCGTTCTGTGGGCGTCTCCACCTTCATTTCCACTTCATCCGGCTCCGTCAGTGTTCGCGCATCCAACTTCTTCCTGTGGCCATGGCAGAAAGAGCCTGAACACTTCGTCCAACTCATCAACGACGACGATTCGATAGTTCCCACACGCCACCAGGATTTCTTCTCCAACTATTCCTACTCGAAATATCTTGCAGAGAAAATAGTCCGTGGAGCCGATCGTTCACCTTCTGGCAACGGCATCATTCGTACAGGATGTATACGTCCCGGAAATGGCGTGTACGGTCCTGGAGGTGACATGCTCTGTGGTGCCTACCTCGTCCGGAAGACAAACCCGACCTGGATATCTACTATCATTCAGAACGACATCTACGTCGAGAACTGTGCCGTTGCACACCTGTTGTATGAACGCCGGCTTATCGATCTCGAAGAGGGCAGTAAAAACCCTGACATTGGAGGACAAGCGTTCAATGTCACGGATCCAGGACCTCCACCAACGTACGGGGACATGTACGTCACGCTGAAAACGCTCACGGATGGGGAGACGACGTTCCCAGAGCTATCGCCGACTGGGATGCTTATTTTTGCATACCTCATTGAGATTTATTGTCTCACACGCAACTGGTTGTTGACGACACCTATTTGGCCAGTCATTAAGTACGTCGTTCCGCCGGTGAATGGTGATCTGGTGAATCTGCAGCCTTCGATGTGGAACTTGACGATGGTTCATCTGATTTTCGATGACTCCCGTGCGAGGCTGCCACCGGAGAAGGGTGGTTTGGGATATAAAGGTGCTTGGACAACACTAGAAGGATTACACCAACTAGTGGAGGAACACAAGAAGGGCAGCGGTCGATCGGAGCAAAGGTCTGATATGGCTGGGGTTAGCTTCGGGTTTGGCATGGTACGAGCTCAGCGGGGTGTAGCCAAAGTCGGAGAGCAAGTAAAGAAGGAGATTGGGGTGGATCCGGTTACGGTGCTAGGTCGTGAATAGTCGTTGGTCAACATATTGTAATTTGAACCCTTGTATCTACACGAACATATACACGACAGCACTACTTTCCGTACCCAAACGTTGTTGTTGTCACAAGTCGAAGACTACCATTCTCAACGTACTCTTTGACACACCTTCCTAGACCTTCAAGCGTGTCCACTACTCCTACATACCCCAATCCGCCCTTCTCCGCCGGTAGCCGTGCACGAGAATCATCCACGAGGGGATGTATCATGTTTAGCCCTAAAGTGGAAGGTTGAAGAGGAATAAGAGTACCAGGAACGGAAGGGATGATCGCTCCGAGCCGCTGTCTCGCGAGATACCATGTCTCGATGAAATACGCGATGAGTAGGAGGAATGTAGGCGAAACCTTCTTCGCTGCGTACTCCATCTTTCCTCCAGAAAACTGCTTCACAAAGTAGGCGATGGTGTCTTGTATATCACCCGATATAGCTGATGGTCCAGGATCGGTGATTGTAAAGGCTTGTCCTCCAATATCTGGACTACCCTTCCCATGGACGAGACGTTGCTCGTACAACAAATGTGCCAGTGCAATGTTCTCAACATGACATGAATTCGTCACGCAGTGGTTTGAGAACGACACGTTTTCCTTTCCATTAGCGAGGAAGAATTCATACATATCGCTTCCGGGACCGTATATCGCGTTACCCGGTCGAAGGGCACCTGTTCGGAGAACCTTGCCATTGGAATGTGTGAGGGACTTGTCAGCCGCCCGAACGAGCTTTTCGGCAACAACTTTGGTGTAGGAGTAAACCGTACAAAATTCCTCTGCGGCCTGGGGAAGCCGACCGCGTTGCTCCTCGTTAGGACCTCCGCCTTCCTGATCGCCAAGGATCATGACATGTTTGAGCCCGGGTAGACGGCGCTCCAAGCCAAACCAGCCAAAGATACGCGGCCATTCCCAGGGGAAGAAGAATAGTCTTCCTGGCCACCAGTGAGCAACAGAGGCAGAAGACGTTGATATTAACACCGTAGCACCAATTGCCTTGGCGGCGTCAATGACGTTCTGTGTGCCTTGGATGTTGACTTTCTCTGAGAGGGGTAAAAGGGATGGGTGTCGTTCGTGGAATCGAATGACGGCGGCAGTGTGGAAAACGGTTACTTCAGAGCTATCGGTGGTGGGCCATGGAGCGGAAAACGCAGCAACGACATCTTCCTTATTTGTAATATCGACTTTGACAAATGGGACATCTTTCGCAGGGCCGGAGGTGAAATCGCGTCTGTTCGGAGGTCGGACGTCGAGGATACGGATATTTTGGGGGTCTTCGCCACGTTCTAAAAGCTGGATGACCAACCATCCTCCTACAAAACCGGACTGTGCACTTTGGGTCAATTTCAGTCGAAAGAGCAATGTTAAACACGCACCCCACCAGTAACAATGTATCTTCTCCCAGTCTTTGGAGGCGTTTGTGCACGCTTTTTCTCTGCCAAAGACTGTGCTCCTTTGCCCTGTAAATGCTTTACGACTCCTTCCAAATCGTCATTTGTCCATCTTTTCTGAACGAATGCAAGAACCTGGGGTGGGATGTCGGTGAACGCGCGGTCATTGAGATTGATGTAGAGTGCGAGGAAGGCAAGGAATGCAAGTGCGGCAAAAACACCTTTACTGGCCAAAGGCTGGAGAGCAGTCGGTAAGTAAGACGCAAGAAGCGCCGGGAAGTTGAAACCCATGGGCCAAGACCTCGCATAGCTGCATACTTATAGTAGCTTCTTACCTGACTTGACCCTGACTCAAATCACGATACAGGTACGAAGCTGCAAATATCGTTCGATATGTGAAACATGAAATACGTCGGGCGCCGGTGCTAAGCAAGACTTACGTTTTGATTTTCTTGAGCACCTTCAACCTCGAGTCTTCTTTGTCCTGGACATTCGCGTTCATCCACGCCCGCAGCGCTCAACTGGAGGAATCTTTTGTTCGTCTTGCGCGATTGCTTCGTATTCTCGTAGTATGTTACATGGCACGTCACTCTAATCCTCGTAGAATGTCTCGGGTTGTTTCTTCCATCGTTCTGTACTCCAAACCGAGAAGTTCCTTAGATTTGTTTGACGCGAATGTAATTGTACGGAATGCTTTTCCGCCAGGATTGCCTTTTGTGAGGGTATGATAAGGAGGGGGTGACATAGAATTCGCAATCGATCAAAATAGTGAGCTTGTGCATGAGCCAAGTTGAAAGTACCTACTGAAGTCTTGCCAGACAAACGGAGAACCTGCACATAGTATGATACGTTCTCCTCCAGCCTTTGGAGACTCCAATGCAAGGACGTGAGCCTCCGCCACATCACGGGCATCGACCCATCCGTGTCCTGGGCTAGTTTCGGGGCTTGCCCCAAAAACGTCTCCTTTCACTACGGCATTGAACCAGAACCTGTTGGATTCATTGAGCTCGTCAGGGCGGATTATCTTGTGTGCATTGGGCTGTGGACTAACATGTAAATCCTCGTCCAGATGAGTGAGAGAAACACGCACCCCGAATACCCAAGGAGGGTTAAGGACAACGACATCCCACTGAACTTCAGACCTGTGCTGTTCATAGAACTGCCAAAAAGCTATTACAGGTGAGAATCCTGACGGCAGAGACTGGATTACTGAACCAATACCTTTTTCTGCCAAAGTCTTGGAAGCCGAATATTTTGTCAAGCCGTGAGCGTCTTTTCCTTTCTCTTCAACTTCCTTGATGCGCTTGTCGTTCCAGTCAGCCTCGGTTACGGTCAGGATGTCTTCGGAGGTGTCGATTATTGCTGCACAGGTAGACGTATAGATGAATCGCTTCACTGAGGACCTGTTGAAATAGCGTGAGATTGACTGATAGTCAAAGGGTCGAGTGAGGCGTACCCATATTGTAATGTACTTTTCAAGATGTTGAGTACACCTTCCACAGCAGGCTCAATGATATCTACCCAAGAAACGGCATGAGTGATGATATTCGTTGCTGGCTATGAAGACTCTTACCTGCTGGTTCGACTGTGTTCAAATCCACCTGAGCTGCAGTGTGCATGATGGCATCTACGCCCTTGACCGCTTCATCCCATGCGCCTTCCTATACGCATGCCATCAGAACTGCTTGTTTCATAGCGGAGCACATAGGATACGTACACTCTGCATGTTGCCGACAGGATAGAGCTGAAGTTTACTCCCATAGGAACGATACGTGTCAATGAGCTGTTGACCTCGGGATTCGTTGCGTACAGCAGCACGAACGATATATCCCTTCTTCAAGAGGGAGCCAACGATCCACGACGCGATGTAGCCACTGTAGTAGAGCATGAAGAATGAGTGATCAGCATGCGCAGAAATGACATGATGCGTACTTGGCGCCAGTGATCAAGATGGTACGGTTGGTATCCGGTAGAGCAGGCATTGGAGGTCAACTTGTGAGTAGAGAACCAGAAAATGGTGCGTTTTTATATCCATCCTGGACTCGTATCTGAGGTGCAGAGGAAGTAAGAAGGATTTGACCAGATGTGGACACAACGCGTCCCACTGGTGCCGCGTATAGCCGATTGTATCCAAGGTTGATCAAAACTCGCCCTGATCTTGTCGCACTATCTCGCACTTTCCTTCGCCGGGCGCCATACTCTATTCTGATTAGACACGAGGCTCGAGTCTTGAAACGGACTCATTGTGTAGGTCAAGGCAGGGATGCAATGCAAAGGTCATGAGTCGAACGTAATTCTGGAAAGCATCCCGAGACGATAGGTGAAGTCACATGCATTACCAACCTCTACGAGTGTAATCTTGGAACACATCCGAGGTAGTTTCTTCCATTGTCCTATATTGTAAACCCAAGATCTTCCGTTCCTTCGATGTATCGAAAGTGATCCCGCGATGCACTTCTCCCGATGTTCCTTTGGCAATTTCACGATAAGGAGGTGAGATGGTCGACGCGATATTAACTGAGAATGAGATAAGTCAGTCCTTGATCATCTGAGGAAACATGAACTCACGCCAATCTTGCCAGACAAAAGGTGATCCAGCACATATGATTATTCTTTCGCCTCCCGCTTCTGGAACTTCCAGAGCACGAACATGCGCCTCAGCTACGTCTCTTACATCAGCCCATCCGTAATTAGGAAGCATGACACTAGGGCCCCCTCCGAAATCCCCTTTGACAACAGCGTTGTACCAATGCTTGTTTGATTCGTTGAGTTGGTCAAGCGACCGTACATCGTGGATGGTCGGCTACACAAACAGTGAGCGAGATGTTCAACACTGCGAAGAGAAGCTCACCCCCAGAGTCCATGGAGGGTTCAACACGGTAAAGTCCCATCCGACCTCGGCCCCATGCTTCGCAAAGAAATTCCATGCGGCTGGTTGAGACAAGACCTGAGGTACTGTCTTCATCGGAGATGGTGCAAGAACACATACCTCTCTCCGCCAGTGTCTTGGAAGCTGAGTATTTCGTTAAAGGATGGGCATCAGCACCCTTCTCATTGCATTCTTCTACAGCCGCGTCATTCCAATCGGCTTCGGAAACTTTGACCGTGTCTAACGAGAAACCGTGTATGGCAAGGCAAGTAGACGTGTAAACGATACGGCGAATTCTAGACCTATATTAAAAGTGAGATCTATGTCGGTAAGACATGTATTTGTCTACTTGCCCGTATCTGAGGGCACTTGTTAAAACCCCTACGACGCCGTTCACAGCAGGATCTATGATATCTTTGGAACGCGTGAATTTTTGAAAGATTTTAGTGAAGGTTAAGGCAACCTTTTGGTTCGATGGCTTGAAGATTGACTTGAGCAGCTGTGTGAACGATTGCATCCACGCCTTTTACCGCCTCGTCGAAGGCACCATCCTGTGAACAAGTGTTACCTTCAAGTCAGACGTGAAAAGGCAGTGAATTTACCTCCTGCATATCTCGTACTACGCACAGCTCGAGTTTCTCCCCAAAAGCTTTGTAGGTCTCCAGTAGGTGCTCCCCTCTTTCTTTACTGCGAACGGTTGCACGGACCAAGAAACCCCTCTTCAACAAGACTCCGACTATCCATGATGCTACAAAGCCATTCCCCCCCGTCACAAGCACCGTGCTGTTCGAGTCCGTTAGGGCGGGCATGTTCGAGCGTTTTTGACGTGTCGGTGCTAGATTGTTGGTTTTTATATAGGGTGCCGTTTGGCAGTGTCGCGACGGCCTAGTCTGACGGCCGCTGATTTTGATACCAGGACGTCTTCAGTGGCGAGTTCTAACGACATTTGGTATAGATTCAAAAGGAATCCAGATTGGGTTTGTCAATGTGACGCGTCAAAGTGGTGATGGTGTGTTGATTGGTGGGCGTCGCAGGAGAAGGAGCGTCGTGATGACTCGTGAGAAAGGACTGAAATCGTCCATGGCCACCTAGATTCCGTTCGCGCTCTGTTCTCGACACTCACCTCACTCTCGTCGTCGACTACATCGGCTTTCCACATAATTCAAAAAATGTTTCTCAACCAAATGTTCAAGACTATTTCCGGATGATACTCATGTCATCTGTACCCTTTCGTTCATCATGTGGACAGCTTCGACCGGGATACCACGAACATTAGCCGAGCATGTTATTGGAGACAATGCTGAGTACTCACTGAAGATCCTTCATGTCATTTCCAAGGCGGCCTATTCGGATAGGGAACTCGTCAGTCAAAATACTTGTTGTGGTGCAATTTTTCGTCGCTTACAAGCCTTCTATAGCTCGGGTTATGCTGGAGATGGACCAGACCAGATGTATCGTTTGGCAGTCGACGGCCCCGTTGATGCTATATTTGCCGATTATCTAGCTGAAATGAACATTGCTTGGAGAGCATTAGAGGTACTTGAAAGCTCAGATTCTATGCTGCGTCTTCTAACTTGGTTGTCAGATGAAGGAACGTCCTGAACTGGGTTACGAAACATCTGCTTTGACCCAAATCAAGTGGTTGACGGCCGCTGAAGAAATTGCACGGAGGGGAATCAAGGTATGTAGTTGTTCAATCGGGATGGTTTAATTGGCTGACTGGCTCAGGTTGTCCATGATGGCGGCGCGCTCAATCCTGGTGGCTTGTACAAAGCGGTAAAGCAATATCTGAACGAAAAGGGCCTTGGTCATGTCAAAGTTGCTTGGGTGGAAGGAGACAATGTTACCAACCTCGTCAAGTCCAACCTCGAAGACAAGTCATCGCAATTTCCACACCTTGACATCAAAGGTCTCGACACTAGGGCTATCAAGGGCAAATTACTGTCCGCAAATGCTTACAGTGCGCAAATTTCTGGCCTGTAGTCACCTAACTCAACTTACTTGTCTTATAGTTGGTATGAGAGGGATAGTTGCAGCGCTAAACGATGGGGCCCAAATTGTCATTTGCGGCAGGTGCTGTGATGCTTCTCCACTCATGGCATTAGCAGCTTGGTAAGCGAATCTTTCAGGATTACTTCTATGTTGACTCAAACTTCCCAGGTGGCATGGTTGGGGTGATTACGAGTACGACAAACTAGCTGGAAGCCTCGTCACTGGCCACATCGTTGAGTGCGGGCCATACGTCACCGGAGGCAACTTCTGCGGCTTCAAAACCATCAAAGATCTCCATAAAGTGCCAGGATATCCGATTGCTGAGGTCTTCGCAGACGGAACTTCCATCATAACCAAGCATGAAGGAACACCTGGCGCGGTTACTGTCGATACGGTGACGGCGCAGCTGGTATACGAGATTCAGGGCCCTAAATACCTCAACCCCGACGTCGTTGCCTTTCTAGAAGGAATCAAAATCGAGCAGGTCGGAAAGGATCGCGTTAGGGTCTATGGCGTTCGTGGAAGCCCCCCGCCGCCAACAACGAAGCTAGCCGTTTACACTCTAGCTGGGTATCAGGCCGAGCTGACGCTCTTTGCTGTCGGGCTCGATATCAAGGAAAAGTTCGAGCTTCAGAAAGCGCAGATCCTCGGCAAAATAGACCAATCTCTATATTCCAAGATATCCATTCACACGTATGGTTCTTGTCCTGAAGATCCCAAATCCCAAAACGATGGCACGGTGGCTTTTCGTCATTTCATCCAAGCTTCAAAGGCTGAATCGATAATGGTATTTTGGAGGACGCTGTTTGGGATTTGGATGGGCGGTTATGGAGGAGCCCATTTGTAAGTGACACTCGCTGCTCAGAACGCTACCAGGCTGACCCAACTCACTATAGGAACATGGATACACGAACACTCGTACCGAAACCGTACATGGAATACTTCCCAGCGCTCATTCCCCAGAACATGATCACTACCAAAGTTCATTCCGAAGGGCAGGTTCTCGAAGTGACACCGGTTGCTCGAACGGAACCATTCACCGGCCAAAACTCTTATGGACCAAGAAATACGACTAGCCTCACCAGTTTCGGTCCCACCACGAAGGCGCCCCTAGGTGAGCTTTTCCTCGCTACATTCAGAAATAGTATGAAGCTCATATTTGGACTTGGCTAACAGGAAGAGTCGTCTATGCGCGGTCTGGCGACAAAGGTGGGAACGCCAACGTTGGTCTCTGGGTCCGTAGAGACGACCAATGGCCGTGGCTACAAACGTTCCTCACAATCGAGAATTTCGTACAGCTGTTGGGAAACGATTACAAACCCGAGTACCGCATTGAAAGATTTGAGATGCCGCACATAAGGGCAGTTCATTTCGTGACATATGGTATCCTGCAGAGTGGTGTTAGCTCAAGCAGTGTCATCGATGGACTTGCGAAGAGCTTTGGAGAGTTCATTCGCGCTAGGGTGGTCGATATTCCAGTCAGGTTCTTGAAAGATGCTGAGGATGCAGTTGTCTCGAAACTTTGATTTACACTCGGTTTACACAATGATATATGGATGTATGTGGCCATGACCTAATAACCACTACTCTTCTGACGGACTCAATAGTGTTGTACCTATTTATGAAATGTAATGAATCACTTTGGATTCAACGCGCCTTCGAGTAGCTCTGCTGCAACGGAAGCTGAACCCCATGAGGATTGGAATCCGCGTCCTCCGTGCCTGAAGAGCTCATGAGAAGAACATCATGCTAAAATCCTCAGATCGCTTACCCATAGTTATAAACCACCGGGATACCTTTATCGTTCAATACCGTTTTGACTTGCTCCACTTCCAGTCTGATGTCTTGCTCTCTACCTGGACGTAAACCCACTCCTTCCTCGATGACAATCGGCAGCAAATCGTCAATTGTTGGTGTGCGTTCTCGGCGTGCCTCAGGCGGAGCAAGCTCAGGATACACTGCAATCGCTTCTTCAAGGATCGTACGCGTAATTTCCGGACGTGGTTTCGGATACCTGCAACCCGACATGCGTTCAGAAAATCTTTAGGCGTACGAAGGATCAAAAAGTACCAATCATTTGCATGGAATGTCCCGCCAACAATGACCTGGGTGTAGGTTAGATGTGTATCTTGCGGTGACAGCAGGGACTTACATCTCCTGATCTCCTAGGAATCGCATATGGGAGCTGATCCTTTCCAGATACATACAAGACGGGCATGTACGAAAACCAAGGGGCTCGCAGGAGGACTGTCTGGCCACGAATAGGAAACATCGTTTTGTCTTCGACACCACCAAGAGAGCGTGCACCAAGGCCGTTGCACACGATAATCGCGTCAGGTGGCATACTGGAAGTCGCACCGAACATGCCTATACCGCCTTCAACGACTTGTGCGATGTGATCCACTCGGCCACGAGTGAGGGTACCCCCATTACCACAGAAGCGAGCCAACAGGTAATTCAGATAGACCGGCACGTCGATGGTCACGGTGGTGAAGGATACTCCCTCAACGGATCCTGAGATAAGCTCCTCTTTATCCAAATATCGAAACTTGCACTAAGTGAGTATGATGAAGGTCTTCCTATAGAAGCCTAGCACTGACGTCTGGGTAGAATTCAAAGGGATGTGGCTTTGGGCGCGGTTCCCCGTAGTACGTTTTATCGGTGCAACGCTTGAAACACTTCTCTGTTGGACTTCCGGGTGACGAAAGCTCCCACATTATCTCGAAGGTCTCCAGTTCTATCTCTGTGCCGCAGTCAAATTTGAATACCGTTCATCATATTTCAGCAAAAGCCTTACTGTGCAACTGTGAATCTGGAGGCGCCGACTCCGCAAAGACATGCTGCGCACCCTGGACAGTTTGTGGTATCAATAACATGGACGAAAATGGGATCCGAGAAGCGTACTCACTGCCCAGTGGCTGGTATAATTGATGTTCTTTGGATCAGTTGGGAAAGTCTCTGCAATAATAGCGACACGATGCCCGGAGCCTTCTTGGACCTTGATGGCTGTAGTGAGCCCGACGACACCTATTTGTATGAGGGAACGTCAAGTCAAGTTTATAACGGACACCTTTTGACCGTACCTGCACCAATTACGATAACGTAACCCATTGTAACGTCGATGCGGTCGAATGGTCTAATTGATGGTCCTCTTATACATGCTGAAGAACCGGCAGCGGTACGAAGTGATTCGCGAAAATGAGTCACTTTGCAGCAGCGCAGTCGTTGCAAAGCATCCAGCTGACTACTTACTGAATCAATAATTCAGTGGCTCTGATCATAAGACATCTCAGGGCCATAGTATTACTGATATATATACAACATGGTCGTCGCGTGATTGGTTCCTGCGAGGTGGAAAAGGCTTTGCAAAATTAATGTCCCTGGGGAGATTCGAGCTCCCGGCTTCACGGATAGTGTGTAATCCTTGCGGATTCTCCACAACGTGATGATTTGACCACTAATCGACAGGGACGTTGGATTCAGGTCTCAAGACATAGATTGTAACGAAATCAGGACAGGCAATTGCAACTTGTATAGCTTTACATTTTAGCAGTACATAGATCAATCACGCGAAGCGGCGAGGAGCGTTCCAACCTCTGGACGACGAGGGCTAATGCAGCAGCCGAACGGGAGGGGGTAGCTAGAAAGAAAAGATATCTCACAGAACGTAGACCATCGATATGGAGAAGACCGCACCAGAATTGACCAGGACCTATAGACCGTGACCTGGGTTCAAAGCGAGGACCAAACAGGGTGAAATGAAACTACTACGAACCTTCCGAAAACCTCTCGGGTATGTCAACCTCATTGCCCTGTGCATCCTTTGGAAGGGATATCTTGAAACACGACAAGACCGACGCAATCGTCAACCATACAGTTGCCTCGGCGAAATGTTTGCCGACACAGATCCTACACGTCGTTGAGTATCATGTCAAGAGTCTCGATAGAGTAGTCCACCTTCTGCCAAAACCAAAAGCGAGCACCGTATCATCACCATTCAACGTTCCATCAGCATTGAAGAACCTTTCTGGATTGAAGCATTTAGGGTCAGTATAAACCCGCTCATCACGAGTCATAGCCCTTCTCGAAGTTAACCAATTTTGTGTCACTGTGAATGCCACTGTGTTACGAACCATATGTTAGCGAATACCATGCTTCCTGGACGATGGAGTGAGTGACATATATGGTGGGTAACTTGGTTAACCGACCTTTTGGTAGGTAATATCCATTGTAAGTATCGTCCTCTGTTGCAGAGTGTACTACTCCTGAATGAGGTGTCAGTATCAGCGTACCGATCACGAACTGAACTCTCGCCTAGGGGAAGAGCTGAGAAAGACGGTGAGAATCAGAGAGAGGGGAAGAAAGACAAGAAAAACCTGGATGCCACCTCATAGTTTCACGGTATATGGCTTCGATGTAGGGTAACGATTTGCGATCGTCGTGACTTGGCAGACGTCCACTTCCAATAACAGCATCGAGTTCGCGCTGTGCTTTCTCCTGGAATTGAGGGCTCTTGGCCATAGCCATAAAGAAAGTTCCAATCGAAGATAATGTCTGTGAATTCCATCTAAGTTTGCTATCTTGTGGATAACGATAACCACTAACAGTGTCAGCGCTTGCTGAGCCGATTAGAAAGGTAAGTTACGATTCCGGACAGTAAGCATGCAACGAACCAACTAGTACCATGGTGGCCATATCTTTGATACGCTCGAGCTCTTCGGCAGGGACATTTTCCTTTTGAAGCATTCGTGCGACAACACCTTCGTTGTCGGTACCTGTTTCCTGGACAGGCATGAACACGAGCATTCCAAATCTGTGTGAGAAAATATAGCTACCAGTTCTTCTATGACTTGTTTCCAAGGGAGCTCTCGCATATCGCGGCATAATTCCCGTGTGCTAGTGATGTATCGCCCAATGCCCCCGAGAACAGGGACCCATCCGGGAATAAACCGAACAAAAGGGAAATATTTCATGACGAAAGTGAAGGGAGTTGACCAGACAGTATCCAAGGTATGAACAGTAGCCTTCGCCAGAGACAGAAGGGGATCTTTCGGAGAACGAATGGTTATGCCATACATGGACATCAACGCCAAGCTGCACGACAACCTGCATCGTGGGTTAAGTACATTACGACGACAAACACGTACGAAACAGACTTACAAATCGATATGTCCCATGAAGTCATCTGGGGCACGGAGGAGATTGTTCAAAAAGATGTTCATGCATCGTTGGATGAGAGGCCGAATTTCGACCACAGCGGCGGGTCTTAAATGTTGCTGAAAAGTTCTTCTCTGCTTTCTCCACGTATCGACATAGGGCATAAAGGCGATGTTAAATCCCCATCCTGACCTAATATGCAGTCAAAACATTGGCCTAGCACTGGCATGAGTCGCACGAGTCATGTATACTCACACCTCTGCGATATCGCTGTACGGTCTACTGGAGTAGATTCGGGAACGCTTCTCCAACAGTTCATTCGCAACATCTACATCGTTCAGAATGATGATATGATCCCCTAGCATCTCGAGATGTATGATAGCACCTGGTAAAATGCATATCTATGAGCAGATACTTGAAAAGTCGAAATTTGGCACGTACCATAGCGCTTGGCCCATCTTGTATAGTTGTCCCATGGCTTCTTGTGAGGAATATCAAAGATATTCCCGGTAATTACACCTCCTGGCGGACCTGGTGGATACCTCAAGCCTTTCCGTCCGCGTTGCGAACGTCTGATCCTTTTGGTGGCAGCTAGTGCAAGACATGCTAGCAAAGTAAACGCCAGAGCAGTCCAGGGAAACATGACCTGGATTAATGAGGTCTCTGTATAAGGACGAACAAGGTTATATACCTCCACACCGTCGCGCACATGATTACATCCACTTCTCGGCGTCCAGTCTTCCAGAAGTCTAACGCTCCAAATCGCAGGAAGCTAGAACCCGAAGTGAAGTCACGAATAGGTCATATCGCAGTATCCAGTACCCTGCAAAGAGTCAAGAGCAATGAACGGACGCATGCCAAGACTATCAGGTGAGAAAGTACTGTTCAGCGCTTGTACACGCCAAGGCTTTCGGAAACACCTTCACCAAGGATGGCAGGCACTCGACTTCCTTATCTCAAACTCTAACCATGGCTTCTCAGAGCGACTCTCGACACATCATCGTCATAGGCGCAGGCGTAGTGGGACTTTCAACGGCTATCAGGATTCAGGAGAAAGGTTATCATGTCTCTGTTATCGCGGAATCGTTTCCAAACGATCCCAAGAGTATCCGATACACCAGTCTTTGGGCGGTATGGTTAGTTTATTCATCTAATCGTGATGAGCACTGACTGTTTGCTAGGGTGCACAGCAAGTTACTACCGGAGGAGGTGGGGAGCAACTCCGTAGTACGAACATTCGATTTCTTGTTCCTTGCAATCCTCATTGAGCTTCGTTTTTTCAGATTTCGAACAGGAAACGTACAAAGTGATGTGGGAGATGTCGAGTCCGGGATTACCGTCCGAGAAATGCTTCAAGAGGTGTACCATCCGACAGTTCAGCGCTGAGAAATCAGATTCCACCGAACCACATCCCTGCGAAGACTACTCCGACGTTAGTTCATTGCCACCTATCCACCAACCTGCCGACCAAATTTTGAATCTAGTTCAAATCCATCCCTGAAGACGAGCTCAGACCTGGAACCGTAAAAGGCAAATCGTTCACCACCTTGACGATTGAACCTCCAGTTTATCTCAACTACCTTCTCTCTCAATTCTGCGGTAACGGCGGCAAGATCGTACGAGGCAAAGTGGATCACATATCGCAAGTCATTGAAGGAGGCACCAGCATCTTCTCGAATGGTTCAACAACATCGCCCCCCGACGCCATCGTCATATGTGCCGGATTGGGCGCGCGTTTTCTGGGAGGCATCGAAGATACTCTGATGTACCCTATTCGAGGACAAACCATACTCTTGAGGGCGCCATGGGTGCCAGATATGCCTTGCTTTGCAAAGGGCGATGGAAACCCGGCCTATGTGATACCCAGGCGATCTGGGGATGTGATTGTTGGAGGGACATTTCACGCTCATGATTGGTACGTATGACTTTGCTATTGAAGGAATTTTTTCATTTACAGTCTTGTTAGGTACCCTAAGCCTCGTCCAGAGATCAGACGAGAAATTCTCGAAAGAGCCATCACACTGTGTCCCGAACTTGCACCTCCTGAGATAAGAGCGCAACGCGCTCCAACGGCGGAGGATTTGATACCGATCATTATCGAGGAAGGTGTCGGTCTGCGACCAGCGCGAAAGGGTGGTATACGCCAGGGAGTGGAATGGATGAAGACGGTTGTCAGTGAGAGGAAGGTACCAGTCGTATTCAACTACGGGTAGGTTCAGATAGGTTCAGATCTACATCCGAATTATAACATGGTATTGATGATAACCTAGCCACGGTGGTTACGGCTTCCAGTCCTCCTGGGGTTCCGCAGCTGCGGCCGTAGGCATTTTGGAAGGCGCCTTGAAAGATAGCAAACACGGGATTACAGTGACTCGGATGTAAGATGAGTCGGTAAGCAAGGGTATTTACCGAGGAGGCGAAATGAATTTTTGAAGTCCAGTCGATGAATCAACGAAGAATGACATTGTTTCGATTTTGACATCTCCGGCTCTACCGGCGGCTATATACATCGAAGACATGCTGATAAACGCATGCCTTGCACTTATATATCCGTACTGCCGGCGATAAGCTCATACATCGACTATTCCAAATCTTTCAGGATATCTCGGGTCGTCTCTTGAATCGTCCTGAACTGGATACCGAGGATTGTGCTTGCCTTGTCTGAGGCAAATGTAACAGCACGGAACGTTTCGCCACCCGGATTGCCCTTGGCGAGTGTGTGGTAAGGAGGGGGTGACAACGAGTTTGCAACATCCACTGAAGAAGAGAAGCGTCAAAAGACTTGCTTCGAACACCTAGACGGTAGGAAGACTCACTGAAATCTTGCCAAACAAACGGTGAACTAGCACACGTAATGATACGTTCGCCACCGGCCTCTGGAATTTCAAGTGCACGAACATGTGCTTCCGCCACGTCGCGCACATCGACCCAACCGTGACCTGGACTAGTGAGTGTACTTTCTCCGAACACTCGTCCATTTACAATGACTTCAAACCAGAATTTATTCGATGCATTCAGTTCTTCGGCTCGAGTCACCTTGTGAGCGTTTGGCTAGTGTCCTGATTAGTGTAGTTCTAGCCGGTAAACAACTGACGTACCCCAAAAACCCAAGGAGGATTGAGAACAGTGAGGTCCCATGTGATTTGGGCTTTGTGCTCTTCGTAGAACTTCCATACAGCTAGAAGGAAGTCCGCATTTAATGCTTGAGCATTAATCCATAATGAACGACACACCTTTCTCTGACAAGGTCTTAGAAGCCGCATACTTGACTAAGCCGCTGGCATCTCTTCCTTTTTCTTCGCACTCCCTGACCGTTTCTTCGTTCCAGTCGGCTTCCGACGCGGTAACAGCAGTAGGAATTGTGCTATTGAGGACATTCAATGTTGACATAATCGCGGCACAACTCGAGGTGTGGATGACGCGCTTCAAAGAAGATCTAATCGAACATGATTACTATGACAGTCGAGTTAATCTCAGGTAGGAGTGACTTACCCATATTTCAACGCACTGTGCAAAAGATTGAGGGCTCCATTGACTGATGGCTCTATGATGTCTGTAGATGGATGTAATAGATGAGTTATGTGTCGTGAAAAGGGCGAGATAGGGATGACCTCTTGGTTCAATTGCGTTCAAGTCGACCTGCGTGGCCGTGTGTATGATGCCGTGTACACCCTTCACTGCTTCATCCCATACACCTTCCTTTGAACACAATATTGAGTTTCATGCGACGATCCGAGTCTGCGTAACGCGTACATTCTGCATGTCACCAACCGGGAAGAGCTGGAGTTGTCGACCGTATGTGTGATATGTATCAGCGAGCTGCTGTCCTCGGGACTCGTTGCGTACAGCAGCCCGCACAGTATATCCTTTCTTCAAGAGTAATCCGACGATCCATGATGCAATGTAACCACTAATAACAAGGTTTTAGTTGCAGCAATCGTCTTGAGAAACGAGATGAGCACGTACTTCGCACCAGTTACAAGGATTGTCGAGATATTATCTGTGAGAGCAGGCATTGTGACTCAGTTGGGGGATAAGGAAGCTGGAAGGAGAGCTGCACACTTTATAGCCGTCCTCTAAAAGCCGAGGTCCATATTATATGATGATGATTGTAATGCCTATGATGACTTTAAACGTCCGCAAAGACACCCTCCGACACCACCGACTTCGCCAGTTGACATGCTATTTTTATTCCTCGCACTTCCTCGCACTACCGCTTTAGGTATCAAGAAGTCATGGCCACTGGTGCTTCGTAGGATGCCGACGTATTGCGTAGGCCAAAAAATACGGAAAAGATGCGGATGACAAGGGAGAACGAGCGTAATACTGGATTGCAACCGAGAGGCGTGTTTTAGTCTGTTTCTTCTGCGTCCGAGTGGCTAGTTGGTGACGGTGACCCCCAAAGAATAACGGTGAAATAAGGATGGTCGTTTAAGGTCGTTCATAACGATGGCGATGGGGAAACGCAAGGAGAAAAGCACTAAGCGCCCAGAGTATTGTCAACAGACATTTGCAGACAAAGCATCCTGGCCAGTCCGATCAAGAATGGATAGATCTAACGATACATAGTACAACCAAACACAGTACTATCCAAACAATAAGACAAGAAATAAGTGTCTTGTACATTCTAGCTATTATCCGCCATCCATCTCTCTTCAGCATCTCTCAACCCCGCCAACTCACCAACTGACAATCCCTGCTTTTCCAATGCATCGTCCCTGATCAGACGAAGAACATGCGGCCCGTCGATCTCCATCCCTTTCAGCTTTTGCTGCAAACTATTTGACAAGTCGTACCGCTTGCAAAACACGGATAAAGGGAGCTTTGGCGGGAGTTTTGCACTAGGTCGTGGCGAGTATGGGTGTGACGAATGAAGGAGTGGTGCGATTTTGGTAATGTCGACGTATACCGGGGTGGCGGAGTTATGGGCAGGGGTCGGGGGCATGGAAGCAGATGTGCTGGGTTCGGGCTTCTTCATAGATGCAGATTTCCTCGGTGCCCTTGGTTTCTTTTCTGCAGGTTCGGCCTGGTAGCGCACGTGAATATGTTTACAGGTTGTCATTGTCAATGATTAAGAGTGATAGACATTACCTTGCCTTTGGTCGCTTTTGATGGCGCTTCAACTGAATCTTTTTTAGATGTCGATGCTGCCTGCAGTAACCAAATTCATCGTCAAGGCCGTGGAACAGTCCGATCGTATGGGGTCATACCTTTGCCTTTGATTCATCCTTGACCGAAGACGCGTTCTTCCCAGTAGCCTTTCACGATGATTTGGAAACACTCGACAACTCTACAGGTGACAGAACGTACCTTGGCCTTCGTAGCCAATGCTTCTTCGTCCTCTGACTCTACTTCTGCCGCTTTCGTCTTCTTATCAGGTAGCTTGTCCAGCGAAGACGTTCGTATCAGGTCGTTGACCTCGTTAATATCCTCATCTTCCTCCTCTTCATTGACCGCCTTCTTTTTGGGAGATTTTTGTTTCTGTACCTACCTCAATCTTTCGAAAATGACGGAAACACCAGAAACATACCTTATCTTTCGCCTCTTTGCGTTTGTTGTTTGGATCTTTATCTGAACGTGGAGGTGTGAGAGGCCAGTCGATATCCTACAACTGATGAGCACCATGTGGGAAGAGAATAGAACCTGTAGCGCACCATAGCGGAATCATCCTTTTTCTTGGATGATTTCTTGGATTTGTCTTTCTAGTAAGAGTTGGACGGTCAGCGAACGGCAAGAAGACCGAGACAACCCCGTACCTTGGGGCTCTTCTCATCCGACTTGTACTTCTGCATGCAAGTCAGAACACTGCCAGTCAGACCCCATAAACGAAACGAACTTTGATAGTAACCTCCCGTTCCTCTTCACTATCCGGCACTGTCTCGTCCTCTATCTGCGATGCTGGAGGGGCAACTCTCTTTGCGATCTGTTAACTAGCATTAGCGCCAAACATAGGACGTGTAGCTCTCCTAGTACTTTCTCCTCTTTATGTTCTTGTTCGGCTTCCTTTTCCTTATGTTCCTTTGCTTTGGATTTCTGTAACGATTGTGTGAAGAGTTGACGGGAGCGGAGATGTACGATGTGGCATGTACCTTCTTGGGACTTTCCGGTTCCTCCGTATCCTTCGTCTTCTTTTTCTACCAGAACAGTAAATAGCGTGTTCACCAGTTCGGCGAGCAAGACGCACTTTTGCCTTGGGTTCATTGTCTGTTACCTGTATCAGTAAAGCAGGCATGAATATGTATGCCAGGGCTCACGGGTATCCTCGTCTGCTGCCTTCCTCTTTTGCTCTGCCTTTCCTTTTGCCTTCTCCTTCTTCTGTTCCCCCTCTTTCTCCCGAGCCACTTCACTTTTCTCTTTCTGCGCCTCGGCGTCCTTCTCGTCTACATGTCCCCTTTTCAATGCCTTCTTTGCGCGGTCTTGGTCTTCGGTCTTCAATTTCTCCATACCCAGAACCTTCACATCGGATTTCGATTCGTGATCATTGATAGCTTTGATTTGCTCTGGCGTAGCGCATCCCCAATGCCTGAGTTCGTAGTGCCAATGTCCACGGAACGATTTTGCAATTGCAAAGCGCAACACGTCCTTCTCAATGCTTGTTACTGATAGTCCGTTCAAAAATAATTCTTAAACAAGACGAGCTTGCATAGCAAAGTAACGCACGTACAACATTCTACAATTGTTATCATTCGTCTAATCTTCCTTCGAACGAGAATGCGAAAGACTCACCTTTACATTTCCCCCTTGCTGTCGGTGCATAGTCTATCAAAAACGGAGGCTCCGGGAATGGCTTCGCCTCCTTTTTGCTCTTGCCCGCCTTTGCGTTGACTGACTCTGTTTCTGTGTCTGGCATGAGGATGATGGAAGTGTGATGATGAGCCAAGCGCGTCGACGCGTGCCGGATTTTGCGGAATCAACAAAGTCACGCGTACGTTCACACGCAGGACATTATAAAGCAATCCACGAACGCATTTTTTTCTCTTTCAACTTGCTCGACATACTTGAGAACCCTCTTACGCATCCACTTTGGCGGAAGAGGGGGTCAAGCATGTCGTAGATGGATCTACTTCGCTTTCGCTAGCAACACTATGCTCCCATTGGGGGCTATGATGGATTTCTAGATAGTGGTGAAAGTTACATCGTTCCTTACAATGCAATTGATTTTGTTTTGGATCTATCGAACAGGCAACTGCAAGAAAGGCTTGATTTGCGCACTACATACCCCGCCATAGGTACACGCTACGACAATTCGGAAAGCAAAAGAATGTACAGAACGAACGAGCGAGCGACAAAAACACAACAGAAAGCAGTCCATGGATGTACAACATATACACAAATTATTATGAACAGTCCTTTAAAACCAAAAACCCCTGCACCCAACTTCTTTATTACTTTACGCTGTGGGCGTAGCTGGCACAGTCGTCAACGTGATCGATACGACCGCAGGCCCGGACTCAGAGGGCTTTGAAGCGGCTCCGTTCACAGTAGGCGTAGCACTTGTGCTATTTGAACCAGCAGTGGCAGTAGCAACAGCGGAAGCCGGGATGGTTGTCAGCTGCACGTTGATGATTGCGCCGCTGGCTGGTGACGAGGGAGAACTGGAAGAAGATGCCGCTGATGAAGCTGGCGCGGTAGATGCCGATTCTGACGCAGAAGATAAAGAGGTCGACATCGACATTGTGCTGGCAGTAGCGGTTTGACTGTTCATCGCACTGGACTCTTGCGTCATGGAGCCCATAGTGCTAGTCGAGTCGTGGTTCATCGAAGTAGAGGACGTGGATGTGGTGCACGGGGTGCTGCTAGACTGATGTGCGGCTGATGAACTAGTTGCGTATGCAGCACTCGTCGACTCGGAGGCCTTGGTGCTCGTGGCATGTCCCATCATGCTCGTAGTAGACGCTGAACTGGAAGTGGTTGTGCAATCAGCTGACGAAGTGGTAGTCGTAGCACTCGTATAAACCGTAACAGCATCTTTCAAAATGCTGGACAAGACGCTCGATGCCTGTTCCGGGGAGAGTGTGGTTGTAGTCTCTACGGTGATTTCCCCAACGGTCACGGTGACAGTATGGTGTCCTTGCGTAGTGGTGGTGGTGTGGGCATTGCGGTTTCTGTCGCGTGTCGATGACTGCGTGTGGGTGGAACTGCTGCTGGTAGTGGTAGTGGTGTAGGCGTTATCGTGAGCGATGGTCACGACCTTGACACCTCCCTGACCGCCATGGTGCTGACTTCTTACTGGTATGATGGTGACCATACCACAAGACTGCATGATTTTCAAGGCAGTCTGTTCCGTCGCGCAAGTTGTACTCTATGAACTCTGGTCAGGCTTCTATCCAAGGAGCGAGAAATATGGAGACATACGACAACCCCCGATTCTTTCAAAGAAGGTAGCGCAAAACAGCTCTCTCCTTTCTGGCAAACGGACAGGTTCCATTCGCCGTTGCTCGTGCATTCTGCGACCGCACCATCGATGCAGGCAGTTTGACCAACTATAGTATTGTCAGGAGGAATCCCAGCAACGATCACCGACACTCACCAGAGCACTTATCCCCCACTGTAAGTGACTGATACGCTAGATTCATCTCTTGCGCTTGCTGGCCATTGCTCTGTAGGGACCCAGCATCCAGTGCTGGGACCGGGAGAGGCCTGCCCTGGACCGTCAAAGTCATAGCTGCAGAGAGAAGAGCGATAGCTCTGATTGAAATCATGATGATAGACCACCGAACGAAATGACCAGCAGAAATGAAATGGGAGCGACCTGGCTCTAAGGCAGCACTGCTGGAAGGAAGAGCGAAAAGTTGGATGGTGAAGGGAAAAGGGTGGTCGTTGACCCCTCAACGCGTTCGAGGCCTAATAAACCATCTTGGCAATGATTGCTCCTAATGATTATTAGGGTCACTAGGGGTCACTGTTCTAAACTGACGAGGAATTTCCGTTGCAGGGTGGATGCGGAGGGCCGACCATCGTGATCACATTGCGTTGCAATCGAGATTGCATGCTCCTGCACGGAGCGCAAGGTCTCCTGAAACCACCAATTTGGCGCGTCGCTAGTTAAGGTACGCCGGTAAAAAGTCTAGATTTTCGAGGATTGTTCGAGGGTAAATGTGTGCCTTCTTCAAGGACTGTTGAGGGTGACTATCGCATTTCGAAGCACCGATAGAGTGCTGTTTGGTGAAAATTCTGGTACAGAACATAGGAACATACCAAACCTTCGACTCTGAGGAGTGCTCCAAGTCTCACTTTGAATCCCGCCAACCCCTCGGGATTTTCTCACAGAAATTCACGCGACATTCGGAGTACCTGCTTGATGCAAGTCGCCAACTACAAAGTGCTAGAAACGGGTATAAGGAGTGCGAGATTGGTGAAAAATGGATACGATACACGACAGAGAATAAAAATATTAGACCTCGGCATTGCTCAATGCCTCTTCCAGCAGTTGTAATACTTGTGGTGATCGTGGCTTCACTGCGCACTTGAATTCCACAGGGCGACTATATGGAATATCAGAACATTGACCACGACAACTATCATAACTCAGAGATACGCACGTAATGACTCCGTCCGTGATATCTGGGACCGGCACAATCTTTTGTCCATTCCCATCGACAGCACATTCAACCTGTAACCCTGCAACAGCTTTGACGACGTTGATCCATACGCTGACTTCGGCCTGCGACTGCGACTTAGCACCCGTCAGAACATGAATAGTGAAGCGGAACTTACGAGGTAAAGACCAGGGCATGTTCTACGCAACCACTGTTTAGCCCCAACATCTAAAATAGTGATTTCATGAACTTACCGGCGGCCGTAGCCAAACAAGCCTCGGTCTTGCGGAGCAGGTTCTGGATTGGGACCAAGGAAACGCTCGGGATTGAATGACATTGGATCTTTGTATACTGTCGGGTCGTGGAGGAACTTCCAGACATTGGCGATGACCTAGGCTGCGTTAGATGCGAACTGGATTCCTGCGAGGGAAGGCGTACATTAGTGTCCTTCGGTATGAAGTAGCCCTGGAACACGCTGTCTTGCATGGCACGATGTGGAACAGCTGAGCAAGCCAAGTTAGATTGGACTCCCCGTCAAAGCTGGGCCATACCTAGAGGAACAATAGGAAGCCATCGATATAACTCTTTCACCAAAGCATCGATGTAAGGCAATGACTTTTGGTCTTGGAATGACGGCAGTCTATCGTTACCAACCACAGCCTCGATTTCGGCCTGAGCTTTCGCTTGTACTTCAGGGAAGAGGCAACACGCGAGGAAATAGCAATAAACGACGGAGACGGTAGTGTCGGCGCCTGCTCCATAGAAAGATGCCGCCGACCACTTCAGATCTTCCATGTGAGACTCAGTGATGGTCTCATCTTTGAGAAGGGCGGCGCAGTAGGAGTCGTTCTCATCGCCGCTAGCCTATTCGGGGATGTGAATGAGTGTATAGCTGGTATATTTGAGTAACTCACCACTTGTTTCTTGCAGAAAGCGAAAGGTGCTTCGGAGAGAGCATCACAGTTCTTACGACACGCTGCGGCCTTTCTTGTGCTTTAGCTTTGATCCGGCGAAGTGAGACGAGAATATACTTACTCTTTTGTGGAAAGAAAAGAATGGGAACCATAAAGGAATGTGTTTCACTAGCTATTTTTCAGCAATACAATTAGAAGGGTCGAGAAGCGCGCTCACGGAAAGGAAAGAATTCGACAATGTATGCTCCAGGGCGTGTGATATCGGAGAACTCGGCTAGGGCCTGAAAGGTTTCTTGGTCAGAGATCCTGCTGACGGTCAATCTCAACACGCATGTACATCATCTGCAAGCTTGACGAGTGGGTCCTCCCCCGTCTCTTTGATCTGAGGGAATCGGTTAGATCAACGCGGGGAAACAAGTCCAGCACAAACCTTGTAGCCGTAGGTAATGTGAAGAATCTACAATTTCCTTAAGAAAAGTCCCTACACGTCAGTGCGAAAACGTACCATAGCACCTGCAGTCCTAAACCAAAATCAATACTTGACAATGCACGAGAGCTCAAAGCTTACTTTCTAGTTGCGGCAGCAGGGTCCGTTGGATTATCAAGAACACGCTTCAAGAACATATTGGCCTGATAGTCTTCTGCCGGATAGAACCTGGTCATGTTCCCTCTAGTTCCAATCACCCGACCGATCAATTTCCGATACTAAGCCAGCTAAGGTATTAGTTATTGAATGCGGACAAATTTGCCCCAAACGCACCTCCCGGAATCTCTCATTATATCGAGCTGCACTCAAAGCACGAGACCACCCCGTCAGTTCCGCCATCTCCATAGTAGGACGATCAGCAAACAAAGACCCAGTCTTTCCGAGCAATTCTTCTGCAACTTTGTGGTCGCTGACGAGAACGAATGTTTGGCCTATCGCAGTGAAAGACATGATCGGACCTGTAACGCGTTATCAGTGAAGGATACGCGCGCAAGTATAGATGCCCAATGCTCACCCCAGACATCCCCCCAATCAGAGAACGTTTGCCAGGCTCTAGTTTTTGGCATTTCGAAGGCACTTCCGACTATCGGAAGCCCTTTAGGGCCTGGCGGAAGAGGATATCCCGAAGTCTTTCTGGTGGTGATTTTGTAGACCAAGAACCCAGCCACCGCGATGGCAGCATAATCTAGTGAGGAAACCATTTTCGGGGCCGGTGATGTGGGGTGAAGGTGGGTGAAGGGATCCCTTGATGAGGACTTTCAGAAGTGATATCTTTAAGTTTATGATATCTTCTTAGCAAAGCCTCCGGAGTCCGAAAGACGGCTCCCATGCAATCATGTGTACTGTAACCCGTTACTCCTGCCCCAGGGCTAGTTGCAATTGACTGATGAGAAGTTACGTTAGAAACACTCGAGAAATTATTGGCAGACGTTCTATCTGGCCACTTACAAGCTCAGTTACGACTAGTTACGACTTCTCTATACGACCGCGAAACGATACTCCAAGTTCCGCATACGGCAATTCCAGAAGGCTTTTCGCAGGATGAAAGGTATGCGATTGGCAAAAGGGAATACCCAGGCGAGATGCGACCCTTCTGCCTTCATTCCAGATGGATGTCGGTGGTTGGCCGTGAGCTGGTTGTCAAGGTTTGAAGTTTTGAGCCCCGGTCGAATCGAGAACTCGTCGCAGGGATCGTGGGAACCAAATTGATAATGCCTGGCGCGGCGCGTTCCAGTCTCCTTGCTTCCACACTTCCCATATTCTGATGACTTGGTCACATTTCTTTCTTCTACACCAGCTCACAGAGCTGAGCTGTACTCTTGCGGAACCCTATACCTTTAGGATTCGACATGAGGAGGGATCTCCGGCATATCTTGCAGATTGCTTCACTGCTGACTCCGATCTCGCGTCTTCATCTATTGCTGTAATGGTACGTATTTCTTTTCCATTTGGAACATTCTCTTTGCTTATACTCTTATGCCCTTGAAGGCCCTTGATTCACTATCTCTGCCAATAGACAACTTCAGACAGACCCGAACGTACGCGGATACTACAGTTCTCGAACGACGTTATCATATGCTAGGCTCAGGACCCATTTATTCATACACAGTACATGGACAACTCGAGACTTTTGATTGACATCTTTAACGCTACCCTGAGCGGGCAATTCTGCTTTTTATCTGACGTAACCCCAAATCTAACAAAAGGGCAGGATCTCAGAAGCGAAGGCGCTTGGATCATCTCCTTCCGACAAGATTGAAATACACAGTTCATCACCCCTGAAACCATAGGACGTAACTTGAATATGCAAAAATTGCCAAAAAAAAAAATACCCGCACTCGTACCCCGCCAATGCCCAGGAGCATATAAACTGAGAGTGTTGGTTGCTAGAGGGTTACCAGATCACCGAAATGGAGGCTCCCCATTTAACGTTCGTGCTTTTCATTATGCGTATTGAATACCCAGAAACTGACGTTGATATTGATATACAGGCTAGGAATGCTATTCCACGGTACGCACGTCATCAAATGGTACTGATGAAGAAGTCTGACAGTTTCTTCTCTAGCCGTGGTAATAGGCTCAGCGTGAGTGGAGTTGATCGCTCGTCCAGAAGAGCTTGACAGGACTGACATCTTATTCCGTTCCTAGTCTGTACGGAGGTTGGTTTTCTTGACATTGCTTCAAGTGTGAAGGCAGCTCTAACTGGGCCTAGCTGGTTGTCTACAAGGGTGGCTATACTGGCGGAAGTTCTCGTACAAAGATACCAAATTCCTCAAGGGGGTGGCAAGTCGCCAGATTTTTGATAGTCATCCGCAAGCATGCTAACAAATAGCCCACAGGTTCTCGCCGTTCTTATCCTTGACACGATCCAGCTCGCCATGTTGACTGAATCCGGTATGCGCATTACCCCGCTTCATAACGTTGCCCGCGATCTCACCAGCTTTCAGTGTACACGTATCTAGTTACGGTGAGCACCTTTCGTTCTCGTCACGTTAATCCCCTCACCCATTCTGCAGAACTACGGAAATCCATCGTATCTCGCAGTGCTGAATAGGTTCTTCCTTTCTTTTCGTCGCTCATAGCTATGAATAACGTGCACATAAGCTCACTCATCGGCGAGGTCATGGTCAGCAACGTTATTGCAGTCATCGTGCAAATGTCAGTGTCTCCTTGTGTACTTTTCCTTGCTCCGTGCTTATATTCCTGGCTTTTAGGTTCTATTGCTGGCGTTTATGGCGATGTAGGTAGTTCGATAAAGTTGTAACTGATTGTTGACCGGTGTATTTCCAGTGAGCAAGCATAACATATTTGTTGTGGCGATCCCGGTACGTACAGTATTTCATTCCTAGTCTTTGTATGCCCCCTAATCTGGCGATTTTAGGTTGCGCTCTCTGTGGCGTCGTTCGGTGAGTTTGCTATGTACCTGCCGCTCATCACTTTGCTAAGGTATCTTTAACAGTGCTTTTGGGCTGTAAGTTCACACCGTACAACTCGATGTGTCGCTGATATTTATCATCGATCGATCCAGATTTTGCTGGTAAAGGGTATGGTCTTCGCTCAGGACGCATGCATTCTCGCTGACCGACTTCTCAATGAAAAGACTCACTTACCATACGTTCCTCGAGTTCAAGTCCCTTGATGTTAGTGACTTTTAAATCTTCCGCAGAACCATGTTCACCTTCCTTCTTAGACAATATCGATGACTTGCAACCTGCTATCAAGCAAGTAGTTCTAGGCATCAGATCTAGACGCCTTCTGATCAAAATTGCAGCCATCACTGATGTAGCAATATCTATTGCTATGGTCGGCTTCTTGCATCACTCCAAAACCGGCTTCAAGCGCTCTAACGACATGCTCAATCGACTGGTTAGTACTTTTGAAATGCGGAAACGTGGCCCTGATTCACTCCTTTCAGATCATCTTCACCTTCAATACCGGGATACCCGTCAGCTTGAGTGCACTGCTGGCCTTTATATCCATCAATGTATGGAAAAACACGTTCATTTATATGTTCTTCTTCCTTATGCGTGCGTAGTTCTGGTTTCGTTAATTGACGAAGATTGACCGCTTTTTAGAGGGCCGACGTAAGCTCTATAATCGTTCGCTAGATATGTTCTCACCTCGTGGTTGCAGTCTACACAAACTCTCTCCTTGTCACTCTCAATACAAGGGAGCATATCCGAGAAGCGTGAGTGATTTTTGGAAGTCTTTTGCATTACGCAATTCTCAACTAACTGTGTATATAGTAGCTCACGTCCATCGCAAGCCACCTCTGGAGACGTTTACACAATGGGTCGATTCGCTGAGCAGACAGAGGGCGATCAGACGCCTCGATTGACGAAGGTGACTGTCCAAACATTTGCTTATCTTGACTTTACTAACTCCTAATATTTGTCCTGCCAGTCGACAAACAGTCCTATTGCTATTCAAATTGATACGACGACTCAACGTGATTTCAATACCAACGACAGCGTGGGTAGTCTTATACGGTCCCATTTTCTTAAAAAATAATTTCACTGAATATGTCTATAGTACCACTCCGATAGCAAACCCGGCCATGCTGTCTGAGCATATGCTTCCTGCCAAAAAGCCGACGGCCTGGTGTGCGTCGGTACTTGCCCATTGCCCGTTGGTTCATGAGTAGTGTATAGTGCCTTGTCTATTTCTAATTTGATCTGTCTGTGTCTTTAACTTATCGCTTCTAATCAATGTGTTTGTTGCTATAAGTTCTGGCAACAGTAGCTCGTTTTGGGATCTTGCATGCCTCGAACAGCCCTCAAGGCTCCTCTTCAACCCTCGATTTAGCAACTCTTGGATCGTAAAGGTTCTGTATTCCCTGATGCGGATCTGGAATAAGCGACTCGCGAGAAGCTTGCAATTGGAACGTAAAACTATATAAGTACCAATTTACTACTGATCATGTGATAGGTTCATTCCTTTCGTGCCAACGTTCAACGTTCGATAGCTGCGATGCGTCAACATTTCTTGGGCTATGCTCCCTCTGGAATCTCCCGCTGTCAAGGTACGTCCATTCAAGTACCCTAGTTTAAGGCCATACATAACGGAGCTCATAAACCATGATCAAACTACTAGTGTGTAGTCGAGGCAACGGTTTGTTATTTCTCCCATCCTCCGAGTCTTTTCACATTTCTCATCTCAGTGCTACAGACAACGTCATTCGCAAGAACGCTTTACGCGTTGGGTTTGGGTATTCAGCAGCCTGGTAACTCTAGAATCTATCTCTTGCTGCTGCTCTTACTCAATATCCCAAGTAGTGCCTGGCGCCACTGGGGCTGCGTTACCCCCGAGGAATTAAAAATGATAAAACTCCAAATCGAAAGTGGAACAAACCCCGACGGTTTTGACTCCCTGAAGAAAGAAGATCAAGCTCGATTTTGCAGGGCCATTGAAGTGGGGGAGATAGCTGAGGAAGACAAGGAAAAATCTGACGTTGAGGCTTCTTTTGCTGATAACAATCGTCCAAGTGGCAGTGGCGGAGGTATTGAGAGCTTGATTGGGAGAAATAAGAGATCTCAGGCTGGCGAAGAGATCAGCCTCTCGGCGAAGAGACGACGCGTAACGCGCGGGCATCGTGAAGAATCTGTGTCCTCCGAAAAGGTACGATAAACTAAGCATTCTTATGTCTCTTCTTGGTAGCTTATATTCACCGTTGAAGGATCTATCGAACGACGATGACGAGGTACGCTTCATTCATCCGGGTTCAGATTCTGACTACTCAACTCGGGACTGTTCTTTCAGGATATTGACAGGGAATTCAATAGCTTCGCTAGGAGACTCAACGACAATACGCATGCCCAAGAGCTTCATGAAGTATCAAAAGACACGAATATTCCTGCCAATACGAAGGTGTGTTAGCAGCCAAACCCCAGAACCAACAACTGACTGGGAATCACTAGCACATTGACATGTCCATCCATATAACAATTGGAGCGAAAAGCACCGTCCACATCGCAAACCCTGACAGAACTTCCTTGACACGCTTGAAATCGCCTCCAAAGCTGGTGCTCGCCGATTTTTGCCAGAAGTACGAGGTACCGAGGAACCTGCAGGAGAAATTGGAGGAATTGCAGATTGAAGGTGCACATGGGCTGCGATTCATTAGCGACACTATTTTCTTGAGCTCAAAGTTGAGTGTTGGGGAACTTGCTCTGCTACGCGACGCGCAGGAGAGGTGGATGGAGGAATGTTTGTGAGTTACGAAAGTGTATCTTGATAAGTATATATGTAGGATCTGTTGCAACCACTCTGTTGTAGTATGTCATTTTCCTTCGCAACCACTGGGCGTCTATGGGCGCTACCCCTCAACATACTTAATCTCCCTGAGTAGACTCAATCACTCGTGCCTACGTTCGACATGAGTTCGAAGTCATTTGAAATCGGAGTCTAGCGACGGCGAGGGGTTTGCTGTAGAGGCAGATCCGGAAGCGCTTTGGAAGCGCTCGGCGAAGCTGTGACTCCCGCAACCGAGCCTTTCTGAGAGTGATAAGGTTCTGTTACCCACGTATACCCTTTCCTTTTACTTCAACGCAGGTAGCTCCCAGTTATGCGCTCGAGCTCCGAAGCGACCTCAAGATTCGCAATCAACACTATTCAAGAACTTCGAGTCGTGCTGGCACGGCCAGACTCTGTCAACATCTTGCTGTCTTTGGATGCCTCTTGTGTACCCCATCTCCTGGAGCTGTTACAATCGGTGAGTTCTGATTTTGCTCGATTGCACGAGCAGCCGATGTGTGCTTATCCTGTGCAGGAAGCAGATCAATCTCATGGTTCTCAACGTAAACTGTGCCTTAAAGCTCTACGTGCTCTAGCAAAGAAACACCATATTCTACCGTCGTCGTTATTCTTAAACAGCATCACAAAGATAGGAAACCATCCGGTTAGAGGAGGAGGTTCTGCTGTTCGTACATCAGTCTCTTAAATAGTGCAGGATGTTGATTCCAGCATCGTCACAGGACATTTGGAAGGGTATCTTGAGCCCTGGGGAGCGACTTGTATGCTTAAAAGTGCTGCGAATCTACCTCCACCCCCACGAGCACAAGAGACAGGAAGTCCTCAAGGTGTGTTTCACACGCATTTCCTTCTGCGGTTCGATTTCTGATAACACTCTTCCGACCACCCAGGCTTTCTGCAAAGAAGCCCTTGTATGGAAATACCTCAACCATCCGAACATCTTGCCTTTGTTAGGCGTAAACACGGAGCTTTTCTCTCCCGGATTCTGTCTCGTATCGTCCTGGATGGTTAATGCGGATATCATCACCTACCTGCACAAGAACCCAGAACATAATCGGCTGAAAGCAGTACGCAAACCCCTTGACAACCTTATGCTACTCCTAGCGCTAACACGTGATTGTGAATGCAGTTACACGAAATATCCTCCGGCATGACTTACCTCCACACCCTCGACTCCATGATCATACATGGCGACATCAAAGGCGTGCGTACACCCCACACCCTATTCCCCTCGCTTGCAACTCACGCGACAACCAGGCCAACATCCTTGTCGACGAACACGCCTGCTGTCGTCTGGCAGACTTTGGCTTGGCAACCGTAATCGAAAGCCATCGTCTGGATAGCACGACAAGTAGCAGTGGTGGGCCAAAAGGAACATTATCATGGATGGCTCCGGAGATGTTCGAGGTCGAGGATCATCGTTCCGGCAAAGACGTAGACAAGTCTCCTAGGGATATCTACGCGTATGGGTGCACGATCTTCGAGGTGCGTATTCAGGCAACCAATGACGAGTACTCGTACATAACCTTGCGTCCACAGATAATAACCGGTGCACCCCCTTTCTCCGGCCTGCGCGAAGGTGCTATCATCAAGCAAGTCATGTCAGGCAACCGACCTCCCAAACCTATCTATGGGTGGTGTCCTGATCTTGTATGGGATCTTGTTGAGCGGTGTTGGGCGCAGAGTCCCGTGGAGAGACCAAGGGCGGCGCAAATTGAGAGATACCTTGAGAGAGTGGGAAATGGCGAGGTTGCTGGTTTGGATGCGATATTCGGTTCGGATGTCACCAGTGACTCGGGGCAAGGGAAAGGGAAGAAGGCGTTGAGGACCTGTCAAGAGTGTCGTGCGTCGTTCACGAGCAGGGAATCCTTTTTGGGTGAGTTGTTTGCCTTGGTCTTTTGGGTTGGCTGACTGGTAGGCGGTGGTAGATCATCTGAATGCGCATTCGATCAACGTTTAGCCTGGGCTCCGCGGAACATTGTTACCGTTAACGCTTTGACTCGCATGCTTTGTTCGTTATCGCGGTTCTGGATGTATTGTGCGTGTCGTTTCATGATACAAACATCTTGACTAAGAAGTCGGTGACAGAATGTTACCATTTGGAGACCAGTTTACCTGCAAAAGACGATATGCATTGTGAATCTGCGTCTCACCGAGAGACATTTACTTCTCGACTGAACGACTGAAATCGCTCTCTATCTGTGAGTAGTGGTGCATTATACTAGTACTAACGCACCGGCTAAACGGGTTACAGGGCCGGGCGGTGTTCCTGCTAGATGAATGACGAAGAGCTATCCTGGATAACACTGCCATTGCTATCGCTTGGGTAAATACATAATTCAACAGGAGTATATAGTACTACTTTTCAACTACCGATTACCCCTTCAAGTTTCAGGAACGTCTCCATGAAGTGGTCATAATATCTCCGACGATACCAGACGGTGCTAGGGTTAGGCGCGTAGGTATTTTACGTCACAATGATCTCAACGGGATTCCGAGACGGTGGATTTTTTTTCTTTCAAGTACTTGGTTCGAACTAGTGGATGGTACTGGTGGGAGTGGCCCTGATGGGAGTGGCCGAGGCTTGGGCAATTGTTTGACCCGAGCAGCTTTGTTCGTGCCACCGTAAATTGGTGCTTTACCGAAGCTAGATAGGATGTTTGGAATATCCAGCTGGCTCGGCTGCTGTGGTACTATCCCAGAAACTGGCGTAATAGCCAAATGTCCTTGCTGGGGAGGTACCTGGGAACCGATGTTCGTTGCGCTCGTTCGGGCAGTAGTTAGATCTGATTTGAGCTGTTCGTTGAGGCTCTTCTGTTTTGTCAACTCATCTCTCATCCGGAGCATCATCTTCTCCGTCCCCCTAAGATCCTTGTCAGATACTTAAATTGCTCAACAGAATATCAATGAAGGGGTGACGTACTTCACATAGTGAATAGCGATATTGTAATCTTCTTCCATCTGCTTAATCCTGGTCATGTAGGCGTTTTCCTTCTCCCGAAGCTGTTGCTCGGCCTCGTCGATGGGTATGAGCATTCGTTCAACTTGCTCCCCTACAGTATTGCCCGCACTGTGAAACCTTGCAAAATCCAAGTATGGACTCAATGAGACTAGTCGGTAGAGAAATTGCTCAAGCTCGATAGCGTCAGGCCTTTTCTTGGGATCTTGCGACCAACACCGCTGTACCATTTTCCATATATTATCTGGACACCATCCATCCCCCGGCCTGAGAGGTCTTTGGCCATTCATCACTCGGAGGATGACCGCGCCTTCCCTCAGTTCTGAAAATGGGCATTTTCCGGACATAATCTAAACAATCATCATAGTATGAATAGATATGGCACAATCAGGTTTTTATCCTTACCTCGTAAACCGTGCAGGCGAAGGCATAGACATCCCGGGGTGGGTGGTTCGCGTCGATGTTCAAGTCATCAGGAGAGTATAGTAACTCTGGTGCCATCCATCTAACTGTGCCTTTGGGTGAACCACTCGTCGTGCTGTCCAACCTCTGAGTCTCGATCATTGTAGCCAGGCCAAAATCCGCCAGGCGGCAATTGTACTGATCATCGACGAGGATATTTGCCTATGAAGACGCCATTAGAAGCGGTGTAATGGGTGTAAAATCCTTGTACACGCACCCCCTTAATATCGCCATGAACAATAATGGGTTGAAGAGAGTGAAGGTAGGCCATACCCGAGGCGATCTCGTATATCTGAGATGATAGTCAGACGCTAGGCGATGTCAAGTCAAGGACGAGTCCACGCACCGATTTCATTCGATCATGGCCCGGGTTCTTCTCCAAGTAAGTGATTATGTCTCCGTTCGCCATCCAAGGTGAAACAAGACAGAATCCGGGAGAGAATAGTGTTGTGTTGACGCCGAAAAGTGAGAGTAAATTTGGATGGTCAAATTGGGTCCATACGAGAGCTTCTCTGCAAAACGCCTGATTCCAAGTCAGAGTGCGACAATATAAGAGGCAACGCAGTGATTCACGGCAAGGGTTTTGGCTCGCTTTCGTTCGTCGGCCTCCAGATGAATCCGCAGAACCTTCAAACAAACGGGCTGGTCTCCGCAGAACCCTTTCCATATGTCCTAGATAGACCATGTTAGTGCAGGTAAGAATCCTACAAAGAACGTAACGCACCGAGAATCCACCTCCGCGTAATGCATATCCTCCTTCGCGAGTGATGTTATCCACGAATAATGAAGCTGGGAGGATGCTGTGTCTCTTCACGAGAGCACGGAGTGCTCTCAAGCAAACTTTGCGATACTCCAAGTTGCCGTCATTTGACGACGCCTCCTGGAGATAGTAGCATCCGTTAGCAAGTGTATGACCGTACATGTATCTTTGGGGTACTCACCAATTGTAATAGGTCCACCACACGAGGCACAAGGGCTATATCCATTGAGCATAACGAGTCGATTGCGTTGGATTTTATGAGTATTCTTTGGAGATCTTCTGTAGTGAGCAGTCCTGTGGGTTCCCTGGAGGAAAGTATGCTCATAGAGGGCCTTGATGTTGTGAGACGACAGGATTATAATCGTGGGGATACCACAGCCTTCAAACTTAGTTCTCTTCATCAGCGCCGTTGCTCACCTGATTATAGTCAGTGAGTAATTATGACCTATCTGCATAAGAGATGTGAGCATACCCAAAGATAGAACTTTCTGTGCAAACAGAGGCCTCGAGAATCCGCCGCCAATGGTGTTCTTTGCTCCCAAGTGTCCAATGCTTTCCTCTTCAAAGTCGGCAAAACCTTTCATTCATTCTATTACATTCATCCGGTGATGATTAGGGTTCTTATACGGTTGATGTAATTCCTCGTTGCGGGCTGATTGTTTACTGCAGAATGCGCAAAGTACGCATACGTGACAGTCTAAGAGGGAAGAGAGAAATAGATACATAGATCGCTTTCCTGCTGAACCACCAGAACCTTGCCAGAACCTACGACCGTGATCTCTGCTTCAAGGTTCTTCTAATTGTTCATAGCGGTCAACGTTCTCTCTATTGCCACCAAGTGGTCCGGTCGAGCGATCAAAGTCGGGTGGTGGCTTGTAATCCTCCTGTCATACTCCCTTCCAAAACGAAATGGCTCTCCAAGACTCCCTGAATCGCGGAGACGACACAAGACCCAAGATTTATCGAATGTTTGGCGTCGAGAAGGAACTGGTCGAGCTCCCCTTATGTCGTGTCGACGATTACATCGCAAAACTATACAACGACATTAGGATCAAAGCAGTCCTCAGCTCCAGCCTCATTGAAGCTCTAGCCCGAGTAACTTTTGTCGAATCACCTACCTCTGAAGAGCTGCGCCTGCGCTGCCGGAAAATTGAAGCCTACTTGGACGTTAGTTTCCCTGATCTGGTGTTCATGCAAAACGTTAAAGTCGACAAATACCAACCCACGTCAAGAAATGACGAAGAAGATGTGAAAGGAGTAGGGCAGCCGAGCGAGGAGCAGGAAAACGATTATAAGGCAGACCAGGGAATGGTGGGTAATGTTGGGCAAGGCGCTGCAGCTGGGCCTGTCAGGGATCACGCTTTGTTCTTACTGCCCGAGGATTATCGACAAAGAAGGAGGCATGTTATCTTCATGGACGATCATTTATACAATGCCATCTATTCGTTGAAAGCAAGTCAGGCCACTGGTATGTTTAAACTTCGATACAGGGATCGGCATGAAGGGTGAGTTTTCTTAACAAGCGAGGTCTTTCAATAGTATTGATCTATTGTTTCTGGCGGGCAGGGCTCTGCGATTCTTTGTTATGGTCTGCATCGTCCATGAATTGGGTCATATTGTTCATACAACATTCTTTTCCCAGTCAGCTCCTGCTAAGCATGGATGTGAAGCAGGATTTGCGGTGGAGAAGCGTGTGTTCGGAGGAGAGGTTGTACTGGTTCATGATCATGACGAAAAAGGTGTGGATAGACAATGGGACGATGTCATCGGAATCCGCTTTGTGCATGATTCTGCTGGAAGTAGGTATCTATCTATCGACGACAAAGGTATGATGGCATCTCTTCCTCGTCCGCTACTCCTCTCAACTGATACCGTGGTACAGAACACCCCTTATGGTTTCATTTCGACCACTGTGAGATCAACAACATCACATCCCATACTCGTGCTTCTCTTCAAGATTATTCGGAACATCCACGATTCGTACAGGGTCATACAGGCCGGACCGGATTGACAAGTGCAAGATACACGTCCTCTACTGGACACTCAGTCAAGACTCAAGGTTATGATACCCGCAACGACTCCGCACGTGTCTCTCCATGCAGCATTCCTCAAGTTCCGAGCGATTCCACCCACGATGCTATGGAGTTGAGAATGCCTAGCACTAACAGGAGCAAGGCCGAAGCTAAGTATGTTATAACAATGTATCCTTGCAAAAAAGACTATACTCAAGACTTGTTTCAAAAGAATTACCAACTCTCGACGTGGATTCAAGGACGTACTATCTTATACCTCTGGCTAAGTCCGTCTGGGCAACTGCCGGGAATACATCGTGGCGAGCATAAACATCCGACAACTTTGTATAATACGATCTGTAACTCACTTAGGTCGAGCCTTCGAAACTTATCTACATTGACGGGTGCCACTCTGCAGATGCTAATGCATTTGTGTAAACATTTGCACTCAGACCATAAAGACCGAATCGTAAGCATGTTTGAATAGTAGATGCTACTGTTCAACTATTTGTACTGTTTATTTGTACTGTTTAGATGCTACTGTTCAACTATTTGTCCTTCCAAGTTTCCGGAACACGTCTCCATGAAGCTGTCCCGGAAGGTCTTTTAGATGTCCGACGATTGACCTGCAATGCCAAGTAAGAGTTGGTGAATGGTACTGGTGAGAGTGGTCGAGGCCTAGGTGATTGTTCGGTCTGAGCTTTGTCCATGGCACTAATAACTATGATACGGTGGCTTGACGAAGCTGGGTAGAATGTCTGAGCTGTCCGACCGAGTCAACTGCTATGGTTCGAACCCAGGAATTGGCGCAATGACCAGACGATCCAGCTGGGGAAGAGACTGAGTGCTTGCGCTCGTACGGGCGGTTTCGAGATCTGATGCGAGCTGGGTATTCAGACTCTTCTGCTCATTTAGTTCGTCTCTTATTCGGCGCATCATCTTCTCATTACCCCTAGAATCCTAGTGAGCTAAATTGCTAAACAAAATACCAATGAAGGAGTGACATACCTTACATAATGAACAGCGAGAATGTAATCTTCTTCCATCTGCCTCATCCTGGTCATGTAGGCGTTTTCCTTCTCCCAAAGCTGTTGCTCGGCCTCATCGATGGGTATGAGCATCCGTTCCACCTGCTCAGTATCGCCCGCACTATAGAAGCTCGAAGAATCCAAGTACGGATTCAATGAGACTAGTCCATAGAGATATTGCTCAAGCTCGAGAGCGTCAGGCCTTCTCTTGGGATCTTGCGACCAACATCGCTGTACCATGTTCCATACGTTACCTGGACACCATCCATCCTCCGGCCTAAGAGGTCTTTCCCCGTTTATCACCCGGAGGATGACCGCGCCTTCCCTGAGTCCAGAAAATGGATGTTTGAGGAATCCATGTAGGGTCATTGGAATGACGCATGGATAATCCAATACCTGCCATTGGAATGAATGGCCGGGGCTTCCTTTGCCTGGACTCATTCCAATGAGCTCGTGCAAATTTAAATAAGTAAAATAAAGCTTAGCGAATTGAACGCAGGACCTAAAGGACAGGCTTAGATAATACACAACAATAGTCACGCAAACCACTAAGCCATCAAGTTTACTAATTCTGCTAGGTTTTAGCCCCTAACCCCTAACCGCGGGGGCGTTCCCCCCCCGCACCCCCCCCTTAAAAATATGCCTATCCCCTAACCCTTTTTGCGGGGGGTTTCACCCCCCCGCGCCCCCCTTCTAACACCTAACCCCTAACCTAAGGAGAAGTGCTCCGCTTCGCTTCGCACTTTCCTCAATATGGGGCGGAACCGTGCACAGTCTGATGGTGTAGTAGTTATATTATGGTTTTTCTTATTATTATTTGTAATGATCCTCTGCGTCGCTTGTTCAATCCGGCTTAATTCCATTTTAATAAAGGTACCGATTAATCATTACGAAAAAGGTACGGGAAGCACATTGGAATGAGTCCAGGCAAAGGAAGCCCCGGCCATTCATTCCAATGGCAGTTATTGGATTATCCACAGATCATTCCAATGCCCCTACACGGACTATTGGATGTTTTCCGGACATAATCTAAACAATCATCATAGTATGGATAGATATAGCACAATCAGATTCTTATCCTCACCTCATAAACTGTGCAGGCGAAGGCATAGACATCCCGAGGTGGGTGGTTCGCGTCGACGGCCAAGTCATCAGGAGAATACAATAACTCTGGTGCCATCCATCTGACTGTGCCTTTGGGTGAACCACTCGTCGTGCTGTCCAACCTCTGAGTCTCGATCATTGTAGCCAGGCCAAAATCGGCGAGGCGGCAACTGTGGTGATCGTCGACAAGGACATTCCTCTACGTAGACGCCATGAGAAGCGAGGTGAGGCAGGTGAAATCCTTGTGCACGCACCCCCTTGATATCCCCATGAACAATAATGGGTCGAAGCGAGTGAAGGTAGGCCATACCCGATGCTATCTCGTATATCTGAAATGATAGTCAGACGCTGGGCGATGTCGAGTCAAGGATGAGTCCACGCACTGATTTCATTCGATCATGGCCCGGGTTCCTCTCCAAGTAAGTGATTATGTCTCCGTTCGCCATCCAAGGTGAAACAAGACAGAATCCGGGAGAGAATAATGTTGTTGACGCCGAAAAGTGAGAGTACATTTGGATGGTTAACTTGCGTCCATACGAGAGCCTCCCTGCAAAATGCCTGATTCCAGGTCAGAGTGGGATCACATCAAGGGATGCAGTGACTCACGGCAAGCGTTTTGGCTCGCTTTCGTTCGTCGGCCTCTAGATGAATCCGCAAAACCTTCAAGCAAACAGGTTGGTCTCCATAGAATCCTTTCCATATATCCTAGAAGCCGTGTCAATGCGGGCAAAGATATTATGAAAGGAGACCACGCACCGAGAATCCGCCACCGAGTAATGCATGTCCTCCTTCCCGGGTGATGTTATCCAGGAATAATGAAGATGGGAGGATATTGTGTTTCTTCACGAGAGCACGGAGTGCTCTCAAGCAAAATTTGCGATACTCCAAGTTCCCATTTGACGACGCTTCCTAGAGATAGTAGCATCCGTTGACAGGTGTACATGCAACTATCTATGGGGTACTCACCATCTGCAGGAGGTCCACCACACGAGGCACAAGGGCTACATCCATTGAGCATAACAAGTCGATTGCATAGGATGATATGAATATCCTCCGGAGATCTTTCTTAGTGAATACTCCTTCAGTTTCCCCGGAAACAAGCGTACTCATAGAGGGCCTTGATGTTAGGAGACAAGTCAGTCGTGGGCAAAGTTTATAACCCTATGCTCCACTCTTCACTTGACCACAGCATTAGGTGAGTTACAGGTTTTCTGGACAAGAGCGACACGTGCACATACCCAAACCAGTTCAGCCACCGACGTTGTTTGCAGATGCCCCGAACGGCGAGAACCCGCTGCTAACGGTATTCCCGTTGTCCATCCAAAGTCAAGCCCACCCAATGCTTTCCTCCTCGAAACCATATATTTATTCTGTATTATCCATCCGGCAGACATTGGGGCATTTGAGTGATTGATTGTGATCCTCGTTGCACCCTGATGGACTATTGTTGTACGCGTGTGGGAGTGTGGATGGAAGGGAGTACTGTATGACGTCACCTACTGGGACAGGTCCTGTAACGAGACAAATGGTTCCTGCTCAAGCTATTCCTCATGTTTGGACAAGATAAGTGGCTCAGTAGAAAGCCGTTTAGATGTACTATCAAAAGATCCTATAAAGTGAGAGAACCCTGCGCTTTCCTGGTACATATCTTGATGTCAATCTGTCACTTGGTGCAAATTTGGTGAAATCAATGGTGTTAGCACTGAGATTCAAAGGGCGGTAATACAGTTATTGCAGAGAAAATCACCGGTAAGGACCCTCTAGAGATATACATTATTCCCCGTAAAAATTTGGAGTCCTCAATTGTACTGTGTCGAATAGTATCAAGGAAACAAGGATAAAAATGACTAGAAAAATGACAGTAAGCGCCCAAAGTTTGGCGCGGCGACAGTGTCTCGGTTCCCTGCATTTTTGACTTGCCTCGCGAAACATTTTTTATCTTCACAACAATTACTCGAAATTCCTCCAAATTACAGCTGCAGGATCCTAGGATGTATACGCACCCTTCATGTAATTTTCAGAAATTCTGTGGGGGGAATTGAGTTCTCGAAACAGTGGGGACTGCGGTTTGTCTCGGATCCGGGCCGGCGACAGTAGATAGATACATAGATCGTTTGGAGCTCGTGTAACTTTCAGATGACTTTAGTGCTCGCCTGCTGCTAAGTCCAAAAATTCAAAAACAATTCGGCAATACGATATGCTCAAAGTCTGGCTCCGAGGAAAATGCAAGAATACCTATTTGAAGGGACGCTTGGAGCCCGTTTTCGATTTCGTGCGCCATGGCCCATGGTTGCGTTTTTGCGCATTTCAAGTGCAGCAACGTCGGCGCTAAACCGACACGCGATGACGTCGATTGCAAAAGTCCTCTTCCTTACAAGTCTGAACGTTGAGTTGAAGCTTAAGCGCTTAAGGATTATAACGACTGCTATTATACTTCAAAGTTCTTCTAATGTCCTCTAATTTTCCTTGGGGCACAATTCGGGGTACTGATCCTTTGCGAAAGGATAATCGGTGTAACCGTGGGGATCTGTACTACCATAGGCGTAGTACAGTGATCTATCGCCCTTGGTCAAAGGGATGTTATATCTGAGACGATACGGAAGGTCGGGCTACAAGAACACCATCATCAGCTATTTTCTTGGCACGACCCAGAGACACTCACATTAGCAATGTAAGACCTTCCAATCGCAATCAAATCATCGTTCTTTTCCGCGTACTCAACGGCGGTATCACGATTATGTCCACCAGCACTGATGAAAGGACGAGGTTTCCAAATCTTGCGTATAAAGTCGTTCTCGAAGCCTTCGGGAACCACTTTAACACTCTGCAAACCGTCGGCACGAGGTTCGACAACGTGAAGGTATGCAAGATCAGGGTGCAGCTCGACGAGCTTTTCAACGAGGTAGGCAAATTGGGGTTTGGGTTCTTTCATACGCATATCTAGGTGCCGGTTCATGTCAGTTAAAGCGCAGGATACGAGAAGAAAAAGACGCATACCTCCGTAGGTTCCCCAAGGACTCAACCTCAAACCAGTCCTCTTCTCTCCGACAACCTTGGTAACAGCATCGACGACCTCCAATGCGAACCTCGCGCGCTTCTCGATATTTCCGCCATACTCGTCAGTACGCTTGTTGGATACGTCCTGGAGGAATTGGTCGATGAGGTATCCATTGGCACCGTGGATCTCGACACCATCAAAGCCAGCCTTGTTTACGGCGTTGTCGGCAGCAGTGGCATAGTATCTGATGAATTCGTGGATTTCGTCGATGGTGAGAGGGCGAGGGTTGGGTAGTCCGTACTCGGCCAGACCAATGGCGGAAGGTGCAGTGTATTCCAGAGATGGGTCTTCCTTTTTGAGTACCTCGTGCATGGCTTGTCGGCCAATAGCCCAGAGCTAAGGTATGGACGTCAGAGAAGGAAAGAGAAAAGACGGAAGATAGGCGTACCTGCAAATAGATGTACGATCCGTTTGCATGCACTCTGTCGGTGACCTAAAAGGGAAGTCAGTCTAAACGGTAATTGTATTCATTCAATAGTGGAACACGTACCTTCTTCCAGGCAGCGATCTGGTCATCGCTCCAGATTCCTGGGGCGTTGGGGTACCCACCAGCTTTGGCATGGATAAAAGTAGCTTCCGTAATCAGAAGACTTCCAGGGATCCTCGAACGCTGGTCGTAGTACTCGGGTACATGCGAAAGAGGGACATGCTTTTCATCGGATCGAAAGCGCGTTAACGGGGCTAGAACAACACGATGTTGAAGGGAGAGGTTGCCAACTTTGATAGGATGGAACAGTTTTGGGACGGTTTCACTAGACATTGTGTGAGACTCGAAGAGTTCTGCAACTGGATGGTATTTGGATGGTGTAGAAGGACGTACCGAAATGGATCTTATATACCACATTATTTCGTGGATGAGTAACCACCGGAATGGGTCAACGGCTGGTGCTGAGCTCAGGAATCTGCATTAATCATCCATGTTGTACTGGAACGGCCAGGAGAACAAGGAAAACCGCTGGGAACGTTGTTGTATGAACTTGAACCGCGTCAAGCCTCGGGCTCGGGGTTACGTGAGATCCCTATCATGGAATTTTGTTGCGCCGAAGGCTCACTGAGCGGCACTCGAGGCACGAAAACCGGGTCATCTCTACGATCTGAATGAGAAACTATTGGCTGCCTTGGTAGCTTTGTCACTCCATTGAACAGGCTAGCACTGTTCTGAATGAATTGATTCTACGGCATAGAATTCTGGGGAGTGGGTGAATGATAACACAGTATCCTCTTTACAAAGCGAGACGGCGAGCAGATCCAGCACGCTGACAGAGCATTGCACAAAATGTCGGTCGAAACTGCGAAGTACTTGATGCTAGTCGAATGACAAGCGATTCGAAGCCGCTGTTTGTTGGTCTCGTCAAACCTCGAAAAGTAGACCTTCAAACGGAACACACCTATACCTCCCATCGATACCTCAATCAAGACTAGCAAAGGGAACATTAACGCTGCTACAAGACCGAACGTGGTGGTATGAGGTGAGGATAGAGGCGATCACGTGCATAGATCTCTCTTTCTCTCTTCCTTTACCACCGCACCAGCGCTTCAGCTTTGACGGCCACAAAATACCATCTTGGGCACAATAATACCTTGGACCTGCCACAGAACTACGCGTGTCCTCTCTGTGAACAATGAAGAGCAATCGATGCTTGGGCCACAGCAAGAATCCGTTAAAAACCCAGCCAAAATGCACCTCTTTTCATCCAACCAAACACCACAGAAGCTAGCCTTCTATATACCCTCAACGACACATGCCTTTCTCCTTCCTCTCACGAAGACAGTACTACACCGATTCTCGCCAACTTCGTCTTGGTAGGAACCCTCGACGACCAGTCAAGCCAGAACGTCCCTATGTCGTCAGAAGCTCCCATGTGGACTTTAGTGATTACATCCCGCCTGCTCAGAGGAGGAGCTCGTGGAGAGATGTGACGCTACCAGAGTTTGAAGCGACTCTTGGGCCGAATCATCCTTGGCACAGCGACGGAGACCAGTCGACCTTGAAATCGAAAGGTACCAAGAGGTCAAAGAGGAGAGTGAGCTCCGTACGCCTTCGGAAGTGGTTCAAATCCAAAGCTCGGTGGATCACTATCAGGAAGGCGCGTATGGAGCCGGAAAACCTTACTGAGCAAGGCAGTAGCACACGCAAACCATCAGTGTTCAAGGAGATCGCTCTCAACATGAAGCATTTCTTTTACGTCCGAGTTAGGAGGGCACTGAGGAGGCGGAGACGTTCAAGGGTTACAAGCTGGGTTCCTCTCCAGCGTTGGTCGGCATGAAGGCGTATCGGTGAGTGTCGCTTTCTGTTTGGCTTCTTCCAAGTTGTTCTCATTCTACAATTATTTAGGCTGCCTACTTATTCAAGAACATTGAGCAGGATCTCGACTGTACATCATCGTTTCCCTCACGACATCTACGATTACATCCATCCGCTTTCCAATGTACTCGACGCGTATCTATCGTCTCGATATCAACACGCCGCTCCTTTATCTAACGAATATGTATTGTCCACCATCTCAATCTATGCACTCCTTTCTCTTGCTTTCTCATCGTGTTACACTTCATTCTCAAACCAAAACTGGCATTCACGCCAAACCTCGACAGGCAGAGTACTAACCAAGCTCAAAGCGTCGAATTACTACCCATCGAGCTACACATTCTACTACGAAATACCAGGGTACCCCTGGGTGCTATGTACGTACAATGTTGAATGCAAAAAACCTACAAATACAATGCGATATAATGCGAGCCATGTTGAATGCCCAATTTTAGAGTATACAAGAGTCGAAAGCAAACCAACAAGATCCCCAACCCCACAGACGCCGGGCGCCTAATCCTCATCAACACCAGCAGGCTTCTTGAACGACGCAGCATCCACACCAGGAAGAGGCCATTGCTTGGCAAACGCTCTCACTTCATCCCGGAGCTGCTTAACCTGCGCAAAGCCCTGTTTGCCCTCTTCCTGGGTGGTGGCAACACGGACAAAGTCCTTGAGGAGTTTGCTTCCAGCCTCCTTTTGAAGGACGAGCGAAAGCTGGATCGTGCGGTGGAGGAAGTCGGCGACGACTTTGATATCCTTCTCGGTCATGTTACGCGAAGTGAGAGCGGAGGTACCGAGACGGATTCCACCGGGGACTTGGGCGGAGGCGTCACCTGAGACAGCGTTCTCTGCAGAGGAATGTTAGGTACAGTAAAGAGATAAGGAGAGCAGAGAACGACGTACTATTAATAGTAATCCCCATCAAATCACAAATCTTCTCAACCTTGCTACCAGTCAAACCGAGAGGTCGCAAGTCCCAGAGAACGAGGTGGTTATCCGAACCACCAGTCTGGAGCTTGTAACCATGTTGAGCAAGTTCATCAGCGAGCGTACGGGCGTTCGCAATGACTTGCTTGGCGTAGGTCTTGAAAGCAGGGTCGGCAACCTGGAGGAGAGCGGTAGCGACAGCAGCGATGGTGTTGTTGTGTGGTCCACCCTGGCAAGCAGGGAAAACAGCCTCATTGACGCGCTTTTCGAGGTCCGCTGCGTTTGCGAGGTCTTTGCGGAAGAAGATGAGACCAGCACGAGGACCACGGAGGGTCTTGTGGCTAAGGGATAAGAATAAATCGATGAACTTCGTATTGATGGAGAATGTATAGACTTACGTGGTGGTAGTGACAACATCACAGTAGTCAAAGGGGCTCTTGAGTTCCTGAGCAGCGATGAGACCGCTAGTGTGCGCCATATCGCACATCAACCAAGCACCCTCCTTGTCTGCTATCTCCCGGAGCTTGGCATAGTCCCAATCACGAGGGTACGCAGAGGCACCGCAGATAATGAGACGAGGCTTGAAGATCTTCGCTTGAGAAGCAAGAGCAGGGTAGTCGATGAGGTGGGTTTCGGGGTTGATAGCGTAAGGGAAAGATTGGAAATAGATTGAAGAAGCAGTCATCTTCTTCTTTGCTGTCTGTCAAAACAAAAACAACAGGTCAGCGACGTTCATCCGACATCCGACAGGAGAACGGACTAACGTAGTAACCGTGGGTGAGGTGACCACCATCGGGGAGACCGAGACCCATCAGACGATCCTGGGGTTGAACCAGGGCGGTGAGAGCAGCAAAGTTGGCAGTCTACAAGAGAGAACATGAAGACGTAAGAACAAGTGTCAAGCAAGGTCAGGACAAACGTGTACTGACGCTACCAGAGTAAGGCTGCACGTTGACACCCCACTTTGCAGGGTCGAGGTTGAAAGCCTTCAACGCACGTTGTCGGCAAAGGTTCTCGAGCTCGTCGATCCATTCGTTACCACCGTAGTAACGAGCACCAGGGAGACCCTCAGAGTACTTGTTCGTGAGGATGGAACCATTGGCTTCCATCACAGAACGACTGGTAAGGTTCTGAAGAAATTTTTGTCAGTTCTCTTGTGGTCTTGGATAACATTGAATGGACACACCTCAGAAGCAATGAGCTCAAGGCCATTCAACTGTCTCCAAGTCTCCTTGTCGATGATGTTTTGAACTTCAGGATCGATCTCTGCCAAAGGAGTGTAGAGCATCTTGTTCTACACATCGGCATCGACGAGAAAAAGACAGTCAGCTCATGCATTGACAATCGGGAACAACAATCCACTCACAAAGTCGGGGGTGTTAGCCGTGGCCATTTTTCTGATACCAAGGAGTCTTGGATAGGAAGTGGTGGATTTTGGGAGGCGGGTGGGGGTAAGAGATAAAGAACGAGTCAGGATTCGCAACATCGTGCAAGGAAAATTTAAAAAATTTGGATCTCCGGAGTAGACCGATTTCGGACTTTTTATTACCACGACCTTTGGGGCAAGTTCCTAAGCGACTTTTGGGGTACTCTTTCACGGTTCCACGAAATGAAAGGGTTAGCAGAGGTGCTCTTGGACGATGACGGCGAAGAAGAAGTGCGGGGGATAGCGGGGGAGAGTGTAACGAGTAGCCTCTTAAAGACACTCGGGTATTACAGTATCTAGAATCGGAAGCCCGCCGGAGTAACCGGGTGAGCGAGATTTTGTTCGACTGTAGGCGTTCAAGCGAGCAGATTCAACCAGCGACAGTGGTTGTGGTGAGAACGAGAGAGCAGGTGTACACCCCTAAACAAATCTCAACGTTTGGGAACACGACACGACACGTCTGCGTAGACCGAGTCACTTATAATCCCCGACATTGTCCCTAAACACCGCTCGCTAACGGCGACGATTCTCCAGAGAAAAGCTTGACTGTGTAAATTTGTTTCCACGTAATACAACTTGCATTGTTACTGTATCGTCTATACTTTCAATGAGCGAACCTGAAATCAAGCCTCCTGTTGCCTTGATCCGTTGTAGTATTGAGGTAATGTATCCTCTCCTATTCGTGAAGTCAGAAAGGATACCTTGGTAACAGCTGGGGTAGACTTACCTCTACAGTCATCGCGTTCCATATCTTATCCCGCTGAGCGTTACGCCACTTGTAGTACGCCTTCGTGGCGGGGTACATGATGATACAGTTGAAGCAACAGATGACGATGAGAATAAGATTGCCTCGGCGGTCTAATACGCAAATGAGAGGGATTCTGCAAAGACAGGAATAACACTCACATCTAGGCGCATCATCTGCCCTGTATATCTGGGCTGCAATCACAGCAGAAGCCTGCACAAACATATTGTATAGTGATGCATTGACCGTTCTACTTGCAACGGCTCCAGAGTTCCGAGACGCCCAGCCAACCTATAGTACAGTTCAGTCAATCAAGCGGGTACGAGTTAAAATATGCTTAGTACCTGGATAGGGTGCGTATAAGGGTAGGAAAGCAACCCTGATGCGAGACCCTAGCCACACATGAAGCAGTGAGCAAATAGAAGCAGCTTTCCACACCAAAACTTACAAAGTACACCCATTGATTAGGATGCTCCGGTAAACAGTATATAGCCACCAAGAACGGCAGCGTCCAAAGGTCCTCGGCCATTGAAACAAATGACCTGTCGTTAACCGTCTCCGATACTACAGTAATTGCAAACATAGTCACCATCCCAGCAACTGTTGATGGAATGGTAAGCAAGTTGGTTTGGAACGTATTGAAACCGATGTTTCGGAGAGATAGTGTGAGATAAGTGGTCGGTGGGGAGGTGGGGAGACCGAACATGAGTCCACTGGGATGAAAATGGGTGAATGGTTCCGATTGAAAAGTGTTACGGACTTACATGATGTACAAAGGCCACAAGTCGTAATCGCAAATGGCGGTCCATAGACGCTTGACAGTCAGCCCCTCACGATTGTGCATGTCACCCTTTTCGTATCCATCAGTTTGCCGATGTTCAGGGATATGCTTAGAGATGGCTAACCTTAGAGGGATCGTCTCTCATTATACGGTTGACCGCTATGACCTCCTCTCGTTCCGTGAACCAACCTTTTGGTCTGAACCAGGTCTTTGTTTGGGTAGGCGATGGTGGCATTCGAAAGAATGTAGTGATACCAATAGCAGCTGTAATGCAGCCTCTGTGTCGCCAAAGTTAGTCAAAAAACATCATTATCATGATTCACGGCCTTACTCAACCAGGAACAGCCACCTAAAGATGTGTTAGTACAGAAAAGCGCATCGTGTAGTAGTTGACATACCGCCACCCCTCATATCCAAGGAGACCCCTCATACGAAGCACCCCAAAAGCGATGAAACTGGCCACAACACTGCACAGGTTCGAAGACATCCAGAACAGCGCCAGACGCAAAGGCAGCTCGTTTTTAGTATAAAAGTCTATAAGTTATTTAGTCGCGTATATCACCCGAAAAAGGCAGCGGCGCACATGAAAGATAGAGGATAAGGTCGGGAATGAATCTAATTCATGTCAATTCGGCATCTCCATCAAATATTCAAGAGACTCACCCGCCCTGGATAAAACTGTACAACGGTCAGCAATGTCTTCATTGCATGAGATAGCACGTACCCAAGCAACGCCCTGCAGACGAGAAACGAGCTTCTGCCACTGAGCCAGAATTGTCCGAGGGTCACAATCGACCAGGCAACCATCTGCATGGGGATCCAGCGATCAGGACCAAGCTACGAAGGAAATCAGAACATAAAGAGGGCAATATAGGACTGTACACACTCTTTTGGAAACGATTTGCGAAGGAAGTTCAGCGCAAAGGAACGCTATACGGAATATACTATTCCCCAAGTTGAAGTCTCGATAGAGAGCGCTTATTAGCCAGAGGGAGAAAAATGGACGAAAATCTCACTCACCATTGGTCGACATATTTAGATCTATAATTGGAATACGTCATTGGTCAGAAGAGAACACCATGTGAACCGAAAGAGTCGCAATACCAGGAAGGAAGTTGTCGGTGTTGGCCTGACTAAGATTATTACGGTCGAGGTTGAGAGCCGAAAAACTGATTGCAGCCCATAGCATTACTTTCCAATCAATCTTCCTCACTAGTGTCTAGAATGGTGGTCAGAAACAGCGAACAGTAAAAATGATGTAATTACGCACCCGCTCTTCCGCGTACGTCCACCGAGCGCTCGGGTCGAAACGATGATAGCTCTCATGAGACTTCTTTGGCCAGTACATATGTCCAATGTCAGCATCGTCGAATACTGAACGCCTGGTTGCTATCGCATTTTCGTCAAAGGGCTTGAGCTCTCCTCGTCGAAACAGCCATGATGTTAATCTAAATGGCTTTGGTTCTTCATCCACCAGATCGTCGACTGAGTCGTTCAGCCGGCTCTTGTTGTTGTCTGTATCAGAGTCCGCGAGTGTTCCATAGTCGTTGTCGTTCAGGGTAGTTAACTTGACATCCGGTGCTGGTACAGGCTTTGACATGGTGGAGCGCCTTCAAGAGAGCTGGGAGGCAATCACGATGTCTAAGAGCACCAACGAGCAATTTAAATAACCGCTGCGGGAATGCGATAAGGTACTGCCGGTCATGAGCACACCATACCACAGATACGGCGTTGGGGGACACAGCGGCACCTGAACCTGAAAGAGGCAGGATGATGCACTTGAAGCATGGGATGGCGCGAACTGATGAGGATGCTGAAATTGCTTTCCCATCTCCTGAATTGCGTACTATTTTCGTAATTGAGCGTCCTGTAGCCAATCAAAACGACACAAAGAGGGACACACTAGTGAAGTGGGGCGTGCTAGAAAGAACAATCCGACCTGAAAAGCACGCAATCGAGGAATTTGGTTGAGGATTTGACAGATATCGGCAGAAGAACAGATGATTTCCGGAATGCTGAAAGTGACCCATATGAGTAACTATGGGATACACGGTACCATCTGATACGTACTTACGATACACAACTTCCCCCAATATAAAGTCCACGAGACGGTTCAGAGTACTAGAATTTAGCTGGCTTTCTTCGCAATAGTTACTCCGTCTTGAGAGACATATTCCGTATACGGCTTTGCTTTCTAATACACTGGTCAAGGCCAGACCTGTTAGTCGGGGCTCGTGTTGGTTCCCTATATTTGCAGCCGATAATCGTGTCTAGCCAGATGAAAGCTTTATGCTTCATGCTACCACATTATGAGTGCTTTCTGGGGATTGTGCCAGAGCAAAGGAAGGTAGATAGCTGGACTTTGAATTCGTCGCAGAGTCGTTGAAAGCAAGACGTGGAAAGGTTGTAAACGCCGCGGCTCAAGCAAAAATTGACGCGTGTGCTTGCCAGTCATGTGACCATTTTTTGCCTTCCACCGTCGACGCTGTGCTCGAAGTTGGCCTTTGTTCCGTCCTCAACGTCGGAAGAGTATTCTAGTGGGTGGCACTGACGGTGACTAGGTGGGTGTAACACGGATGACGCATTCACCTAGCAATATGGCTAAGGAACATTCTCAGGTCACCCCCAATCAATTCGGAAATGCATTTCACCAAACCCGCTTGGGTTATCCACAAAGATTCTGCAAGACAAGACTCGACAAAACGGCTCTCCATATTCTCTATACATGTTCACCCCGACGGTTCCCGAATAGCAACAGGCGGTCTGGATGCGAAAGTTCGGATATGGAGCACGAAACCAATTCTCAACCCGGCTGCTGAGGAGTCGGGCAAGCCTCCAAAGTCGCTGTGCACGTTGACAATGCACACCGGCCCTGTTCTTACTGTTCGATGGGCGCATTCCGGACGATGGCTTGCGAGTGGCAGTGACGACGAGATTGTGATGATTTGGGATTTGGATCCAAACGCGAGAGGCAAAGTATGGGGATCGGATGAAGTCAACGTGGAAGGCTGGAAGCCTTTGAAGCGCTTGGTTGGACACGAAAGTGGTCGGTGTTCATGTGTTGAACCACCTTTCCTCGGCTCATATTCCATTGTAGATGTCACGGACGTTGCTTGGGCTCCAGAAGATCGGTATCTCGCGTCGGTTGGTTTAGATTCGATGGTATTCATATGGTGTGGGTACACGCTAGGTGAGCTTACCAATTCTCCCTTGCGCACTATTCGTTCACTGTCGCGACCTTAGAAAGACTTCGCAAGTTAGACCAGCATCAAGGATTTGTCAAAGGGGTGTGCTGGGATCCCGTTGGGGAGTTCCTCGCCACTCAGTCGGACGACAGGACTGTCAAGATATGGAGAACGACCGATTGGGCGCTCGAAGCAGAAGTTAAGAAACCGTTTGAAGATTCTCCTGGTAGTACCTTCTTCCGCAGGCTCAGGTGAGGGGACGGTTGTCTACATAATCATGGATGCTGAGGCGGAATAGCTGGTCACCGGATGGCGCACACATCACCGCGTCCAACGCGACGAACAACCGTGGCTTTGTGTTCATCGCCGCTGTGATAACTCGTGGCGCGTGGACCTCAGATATCAGCTTGGTGGGACACGAAAACACCATCGAAGTAGCAGTAAGCATAAGGTTCATCGGTATATTTTCAAAGTTCTGATTCACTTCATTCAGGCCTACAACCCTCACATCTTCCTCCGAAATCCTTCTGCTGCCGTAGCGACGTCCAACATTTGTTCGGTGGTAGCTTTGGGAGCAGACGACAGATCGGTATCAGTCTGGCAGACAAAGTCAGCTAGGCCACTCATTGTGGCAAAGGAAGTCTTTGAACGTCAGATAATGGATCTCAGCTGGTGCGTTGCGTCCTGACCACATGACGACAAGAACACACTCAAACCTACGCACTTTCAGGTCCTGGGACGGAATGACATTGTACGCAGCTTCCTCGGATGGTACCATCGCAGTTTTCCACTTCGAGCCCGACGAACTTGAGGGCATAGCACCTCTCTCCGTTCAACAGCAATACCTCTCGAAATTCGGCTTTGTTCCTCCATCTCTTCCCGCCAATTGGTCCCATGCTGCGCAAAGTCAGGTACAGGCGCAAGCGCAATCTCAATCCACAGGATTCGACGGGCAAGCAAACGGCGAAGGTGAGCGCGTCAACACGCTGGTGGCGAAGAAGAACAAAAACAAGAAAAAACGTCTCGGTCTCACGCAAATGGGCTCGGTACCATCATCTGCTATTGCACAAATACCTTCCTCATCGACAGCTATACCGAAATCTACTGTTAACATTGACACCAGTAATGCGTTCCCGACCCCGGAGGAGCAACCCTTTGATTTGAAGCCTGCTTCCAGTTGGGGAAGAAGAGATAGGGACTTCGGGATGGATATGGACGTGGACATGGACATGGCATCCAGTGTCCCGATTGACGTCATCTCGGAGAATAAAGGAAAGAGAAAGGCTGAAGAGGAATTGATAAGTGGAAGACAGCCGACCTATCGAACGCTCGGTGGTGATCGGCCGAGAGACACTGGGCCTGTTCGTGAGCTTTCCGTCGCTGGGCCTTCTTCGATGGGCGTGGTTGGCGCGCCACTAGTGAACCTCCCTATACCAGCCCTGTTAACTAGGGTGACCGCAGATGTAGATGGAAGTGAAGATGTCTTAGAAGCCATCAACGCCGAGGGTGAAGAAGGTACGGTCCGAAACTTGTCTTCATTTCGTATTTTGCTCAATACCGTGCCCGTAGATCAACACGAGGTCATGTTAATTAGTGGCAAGTCGACCAAATGGCTGGATTATGTCCCATCTCCGGTACTCGCAGTTAGAGCGACCTCGACCTTCTGTGCTGCCGCTATGCAAGATGGATCTATCAATGTCTACTCCCACACCGGAAGAAGGTATGTCAGCCTCGTGTTTGATATGAAAGGCTTCCTGATTGCACTCTCAGATTGATGCCTACGCTTTCACTGGGATCTCCCTGTTCACTAATCGATGGAAATAAACATTGTCTGATGGTGATCACTCAATCCGGTCAGCTCTATTCCTGGTGAGCTCTATCTTCCCTATTTGCCGCGAAAATTTTTCTAACGGCAGTCTCGATACAGGAAGGTGAACAAGAACAGCGCCTTCTTTCCCCCGATTTCCGTGGCACCACTCATATCTTCGCCCAATTACACTATCACCTCCGCACTCGTTCGACCCAACGGGTGCCCGATTGTCAATTGCTCTAATGGCTCCGTGTTTTCATATGACTCGCAGCTGAGTGCATGGGTGAAGCTGAGTGAGAAGTGGTGGTCCGAAGGTTCAGATGCTTGGCAAGGCAGACAGCGAACATCGAATACACAGAACAGCAGGGGTATCATCTCCACTATTGAGAATAGTGTTTCGTCAGGTCCTGACGAACAGGTTGCTGGCAAAGCACGTCCGAACTGGTGGAACACGGCTCTAACACTCGGTCACCTGGAGACGAGGATGCACGCAGCAAGGTTGTTGGAGAGCCCGGCGGAGTACAAACAGGCATTGATTCTTTACGCGAAGAAGATTGCCGATGAAGGGTTCAGAGCAAAAGCCGAGGAACTCATCAAGGATTTATTTGGGCCTGTGTACTGGCGCCCTGGTGAAGAAAGAGAGAATTCATGGTGTCCCACAGTCGCCGGGATGGCGAAGAGAGATTTATTAAAGGAAGTTCTTGGACAATTTGGTGCGTACACATATCTCAATTGGCTAAGCGTGCCTTCATTTTCGTTTCTTTTTCAGCTAGGAGCAAAACACTTACGAAGCTTGCTATGGACTGGCAAGATCTTCTCAAGAAGGTTGCTAACGAAGAATAGTCTAGGGCATGCGCCTATCACCGCCTGCTTTCTATTGCTGTATTGTGATATGTATTCTGGATCGGGTTTATTTATCTGTCTACTTCTGCTGACTGTTCTGGGCCTGAATGTCAATCCCGATCTGGGTAAGAGCTCAAAGTAGTATCCCCAGCTCTTCCCTGAATTCCCGACCAACGCCGTTCGCGTCAAAAGCACCGACAATGTCTTGTGACCGTGTCAAGCCATAGTAATGTTTTAAGATTCTTCAAAGAAATCGTGCAGCATATACACAACCTGTAAGTTCCAATAGTTTCTATTTTTCGCCTATGGTAACCCTTCCTTGAGCAGTTTCGATACCAGGGATAGATCGACTTGAGTCGTGAACAAGTCGGGAATGTTCTAATGGGTATGTCAGACGTATGTCAGACATCTACGTCATCTCCGATTCCGGATAACCGGAAACAGTTTTCGTTTATATGGCCAGCTCACAACTTGCCCACATACCACGACATACCACGACATGTCTGAAACTGTGATTAGAGAAGTACGTTTGTTGTCTTCAGTCTGGGTGCCTTTTTGGCTGACAGCATAGCGTTTAGGTTGTTGGAAATATTTGGACTTTCTCTCGGCGAGTGTTATGGCACCGGAGTCATCACAATCTGACATTATAGTAGTCCCTTTTCCCGATTCGGTCTTTTTCCTGTTGGAGGTCGGTCAACCGCAATCAAGCTCTCTAGCGGAGATTTATGGGTGTTGGCCTCGACTCCACTTGACTCAGAAACGAAGACCAAGCTTGACCAGCTGGGTCCTGTCAAGTGAGCGGAAACCCATTTAGCTGAATTGTGACCCTTTATGAAACTGACATGTTCAGGTACATCATAGGCGCGGACGCAGTTCATAATCTCTATTTGGGTCTGTGTGAGAATACACTCCTAACGATTCTACTCTCACGAAGCTTCACTAGCGGAGTTCAAGAAGGCCTATCCGGATGCGAAGCTAATTGCCCCAAAGGCCACTACGGAAAGGGTTTCCGACAAGTCTTTGAAATTCGACGGAGGTACTGGTGTAGTAATTTTTGCTTCGCAAACATTTCTACTGACACTTTGCACAGTCTGGGGTTCTGATCCTGCAGACACCAAATACGGTTTCGAAGATGATGTGAGTTCTCAGCTTTTTCGTGTCTGGGCCCGTATTCTGACGTGTACTAAGGTCAAGCACTGGTATGAAGCTTAATTGTGGAAGTTACTTTCCGTCCTTGACGCCCACGTTTCTCAGCTACTTCTCTGGTTTTAAGAACAAGGACGTCGCATTCTATCATCCCTCTACAAAAACCATGATTCAGGCAGACTTGTTGTTTAATCTCCCACCTACTGAACAGGTTAAATCTTTTTTTCGAATCTCATGCGAAAAGTCTGACGCCTCTGTTCAGTATTCGAAATCGAAATCTTCTGGGAAAGTCCCCTTCTTTGGTAATCTTACGCCTTACTCTTGGCTCCACCAGAAGTTCGCATGGAGTATGGGCGAGGATAAAGAGTGAGTGAACGATAATAATTGAAAACCCGGATCATCGATTCATATCTCTTCATTAATCTTCAGGGCTATGAAGCGAGACGTGAAAACAGTTGCCGATTGGGACTTCGAGCGGATAATACCTTGTCATGGGGTAAGTCTTTACAAAGTTGCTGTGCACGCAGTCTGAAGGTATCTCTTCAAGGATGTCATAGAAAAGGACGGGAAAAGAGCTTGGACGGAAGCGTATAAGGCTTACCTCAATTGACCGGTCAAACCTTCATAGCTATGGAATGGTACATTACATGATTTTATGTGATCTTCGCGGGCCGTGCAATTCTGTGGATCTACGGACATTGATTGTGTTTGGAAATTGAATGTGGAAACCTCATGTCTCCCGACATTTCACGTGGTGCGTGTTGTGCTGATGCATTATCAGAGCAGAGCATCTGAGATCAGCTATGTCGTGAGCGAATTTCAGGGTGCGTAATTTCATCTGCATCATCTTCATCTGTACTGAGAGTCGCTCTCAGGATCTGTGACTCGATATGTTTTTCTGGGGACGACCGAAACGAGTGAGCGAACTCGTGGCGGTTCCGTTTTAGATGCCCCATTTATCTACCAGTCCGCTGCCGCATTTTCACCACGAGTCTTACGCGAGGTTGCCTAAGCTATGAATATAAGGCAGCAGTACATTCTCGCGATAGCTTCATTCCAACCTTCATTCCCACTTCCATGGCGAGCAGATCGTGGTTCTGCTCCCAATGTCCGGAAAAAAGTTTCAAATCCGAGAAGGCCCTCGTACAGCATTTTCGATGTTCCTTCACTTGGCATCCATTCTGTGGGGAATGCCTGCGATATTTTGAGACGAAGTCGGCTTTTGACAAGGTGACGAGTCAAGAAGTGCCGTGTCATTAGGCGAGAGCTGATACAATCCCTCCTATTCTCTAGCACGTCGCGGAGTCGAAGCACGACCCGACTACTTTTAATTCGACCCCGATTACCTTCGATTGCTCGCGGTGCTCTCGATCATTTTCTAGTACTAGTAGTCTCCAAGAGCATTATCGTCAGTCCCCTAATCATCCAAAATGTGTCCCTTGCCGCCAAGGCTTCAAGAACAGAAGGCATTATGATGAGGTGATATTCTTTTTTGTTCTAATTCCCTCGACACTAAACGATTTATGTAGCATATGTCGGCGACGCATTCCAGGACAATTTCATGTTCTCCATGCGGAGGACGCCCAATCCCTGTCGATGACTTGCAATCGCACTTCCAGGATTCGCCAAACCATCCCAAATGTGGAAGCTGCGACAAAGGGTTCAAATCAGACGCAGAATATAGTCAGGTTAGGGATTTTGTATCATCTGTGATAACACCTCACACTAATGACCTATATAGCATATAGAGGAAGCTCATACCGACTGCAGATGTGCTAAGTGTCGCCGGGTATTCGACAATCCAGAGGAGCTTGAGGATCACTACATCGTTTCCTCCTCCCACCCTATCTGCGAGATTTGTAACCAAGGCTTTGTCGACGATAATGCGTTCCGGAAGGTATGCACACAATTTGAAAGATTGAAACGAAATCATACTCACACCGACATGTCAAGCATGCGACACTCAGTCACCCGAGTCAGAGCCTGCCTTCTGGGCCTGTCGTACCCTCACCAATTGATCTAGAATCCAGCGTTCGGTCAATGGACCTGGTGCGTCACGAATACCGTGAGATGACTATGTTTAAATATTCTCAGGTTGAATCCAACCACCCGAATCTGTCATCTTCGAGTTGCACAAAGCTCGTAAGTTGGTTATAATCGGTTACAACTGCGTTGTACTGACTGATGGATATTTACCAGACTTCGTCATACGTAACTGGACGATCCGTCTTTAGCCCGTTCGAAGGGCTTAGTAGGCTAGGTTTCGATTCTCTTTCGATGGTCGACGACCTCGTCGATGATACACCTGCACGGTCGTCAGAAATATCACCCGAATCAAACTCCCCTTGTCCACCGGCAATTCAACGTCTTGGCAGCCCGCATGGCATGCGTTCCTCAAAGGTAATAGCTTCGTATTTCAATTCTCAAATACTCTAACCTCTCAACTTCAGTCGCTTCTTCACCCCATCAACACTGGTCCTTGGAAAGATTGTTTACCCTTTCCGCCTTCTGCATCAAGGTGCGTCGGCAGTTCGATTCTGGTCTCTGTAACTGATCAACTTTTGAAGTTCTTGCTCTCCCGATACAACATCTCCACTAGGTTTAGCGGCTCTACCTATTATTTCACCGCTTGCTTCGACACCGACCGACGTCACACTGATCAACAGTGCTACAACACCGTCATCCCGAACTGAATACTTGACTGCGGTACAATCATCGCCTATCTCGATGCCTGCAGTGCTTTATACGACCGACACAGAGCATCAGACTCACGCCCAAACTCAGAACAACAGTGTGATATCGGATGATAGCGTTCATAGCTCACGCTCCAGTACGCTTTCATGCTCTTCCCCAGATCTTTCGTCCTATACCTTTTTCGGAAACGACATGATCTCCATGGAGTCCCCATTGCAATGCTCGCCTCTAGAGAGCGCTGTACCCTCGTCAGCAATCGACCATCCATACATGAGTCTGCGGAAAGCTATTCATCTTAGAGGTGCCGGTGAGTATCGAAGATTCCCCTTTGTCTACTCAGATTCTGACAGTATGATACAGCCGCACTTGAGCAAGGACCGACCGAAGTACTCACCAAGCCTGCATTATCACTTCGTTGTCGTTACTGTAACAAAACAACTTGCGATGACCCTGCTGCAACGATGTGTGGACATCTATTTTGCTATGGGTAAGGCTGTCCTCAACGATTGTGACCATTAGACTCACGGGGAAGTAGATGCATTACAGATCAGATCATTCGGACAAGCAAGTGTCCTGTTTGTGCGACCCCCAACCTACTTTACTGTATTTTCCGCCTTCACCTATCACAGTGAATTCCACGAGAACGAGTACATATTTCTTGAGATCTTGATATCATAACTTCTTGCGACGTGGAAAGCTAAACTGTACAGTAGTATAAATCCGTGTATACAATCAACTGATCATAACCCTTTTGGTCGTAGTAGCCCAAAGAACTTGCCCTTTTGTGCCTTCGCTTCTAGCTGCTCTCTGACTTCTCGTTCCATCTCTTCCTCTGATAGATCACCTCCGATAGAGTACCAGACAACAGTTCCCATTCCCAGCACAGCGGTCAAGACGCAACTAGAAGGGTAAGGAATGAACATAGGGTCGCCAACAAACGGAAAAGATACGTACCCAAACATGGCACCAATTCCCTTTGGTCTCCACCCAAGCTTCTGGGGATACGGTCCCAGCGACAGCCCACTGAGATCGTCAGCGCCCTGGTGACCAGCTGCATTACCAGAGAAGGGTCTTCCCAGCGCCTCGCAATTGTCACGCATCACCTGGGGAACATTTGCAGCATACTTCTGTGCCTCAAGTGGCGCTTCAACAATCTGGATTGCAAGTCCTGCTTCTAGGTGCCATTCGATATGACCTATATGGAACGAACTACGTTAGCGAGAAAGTGATGCAAGATGTTTGAAGATGCGGACTAACAATGGAAGAACCACACTCCGGGATTATCTGAGATGAACCGTAATGTAGCGGATGCTCCCGATGGAATGTGAAAAGTATCCCGACGCATGGGGTTTGTAAGATTGTTTGGTATGGGTGGATTCAGAGTAGTATTATCGGAGGTGTAGTCATCCGCACGATTCACGAGCATTGGCTTGTGTCCGTGAAGATGGCTAAGGAGAAAGCATTAGCGCACAGAAGAGACTATTTATCAACGGAATCAGAAACTAACAAAGGGTGTTTCCCTGCGTCTCCATTCTTGACCACCAGGTCGACTACCTCCATATGATTGACCACGAAACTCAGCGGACCATAGGCCTTCTCTACCGTCGCGTCGTTTCCTAGCGTAAGTTCGCTGAATATAGCTGGTGTTTTGGGCTGGTTGTAGGTGATCTGATTGAACATTGCACGATTGGTACCATCGTCCATAGTATCGAAAAGGACTTCAAGTTCAATTGTTTTGGTCACAGCTGGTGCAGCCACTTTTTCCACCGGAACGAGACCAATGTCTTCGACCATCTTGTATTCGTCAACGAAGCCACTGTCGGTTAAAGCGGCTGACGATGAATAGGTTATCGAAGAAGTAACATCTAAACTGGACTGGTTAGTACCCTCTCGCATGGGGTGCTGTGCCCTTACTGGGATTGAGAGCAGGTGGTACGGTGTCGAACATGTCTGTATCCATGTTGGCGTGGATGGCCCAGTTACTCGAAGTATCATTCCTGGCGGTAACCAAAACAGAATATCGTTGGGCAACCGTGACACTGAGCATGTCAGTCGGTGATTCCTCAATATCGGTCTATGATGAGCGAATCAGTCATTTGACGTTGATTATAGAGAAGGGAGCCTGGCTCACACCATCGACTTCGATCTAGAGACTAAGCGGTAAGATTGTGCCGGAAAACGCTATTTTACCAACTCACTATTCTCATCTCATGGCCATCGATCCAGAAGTAGAACATCGCAAACGCGGACGTGTTTATAATCCGAAGGCGATAGGTTTTGCCTGGTGAAAAGGGCAACGTTGCGTTCTCATTGAAACCCACAGTAGGTGATTCGCCCCCAACTGGTGCAAGATACGATCCATTTTGAGAATAATAGATCAATGCGGAGTCTGCGTGGTCGTAGATTAGCAGGAACAAGAGTGGATGGTGAAGAATCATGCACACCGGGCACTGGTTCGGCGCCGCCGGGGTTTTTGATGCTAATGAAATCCTTCAAGAGAACGGAGTGCTCTGTGTGGTACCAGTCCCCGAGAACTATGGTAAACTCTTCGTCGTAAGAGTACACCTCTTGTGCGGGATGTAGAATCACGGGAGCACGGAGACCGTCGACATATTGGCCGGATGCGTGAGCGTGAACCCAATAAGTTCCCCATTGCCCAGATGTATTGATTGGTACCGCGTAGTCAAATGTGCTCCCGGGTGGTATACCACTGTAAAACTATATCAGAAATGTTACTTGTACAATTAGAATGACTGTAATTACGCACCATTCGGAGACACCAACGGCACCATCCATCCAAGAAGTCGAGTTGAAGAACATACCATGGTGGTGAAGGCTGGTGGGCAAGGAGAGAGAATTTGTAGCGTGGACCACTAGAGAATCATTCGTAGAAACTTCGATTGGCGGAGGTCTGGTATGTTTTCAGTCATAACGCGACTCGAAAGAGACATACATGAAAACTCACGGCCAAGTTCCGTTCACCCCAATCGCGCGTCTTGTAGCCAAACCGTCAGGGTTGACGCCTTCGACATAGGTAATGTTCCACCACACTTCATGTACGCCAGCGAGAACTTGGACAGCTGCTACAACACAACTGATGAAAAGCAGAAGGCACATCGTGCTGTTAGACCGCTGAGTGTCCCCGAGTTGCAGAGAAGAGAAGTCGAGTTGCCTTTAAATTGTCGAGGCATTTGTCCGCCTATCAGCTTATTTTTAGACGCATAATTGCCGCTCCAGGCCTGGCTGCATGGATAATCCCCCTGATTTCTGAAGCGAACCATACCAGAATGGGTCAATTTGCAGATTCTCGGGTTCGACAGGCAGCACGAGTGAAACGTACCTCGGATTCCCTAGTACCCACATGAGTCTAGCCTATCTCTCCATGCCTAGTGACCAGGTTCGTAAAGGCTCCTGAAAGTAAATATGAAAGAGAAGAGCAACAGAAGAGGGAAGGTGGTGATGTGGTGAGAAAAAAAGATAGAGATAAGGTGCCGGATCTAATCAGCTGCCTGATTATCAGATATGATTCTTCCGCTCTCCGCTGTCAATTCAATTCCATTTCAAAACTGAACCAGTACCATATGCATACGAACCAAGCAACCAATCGCCTCAGGGTCTCCTTTATATCTTGACCTGCTCTGGGCCTAGCTCCTCGCACTTTACCAGCATGGCTAAGGACCTGTTTTCAGTCCCCATTTTCTTCATCGTCTTCCGAGAAACCCTGGAAGCTGCAATCATCATTTCTGTTTTGCTGGGACTGGCAGAGCAAATCGTGGACAACGGAGAGCTCAGCCGCGCGACAACGACTACCAGCAATACCTCGCAGCCAGATGGAAATCGTCCGTCCGAGGAAGCAAGTGAAGATAACCAAGTACAACGCCGTCGTCTCGTTCGACGGCTTCGTGTCCAGGTGGGCCGCGTCTATAAACCTTCCGCATGCTCACAGTTTAAACACATCCTCTTTTAGATCTTTCTTGGTGCTGGTTTAGGCTTTCTTGTAGCGTTTGCTATCGGAGCAGCGTGAGCCTGCTCTACGTGTCATGATCCCTTTGTCTCGCTCACACAAGTGGAACAGTTTCATCGCTGTTTGGTTTACGCGCGCCTCAAACTTGTGGGCCAAATCGGAGGAAATTTGGGAAGGTTGGTGTCCTGGCGCTCATTTCACCGGGGTTTGTTAATGATTTTCTCATACAGGAGTCTTTGAGCTAATAGCCAGTCTGATGATCTTCGTCATGGGTGTTTCCATGCTCAAGATGGAACGTGCTAGGGCTAAATGGCGCATCAAACTCCAGAACGCGTTTGATTCCAAGGGTAAATTATCTGAACCTTTCAAAGACCGAATGACTCATGGATTGCGTCCTAGTTTCTGGCGATAGAGAAGGCAAAACTGGAAAATGGGCACTCTTCATCCTTCCTTTCATTACCGTTCTTCGTGAGGGTCTAGAAGCGGTAATCTTCGTCGGCGGCGTAGCCCTCGGTCAACCAGCAACCTCAATTCCCATTGCTACCATTGTCGGCATCGTCGCGGGCTTCATCTGCGGTTACCTCATTTACCAATTCGCCAGTCGCGCTACCCTCACCATATTCCTCATCGCCATGACCAACCTTCTTCTTCTCATCGGTGCTGGCCTCTTCTCACGAGCGGTTGGAGCCTTCGAAAAACACGCCTTTAACCAACTTCTCGGTGCAGAAGTTGACGATGCTGGTGGTGATGGTCCTGGATCCTACGATGTTCGGGGAAACGTCTGGCACTTGGATTGTTGCAACCCCGATAACAACCTTGATAGTGAAGGGTGGTCGGTGTTTAATGCCATCTTTGGTTGGACGAACAACGCAACGCTTGGCACGGTATTGAGTTACGTATTCTACTGGATCGCGGTCATGATTACGTTGGTGTACTTCAAGTTCAAGGAGGTCAGTTGGTCTGTCTGTGTCAGGAGTGTCTAGTGAACATTTTTTAGGGCCGCACGACGCTCTTTGGACGTGAATCCACTGCAGGTGCTCGACGTCGTTATCACAGGGAGAAAAACGCGCATAGGGTCGACAATGTTTCGCAGGAAAAAGTCGAAGAAAGCGACGAATCAAGCAAGTAACCTCTTAGGATGAATCAATGAAATTCGGTTCGGTTTGGTACGATCAGCACCTTGCCACCAACGTCCTGCTTACTCGCATATTTCGCATTCGATATTGACAGCGATGTATATAAATATCCCTTATCCGTCCTTATCTGATAAATGCTATCTGATAAGACAGGTCAGGCGATTCGGAAAAGAGAACCTAGATTGGTCGATGAAAATAAGAACGAGTTTACTTGACTTCTACCGTAGGTGATTCTTCGGTAGCACCGGATTCAGTATCGTTACTTTGACCCTCTTGTTCCGACCTCACAGCTGCTTTCTCTTGACGCCTCATTCTCCTGCGTGCTCCAGTAGAAGATTCGTACCCAAAGAGTGTCGTTCGACCCTGTAGGTGACAAAGCTGTCAATTATCCGACGTCGAAGCCAACATCAGAATTCAGCTCACCTCTCGGAACTTCAAGTAAACCAGCGCAATAACGACACAGATCCAATACAGGGGGTAGGCTAGGGTCCTGCCTATGGTAGCGTTGCTCGTCCATCCAAAGATGGCTCCGAATACGGACCAGCCACTGTCGTCGCAGCATTCCAAGTGCCAAACGTTACCCTGAACTTGGAATGTACCAGGCCCATCGCCTTCGATATCATCGATATGGGGACCGAGCAAGTGGTTGAAAGCGTTCTTCTCGAACGAAGCGATAGAACGAGCGAATAGTCCTGCGCCGATCAATAAGAGGAAGTTGGTCATCACTACGAGGAAGATGGTGAGGGCTAGAAGGTGGAGATGAGGTTATACATTCGGAGGATGAGTGGGTGAACGTACTGGTTCGGCTGGCAAATTGGTAAATGAGGTAACCGCATATGAAACCGCAGATGATTCCGACAATGGTGGCGATAGGAATGGCGGTAGCTGGTTCGCCAAGAGATACACCGCCTACGAAAACTACAGCCTCAATACCTAAATGCCATCAGAGAGCTGTTTCTGTGTAGCTTGAGGTAAACAGATACCTTCTCGAAGAACAGTGATCAACGGGAGGATAAATAAGACCCATTTGCCGGTTTTGCCTTGATTGTCCGCAGTAACTGAACCAAGCTTGTTAAGCTATGAATGACAGTTGCAAGGCATGGCTACTCACTGTTATCATCAAAGGCACGTTGAAGCTTGAGTCGCCACTTGGCTTTGGCTATTATCATGTTGATTGTGAGCTTGTCAGATGCAAAGAACTGCTGTGAATCCTTACCTCGATCCAACTTGAGCATAGTGATACCCATAGCGAAAATGACGATGGAAGCAATCAATTCGAAGATGCCTTGAAGTATTCAAATCAGTCCGCAGACTCGGCTAAGAGAACATGGGAGCTCACCTTCCCACAATTCCTCGGATTTCTCCCAAAGATTGGCGGCTTGGGTGAACCAGACGGCTATGAACCTGCGCAGCTAACTGAGTGCCTGTGCGATATCGTTGCCACGTCAAAGGCTTACGCCGCTCCAATTGCAAGAGCAATGAACAGCCCAATCGCTGCTCCAAGTAGTATCTATCAACGTGAATGTTCAGGGATTTGTAGAAGGAGGAGATTGACACCCACATTCCATCGCAGCTTGCGGATGAGACGACGGCGCTGGACATCGTCATTTGATTCTTGCTCCGTTGAGGAAGTAGGTTCTTTCGGGTCCTGTGCACGCGAAGATGTCGACCTTGTACCCGCTATACGAGCGGGATCATCTTGAACTATCTGTTCCGCAAGTCCAAGAAGCACAGAAACGATGATTGCTGCCTCGAGGGTTTCACGGAAAACGATAAAAAAGATGGGTACTGAGAACAGGCTCTTCGCCATGATGGGGTTCACGGGGCTACGGAGCCAAGTATTGGACGTAGAAATACTGTGTTCATTCTTAGAATCCCAGGCAGAAGAAGACGACGAGAATGAAATTCGTAGGACATGGAAGTTTTTTTTGGCTGAGTTCAGACGTTTTGACTCACGATCTTATCCTGCCTTCACATCTTATCTCTGATCTTTATCTGATAATAGCTTATCACTCTCACACCTGACCACTTTCACCACTTGTTCTCTACCCTCATGTCGTACAACGAACCCTTCAATGCACTAGCTTTTGGAAAAACTCCCAACACTCTACAGCATTTCCTTCGTCTAGATACTATTTTCACCCGCAGCATTGGCAGAACGACTGCCCTTCAACTCCAAAATTCTCAGCAAGAACTCACCCTGGGATAAACCGCCATGAGCAACCACTTCCACATACCAAACATCTCCGGAAGCGATATACTGTGAGAGTACATTGTATATTTGCGAAAGATCATACATATAATAGCCTGCCAGTCTTCGCTTAGCCTAATCACCCGCCCCAAGCAATGTGGCCTTCATTCGTCTCTGTAGCTTTTCTCAGCACTGCTGCGGTTGCTGCTGTCCAAGAAATCTGGTGGGATATCACGTTTGTTGAACAGGTCAACCCAGATGGCCTCGCGCAACGTCGCGTAATTGGGGTGAACAATACCTGGCCGTGAGTTTTCTTTCATTCGCTTTTGATCGTAATGTACTGAAGCGAACGGTTTAGACCGCCCCCAATTCAGCTTCAAACGACCGATTCGCTCATTCTTCATGCTAAGAATATGCTCGACCAAGTCACTACACTACACCATCACGGCATATCTTTCAATAATTCCTTTTGGATGGATGGTACTTTAGGCATCTCTGAATGGTCTGTTTCGGCTTCCGACTTCGGTGTCCAGTTTCATTGAAGCTCAATGATTAACTAGTGGTATACCTCCTGGTGGTACACTCGACTACGTCATTCCCACGAACACACTCAATCAATCGGGTACTTATTGGGTGTATGCCGAGGCTAATGTCAGGAGTCTATTTTCGCATTAACCTCAAAGATTGACATGAACACATTCTCAGGGCCAGCGTGTTGATGGTCTCCGGGGACCACTGACCCTTCATCCCCCGAAAGAGGTTCACACGTATGACGAGGAATTCACAGTCATCCTCGGAGATTGGTACCACGATGAGCATGCTACACTTCGCGAACAGCTATTGAATATTGGGAATCCCGCTGGCGTAGAGCCTGTCCCAGGTATGCGTGTTTCAGAAAAACATACATCTTCTATCTCACCGAAGAATACTACAGACTCCGCTGTCGTCTATTTCGCGCAAAACGGGACCTACCTAACACCCATTGGTGATACTTCTTCGGGGTCCGTTGGCTTCAACGAGAAATCTTCGTTACCATTTCAGCCGGGGAGAACCTATCGTCTCCGAGTCTTAAATACTTCGGCATTTGCTAGTTTCTTCTTCTGGGTCGATGGGCATGACATGCAAGTTGTAAGTCTCCTTCACCTCATAGCCTTTGCAGTACAGGATGACATGAAATCGCTTAGATCGAGGTCGATGGTGTACGTGACCACCTCGTATGTCTCTAGAACCTGGTAAACTGATATCTCTGTATTCAGACTGATGTCACGGAGACTCCTGCAACCATGCTGAACCTAGCAGCCGGTCAAAGATATTCTGTTTTGGTCACTGCAAGGAACGATACATCCTCTAATTGGGCAGTGCATGCAAACATGGACGGTAGCATGTTCAGGGATATCTCCAAACCCGTCAACTTCAGTGAGTAGCCTTCTCTGACTTTATATTATGCAGATTGCTAAAACACTTGACAGACGTCACGTCCTCGGTAACTTACTCCTCCTCCTCTCAAACGACAAACAGTGGCCCCGTCGCAAGCTATACGCGCTTAGACGAAACTACTCTCGTCCCCGTTCAGCGCGAAGCGGTTCCTGGTGCTACCACAACTCTCGAGTTTGAGGTCACATTCGAAACGCTTGATGACGGAAAGAACCATGGGATGTTCAATCGCGTCACATATAACTTGCCTGAAATTCCTGCCGTATTCAGCGAGCTTAGTCTCGGAAGCAATGCGGCGGATCAGCAAGCATACGGACCATCAAGTTTTGTTGTCAACGACATGGACGTGGTCGATCTGGTTATCAAGAACGGAGACACTAGAACACATTCCTTGTAAGTTCACTGCTATACTAATCTCAACTCGCACGCTCAAGTCGGTTCGATACAGCTATCTCCACGGGCATAGACCAATGCTTGTGAACCGAGCACAAGATTACAAGTCAGCCGATACGACCCTCAACCCACCTCTACCCAGCGACTTGTCGAACCCGTTGCGCAGAGATACGTTTGAAGTGCCCTCTGGAGGATCGGTGACTCTACGGGTAGTTGCGGACAATCCTGGGGTGTGGCTCCTACAACGTATGTATTCTCACTCCGAATTGCGCAATGCCCGATAACCTTTCGTTGATCCGCAGCTACGAACCAATGGAGCCTCGATGCTGGACTTGCCTTACAGCTCATCGAAGCACCTCTTGAAGCCCAGAAGCTCAATAGCAGCATTCCACAGGCGTTGTTCGATAACTGCGCAAATCTTGGTATATCGACGTCAGGGAACGCCGCTGGACATTCATCGCCTGACGACCTGAGTGGATTGCCAACTGGACCATTCCCACTGAGGTTAGGATGGACCCCCAGAGCGATTGGTGCAATGACAGGGTAAGTACAGTCCATGTAATATCTCTCCAACAGCACTAACTAGTGAATCGCACAGATGTGTCTTAGCAGCTGTAGTTGGGATGTTGGCTGTAGCGTGGTATTCGTTTGGGGGCGGTATCACTGATGAGGAATATGAACACGAAGCAAAGACGCACATGAATGAGAAGAGTAGGAGACGGCTGTTCGGTCTTGTACGAAAGTCATAAATAGCCTTTGGTAAGGACTCGTAATGGGTATCAAACTATGAATTACTGTAGTAAAATATATACGTTGAACGAACCTGAGCAATCAACAAACAGCACAAAGTCAAGAAAGGTGGTCAGAGAGATAGCAACATATGAGAGCAAGGAGAGCAAGATAGCACATGCATACGAGATTTGGAGCAGCTAGTCTAACGGAGGCAGCGGTAACTGCACCACCGTAAAATGAGCAGTATCCGCCGAGCCTTGCTTGACATCGTCCAACAACTTCTTTACCTGCTCAAAGTAGCCAGTAAGCTTGTCTTGCTAACGACCAAAATGGGGTCAATATATGTTCCAACGTCGGTATGTATAAACATACGCTATAGCCCGCAACAAGTCCCGATGTGCTGGGCACGGCCCAAAATAGCGTCTCCTTAACTCCAGCTTGAGGTTCAGGGTAGGTGAGTTTGAATTCCATAAGACCAGGCTTCTGAGGACCTGTACCCCCGACGGCACGGTTTCGAACGATGGTGCTCATGTCTAGGCCAATGAAACAAACAATTCGAGGTTGACAGCGGGCGATTTTCTCCAAGAGACCAGGAACAGAGGCAACTTTTTCTTGCTTGGTTAGCTCTTTGGCCTGGGACATGATTGTTGAGCGAACAATTTGCTATTATTCAGAAGCTGTGGCTTGCCTCCGCAGTCGGCCTCTCCACTAAATCTGTCTGTGAGATGGAGGTGGTCAACACAAATTCTTTCGAAGCAAGGCGAACCCGACCTACCAAGCCTAAATTGTACCTCTCTGGAAGAGTGGGTCCATCCGAAGGCGGAAGAAGGGTGGGTGTGAAACCTAAGGATATCGGGAACCTACCTCAGCCAATGATTGTCAAGAAGGATGTTCTACACCGACCTGAAAAATGTAGTGTCTTCCAAAACCGATTACTGGGATTACCAAAGTGAAAGCCTATCGTTGCAGATTTTACGCCTGGACTAATGAGTGGTGAGGACTTTGGAATGAGAGTGTTTGCAGAATATGCGTACTTGATCCCACAGAAGATGACTTGACGTCCATCAGCAAAGAACATTCCCGAGTTGAAAGGCATGCTCACCATCTAACTCGACACGTAGCCTGTCCGTGAGCTTCTCCAGGTGTGCATATTTATCTGGGCCTGCAATTCCCCGCCTCTGCTTCTTCGACGGTGAGCCCTCAAGTTCCTGGTCCACCTCACTCTCTTCGTCCGAGACATCGCGTTGACGGCGCCTGGGGCTACTCCTGGACGTGCCAGGGAGACCTAGCAAATCTTCTGTTTTAGTTGGTCGTCTTGTTCCTCTCCTGCTGGGAGTTTGGGGTGTACTATTGCCCAGTCCCTCTGTGGAAATGTCGCTTATTGCGTTTGTACCATTGTCGGCCTTTGTTGCTGGCGGTCCCAAATCGAGTTTGGCAAGTTGTTTTGTAGGTGAATCAATTGTTGAAGCATTTTTCTTCCTGGGTGTCACCGTAGATGAGTCGGGAATAATCCGTGCTTGTCGTTTCCGAGGTGAACGTCGCAGTTCAAGTGATGGAGCGGTGTCCAGCTCTGATGATGACATTGTCAGAAGTTGGCAAGACGCTGTCTTCTGTTTCTTGTAGATTTATTGCTATGAGGAGACTCAAATTGTGCTGAGGTAGCTGCTGGCAGCTGGCGAAGAGGGTAGGAACAAGAGAGCCTGACATCGATCTTTACACATATGTACAACAGGCCCGACCGAGCTCAAGGCCTCCAAGCTTTCAAATTCCAAATCTCAAAAAGCAGCCAATATCTAACCGGTACATGGCCTATGTAAAACTGAGATATAGTAGCGACAACAGCGTAATGACATTATTATCAAAAATACAAGCATCCTACGTAGTACACTAGCGACTCGAAGTTGAACGTCCACCAGGGACGACGTTATTGAAAACTACAAGGACCGTTTCATGTGTGACATTACCACCAAGGGTCGCCAAATCGTACACCTGTCCGTCGGTGGTAGTGAGGGGTGCAGTTTCAGGAAGGCCTGACATTAGGTTGCGGTCCTCCGCATACTGATGGTCTTGGTGGCCCTTTACAAAAACATGGATCATGGGAATCAACACAGGCAAAAGCGATTTGTAAGTCTGCGTAGCTTTCCGTTCAGATACAAGAAGCCAGCTGATCTTGGCTGTCCGGACCTCCTCCCACGTGCCCTGCGACCATTTTTCATACGGCGGGTTGGCGATCTGTTTTCTATCCTCGAAACGACCAATAATCCAAGCAAACGCATACAAGAACGACTCTAGGTCATACCTCACGTAATGCTTGTCCTCCTCCGATTTCTCTCCTAACAGCTCGATAGCGATGAAGGGTTTCGTGCCACTACGTTGCTTCGATGTGGGAACATTGTGTTCGTGGATGAAACATCATGTAGTGTTTCACGGGCTCAGGCCCGGCTCAAATACCGTGGCTCAGGCTCGGCTTCAGAGGGCTCAGGCTCACTGGATCCATGAGCCGGGCTTTAGGCCGTCGATTCAGGCCGGCTTGGGCCCGGCTCAGGCTCAAGCCACGGCTCGTATGGTGGCTGGGAGTGATAGTGCTCGAAGAATTATATCCTGCTAGAAAACCATACTGAAGTGTTATTCTGAGGTGACCGAGCATTCTTTTTCTTGTTCTATCGTGCTCGCGCACAATATAAGATGCCCAAACATTTCCTTTGACTCGTAGCTGTGAGTGATGATTAGAATGGACCAGGTGTCACAACTCACCATGGCTTTATCCACAGACAGCAATTCCAGAAACCCCCATCATTATCCCAGCGGCGCAGGTTGACATGGAAGTTTCGAGGAATCGACCTGGATCAATTTGAATGCTACACGAGGCAATACCAAGGACAATGATGGCAGTAGTCAGCGACTCCGATGACTTCCACATGTTCCAAGGTTCCTTTACAGTGAAGCAATCCAGGTTGAAGCGTCGTCTGCTAGCATTGGTACGCGTTGAACACGTTGATGCAGGGAGGAAAGAACAAAGGTAAACAAATGAAAGACGAGTCGAACGCTTAGTGAATGCCACCCTGATGCCGCCGTGAATGCATTACCTTCGAAAAAGTTTTCCGCGGGTTCGCCATGCATATGGGAAACTTCAAAAAAGCCAATATTAGCGCCGAAATGCACCCAAAGGTGCGAAATGTCCCCAAGCACCTTTATTTTTTGCACTCACAAAACTAAGGCCCAAGCCCCAGGCTCACGGCCCACCAAAGTTAGAGCCTGAGCCTGAGCCCTTTGTGAGCCTCGAAAAAGGTCGGGCCCGGCTCAGGCTCAATTACAGTCGGCTCAGGCCGGCCCACGGCTCTGAGCCTGAGCTTGTGCAACACTAGAACTTCAAACATGCAAGGTCATAGTCGTTCAAGACGCCGTAGACCTTGCCACCGATGCGTCGGTACATCAGGTTATTGACGCTGATATCACGGTGTATGATCTTTGGGTTCAGAACGAGCCACTGGTGGGCTAAAGGAACATGAGCATGGATGAACAAGAAGGAAAAAGAAAAACGTGCCCTCAATAGTGTCCTTGAATGCTGACGCCATTTCTTGGGGATCCGTGAGGTCCGTCAAAGGTTGCAGCTGTTCGGCAACCAAAACGCTGAGCGCCCGCTTCTCGTAATCAATTCTGAACAACGATGAAAACATTTCTACATCCTTCTTGCTGCGATTATAGATCTCAGGCAAGTGACTTAGGACCCAAGCATGCTTGTCGTCGGACTTTGCAGTAGTAACAGCAGTGTCAACGAAACTCCATTCTGTCGGTTGCGCAGTACAGATTTTGACCACAACGCGAATCTTTGTAGTATCCTGCTTGAAGGTGGCGCGAATAATCCACGTTCCCCTGCTGACAAGACCTCGAGGAAATATGGAAACCTCTTCAAGAACGTACTTGACGCCATTTAGGACGAAGGTTTGCTTTGAAAAGATGAAGCTGTCGATCGTGTGAGGTTCAAGAGCAAGGGAAGGCTCGCTGAGCCTCACGGACTGAATTTCAGGAACGATACCCCAATCAGCGAGAGACATGCGAGAAAATGCCAGCAGTAAACGAAGGAAGGTGCGAGAGTTGTCGACGAACGAGAATTTTTCCGTGTGGCATGATCCAGAACGAGTGTAGAGGGAGAGCTGCAACTCATCGTCAACGATGAGAATGCCGACGACGTGCGTGCGTACTCCGCCACGGTTGAACATCTCCAGTGCATAGCTGGCACATTGGAGGCACCAACCATTTGAAGACTCGTTGAGCCTTTTGCGTTTAGCAGACGACTGGGTGCTATCACCAGTGTCGTCCAATGCGTCCCGAGAGCGTTTACCTGTGCCTGAGACGACATTCAAAGGATTGTCAGTGGAACGAGGGGGTTGTGGGTCGCAGCTTGCACTGGCGGATGTCAACTGTGGGCGACGTTGGCCAGCAATCCGGTCGCTTCTTCGAACGCCCAGCAAAGAGTGTTGTACGGCTTTAGGCTTCTTGCCCTTTACTAGATTAAAGATGAGATGTCAGTATGAAGAGCAAGCAAAGTCTCAAGTGGGACGCGCCTTGTGAACGTTGACTCGGCGCTGTCAGACCCTTTTCCTTCATTCGTTGAATTACAGTATTGCAAAGGTCCACAAAAGGAGGATAGCGTTCAGGCTCCTTCGCCATCTTTCTGGTATACGCACCCAGTAAGTTGTGGAATTCTGGGGAGCTGCCGATGTCATCAAGGATGTCTTGGTCTTCGGGTGTAATGGAGTCTGTCTGTAGGACTTGTTCGAGGTAAGGGTCAAGTGGAACTATGGCCTCGTTTTTGACGAAAGGTTTGTAGTCCTGGTGCCGTGATTGTTGCTCGTGAGCGACGTGGTCTACAGCACCCTTGCCGAAGGGTGTATCGCCTTTGAAGCTGGCCTCATGACGAGCCATTATCATATTCGAATGATGCGCCTGACTTGGACAGGAGAAAGTGAGGTGGGAAGGGCATGGTGCGATTCGGATTAGGACGTGAAGGGGTTTTTGGCGAGGCTGAGCGTGTAGAGTTTGATGTTTCGTGAGGTTTCCGAATCGAAAGAATTGTCAGAGAAATGTTGCTGGTCGAAGAATGTTGGCACAGGAGAATGAGGAGAATACTCAAGTTCGAAAGAGTTCAGTACTTGAGAAGAATTCTCTGCCTCATGAGAATGAGCCATGGCCGAGCAAGAAACAGACGATGGTGGCCTGTGATGTGACAATGCGTGACATGTATTGTTCCGAGTCCCCTCCATCATTGTTGTCCGCATTTGGATCCATCCCCAGAGTCGAAATAGGACCCCGAACATTCTGCGAGGTTTGGACAAAAAGTGGGCACGTTTGGACCCACCACAGGCGGAAGCCGGACCCTAGCTTCAAGGCTGAGTCACATCCCTAATACAGGTCTTAGTAGGAGGCGTAGTTTCAAATTCCAAATCTCAAAAAGCAGCCAACATCATGGTAAAAGTGAGTCGCTTACAAGCGCTCTAAGCCTCTAACTAAATGAACAGAAACAAGTGTCAATAAGGAGGTAGTACAATTCAGCCGGTACATGGCCTCTAAAGGTAACAAGAAAATGTGATGGTACTTATCCCATCAACTGCCCAAAGCTCTGCAACATGCAGCATTACACACGCGGAGTCAACCACTCTCAGTGGCCTTTCGTCGATGGCCACTTTTGGAGCCTGAGCGAGTCGCCTTGCGTCGTACCTCATACTGAATCTTGAGTTCGGCCTTCGTGCGTTGAACAAGGTCGGTAAGAGGCGGCAATGGCAAGCCTATTTCTGTGAGGCCTTGAATATCGGGACCCACATTGCCTTCCTGAATAGCGCATAGCTTCATCCTCAACTCTGAACAGCACTCCTGTAGTTTCTCAAGCTGAACGCAAAAAAAAAAAAAAAAAAAAAAAAAAAAAAAAAAAACATCAGATGATGACTTGGTAGTGAAGCCGAAAATAGCATGTTCACATACATTGTAGTCCTTACAGTTGCTGCCAGACGTGCTGGGCATTGCCCAAAAGAACGTCTCCGTAACGGCACCCTCAGGCGCATCTAGAGCATCTTCAGGCTCAGGAGGATATAAGAGTTTGAATCCCATGAGCCCAGGTTCGAGAGGACGACTCTGAGGTATGCCCGTTACACGCCGACGAACAATCTTGCTTATCTCAAGTCCGACGAAACAGACAAATCGAGGACGGTGACGCGCAATGCGATTAAGCAAGGAAGGAACAGAGGCAATCTTTTCCTCGGCTTTGATCTCCTTTGCCTGGAGATGAATGGATGAGTGAGAAATGAAAGTTAGAAAGCAGTTTTATCGGACTCACCGCGACAGTTGGCCTTTCAACCAAGTCCGTCTGAAAAGGCATTGAAATTAGTCCAATCTCATATTTCAACGCAGAAGCGACTGACCAGGCCTAAGTTGAATAGATCGGGAAGTGAAGCGCCATCCTGAGGTCGAAGAAGGACCGGTGTGAACCCTGACAACAGTTTATGAGTGACGAGTCTTCGACGACGACCAAGCAGAGTCTAACTTGAACCATGGAGGGTCTTCCAAAATTTGTTGGTCGGATGAGCGAAGTGGAAGCCCACTTCTGCAGACATGACTGCGGGACTGAAGGAGAGGTTCAATATATCGAATTGATCGAAGCAAAGGCAAAAGCTCACTTGATTCCACAAAACACGACTGCAAGCCGACAAAAAAAATGAGAGTAACGCCAATGAAATATGCAAGCATACTCACCATCCAAACCAGGCCGCAATCTATCCGTGAGTTTCTCCAAGTGAGCATACTTGTCTGCTCCGGCAGTGGCGACGACGGCGTCTTCAGGTCTTTCTACCTCCGGGCTACTACGTAGGCTACGACTTGGGGTGCTGCGTGGAGTTGGTAGCTGTTGAATTTTGGGCGACCGCTCATTCGCCTTCGAAGGAGTTTGAGGAACAGACTGCTTTTCTGCGAGGTCAGTGGCACGGCGTAGTGAGTGGCTCAAGCGACACATACAGGCAGACCCAAGGTCGTCTGCTTGATGGTAGGCGACGAGGAAGTTTTTCTTGGCCTTGACTTGACTCGGCTTGGAGACGACGCTGACGACTCGAGCTTCCGAGTCGGACGTGGCGAACGAGGGGAACGTCGCAGTGGTGTTAACGAATGGTCCGATGTCGGCATCATAGATCTTCGAGTTTCAATAACCTTCGAACGACGTTGTCTCTATAGAGGCGAAGATACTTCAGTCAGACTGCAAAGGTGGTAGAGAAGGTGAAGGACGCCAGCTCACCAAACCCTGAATTTATACGAATCGGGATCTTCAGAGAAGCATGTTCGCGTAGCCGACGGGTATTTTATGAATAGATTGCTAAGGTAAAAAGAAGAGTATCCTACTGTCCAGAACGATAATACAGAATTTATAGCTTCAGATAAGTATAACAAGGCAGATAGATAAAAAAGCAGCGAACAGCTATCCTTACTGTAAAGAAAACAATACATACATGTCATTCGGGGTATATCATCTACACGCCCTTTCACATTCCACCAACATATCCACAACCCGATCTCTAGCATCTTCTAATGCAGCGTCCTCAGTGCTTTCGAATACGCTGGAACCAAGAGCACGTCTTAGCGACAAGTGAAGCTTGGTATCATGTCGACTGGGACTGGGTGGAGGACTGAGCAATATCGAAACCGAGGATCCACTACAAGGGCCCATTATCGATGACGAGAAGATTCGACGATAAAGCACAAGAGCACTGAACAACGATAGGATCTCGCTTTCCACGCTCTCTTCAACATCGTCATCCTCGCTCTCACTCAGATCCAATTCGCACGTCCCCATGGTCCAGATACTTTCCAGCATCTCTCCCATCTCGGCAAGCTTGCCACCCAATGAGCGTGCAGCATCGATAGTCACCCTAACCCGACGTTCTTCTTCCTCCTCTTCCGTCACGGATTTGGCAACATCTATGACAGAAACAGAGTCATCCTCCAGCTCGTAAGCGCTATCGCTTGAGAGTATGGCCTTGACGAAAGCCTTTTTGAGATGATCTCTCATTCGTCGTTTGACAAGAGTGCAAGCGAGAACGCCAATAGGTGAATAACGTGTGCGTTCAAGAGGTGATGCAGGTGACTCTTCAAGGGACTTGATCGCTTCATCGACCTCCATCGTCTCCAGTACCAAGCGCTCATGGGGCCGAATCAAGACGCCCTCCTGAACACCACTGTAGCCTTTACGAGCACGAGCAGCCTGCCAGATGGCCTTAGCATGCTGACGGGCGAACCTTGCTACTGGGTAAAGGACGAGCGCGAGAGTCGACAAATCGGCTGCGCTAGCAGTAAACCACGACAAATGTGCGCGGATGTGCCACCAGGTCAAGGCTCGGTTGAGTGCGCTAGATTCGCCTAGGAAAGAAGGGTCAATGAGGGTGAATCACACTTGTATAAATATATAATCTTACCTCCAAGGACGCATAGTTCTCCTAATCGTACCCAAGCACTTTGCTCGAGACCTTTTTGCTGATAGGTGAAGTTCTCTTTTTGACCTTTACCGACGAGCCTCTGGAGAGAGCTGAGCACGCCAACTTCGCTACCAAGAGCATTACGTAGCTCATTAGCTTCGTCTGCAGATCCTCGTTTCGACAAGGCTTCACGCAAGGCGACCGACCGCGTCCTGAGTGCCTGTGAATCTGAACGTGACCGAGCTCGTTGCCGATACGTAGTCGATAGCGAGGAAAGATAGGAGAAGGAGAAGTATTTCGTCGAAGGAACAGGTAACCATGGAAGCACGATGGAACAGAAGACAAGGGCGGAGACAAGTAGATGGAAGGCTTGGATTATTTCGTGCCATGTCCACCCACTGATTACCGGTTGGATCGGTACCGTGTCGTGTGTGAGAACTGTTCCTGTATGAGAGTGATTCGGAGGAGCATGAGTCGGCGTGGACGACGATGAAAATGGCGAGTTAAAGAAGGAGAACAAAGCAAACACGGCCAGTAGATACTGCGTCGAGGCCGGTTGTTGCTGCTGTGGTTGAATGGGCTGAGGAGCAGTCTGGAAGGTCAGAGTATGCTCTCCCGGATTAGCCATCACAACTGGTGTGACGGTTGGTTGTATCTTCCGCGGCCGTCCTCTCTTGCGCTTTTCCGGCATGATTACAGTGCCGTCCGGAAGAACCTGAGGTTGTGGAGGAGGAGCTGTGGAAGGCTTCCTCTCCTTGACTTCCTTCTTCGGCGGAGGAGAGATTTTTGGTTTCTTCCTCTTTCGACCACCATCCTCATCATCCTCATCGTCACCACTCTCGTCGTCGCTTGGTCCATCATCCATTTCTTCACCTTCTACCTCATCTTTCTCTGATCCACCGAACTTGGCTCGCCACTCACGTTCCCACTCTCTCAAGAGAGCTGGGCCACCGACGAGGCCGCTTATCAGTTGCTTTAGACCGTCTTGCTCCCTCTTCAGCCGCATTTCTCGCTTCTTGAGGACACTGTCGTAGGCAAAATTAGCGCAGCACTAAATCAAGTCCAAGTAAACCTACCGGATATATTCCACTGCTTTCCCAAGGACATTCGCCTTGCTGCACTTGCGTGCAACTTTGACACCATCTACAAAGCCTCTCTCATCGATGACATCAACAACGTCGGTGCCATCTTCATACTCTTTCTTGACTTTGGTACCATACTGAACTGCCTTCCCCAGCGTCGAGTTCTTGCCCTTCTTGCCTCCACCACCGACACCGGTTCCCTCTTTGTCCTCCAAAACCCTCAAAGCAGGAACGGCCATGCGCAGGCTTGTGATGCGAGCGTTCAAGTTGGTACGGTATCTCCGCTCTATAGTCGTATGGCTGGTCTTTGGTCGACTAATGACCCCCATAGACGGCTGCTGAATAAGTTGAGGGTGCATAGGAGCAGACGTGTTGACCGCCATCTGCACTGAGGGCGGTGGTGTGGTAGGCGGCGGTGTTGACGGGGCAGAGGAAGTAGCTGATGACGATGAAGGGTATAAGGATGGGGATGGTGCCTGCATAGACATAAAGCTCTGCGATGGTGAAGTAAATGTAGCGGCTGGGGAAGACATGGGGCTTCCTGAAATGACTGAGTGTTGTGGAGACATGGTGCCTAGATGCATTATTGAGTCAGCAATACAATGGGTTCATCACAACACATTTACTTACCGTTACTTGCAACTTTTTGCATGTGAGCATCCATCGGGACAGCAAGTGTTACGCCAGCAGATTCACGAACTCGTCGGGCGAGTTCTGCCGCAGGGTCATTGAGCTGGCTCTCTTGAGCCTGGAACTGATTTAGCACCTGTCCCGGTACTACTGGGCTGATTATTGGAGAAAACGAAGCGCCAGACGATGATCCTGACGAAGTGATGCTGAGCTTTCTTTCTCGTTGTGGAGTAAGGTCATTGATGTTGAGAGTGGAAGGTCCATCAGGTTGGAATGTGAAAGGGAAGTATTGACCAGGCAGCAGCTCATTGACCGCAATGCCTTCGTGTCCGAAGTGGAGAGTATTAGGGTCTATGACCATGGAGTTGACAAAATCCATATCGTTTCCAATGGACATGCTAAAGTCCATTCCTTCCACTTTCCCATTAATCCCCGACTCCGCTGCAGAGGGCCATAATGCTGATAGCTGCGACCAGTCTGGGGGACTACCTTCTCCCGACGAATCGTCCATGGACGAATCGCTGCCCTGAGAAGTATTGTGTAGCCAGAGGTTAAGAGGGTCTGATGGATCCAAGCCAAGGTCGGTGTCGTTGGAAAGCTGGGGAGATTCTGAGGCCGTATTTCGACTCTTCGCGGATTCTGAGCTCATCGTCGGTGTCGGCGACGAGGCAGAGAAGGACATGGTGGTGGTAAGAGTAGAAAATGCAGCTTGCCTGTAAAGTACCGCCTGGAGTAGAAAAGTGGCCTGATTCTTCGTTCATCCCCACGTGGTAATTTACCAAAATAGGCAATCAATCAAGACGCGTCCCCGAGTCTCCCGGCATCGATATCCGCAGTCTGTACAGGCCTCCTGTTATATGTATCGTACGACATGCGAATACATATCTCAAATATGGGTGGCTCGATGGGACGACAGCTTATATTATTCATGATAAAACAATAGCAAAAGCAAATCAGACGATAGATTATTCGTTCGAATCGTTCATTGAGTCATTCGTTTGCATTGTTCGCATACTATAGATGTAATGGATGTAACCCTTCAAATACTCGAGAACCAGGAATAATTATGCATTCCACAACACCCCACTATTAAACGCCTGCCGCACTTGCGAGCGCAGCGAAGTTTGGCGAACCTGTGAACAGTATAAAAATCAGAACGTAGTGCTGTTAAAAAAATCGAACTTACCCAAACCAGTGACAGGGTCCCCTGTATTTTGCAATTCATCAGTACACAGAAGATGAGAAGAACTCTTAAGACTTACACCCAGCGCGTGCAGGGAATCCATTGGTTCCGCACCCAGGGTTGTTTCCAGTCGTGATGTCGAAGAATGCTCCGGGGTTTGCGTACAGGCTACAAATATGCCATCAACATCATTTACGGCCCGACTCAAGAAAAAAAAACTCACAAGGGATTCAAGAATCCCAAAACCGGTTTCCCGGCAGCAATCAGCCTGTCATTAATCAAGGCAACTACACTGGCGAAAATCGGACTAGAAGCGCTAGTACCCGCAACCAGACCCGCTCGTCCACCGACGACGATTTCGATGTTATCGCCCTGTGCAGAGACATCTGGGAACGCACGTCCAGCTGCATTGAATCTGCCGCTGTTGAGGTTGCCGATAGCGCTGAGGTAGCTGCTCACTGCACTAGCCTGATACGAAGGACGAGCGAAGACGTTTGAGAAACCACCAGAAGAGAACGACGAAGCAGTTTCAGTAACACCCTCAACGGAGCCAACAGCAGTGTGGAATGGGCAACCACCAGGGAAGGCGGGGACGAAAGTTGTGCATGACTGGGATTGACCTCCGGAGACACCACCATCACCTGAACCGCGTTGAATATCAGGATGGCGGAGAATTACAATGGGTATACACACCGGATGCAAACAAGATAGATACACCACGAGCACCCAATGTCATGTAAGCATTACATAGACGGGTAGCAAGGGTTGATCCGAGATCTCTTTCGTCGAAGCCATACGAGGTCGTCAATACCTGGAAATCGAGATTAAAGCAAAGTCAAGAGAGAATATATATATGCAAACCTGAGGAGGTGCACTTTGGCCATTCAAAAAGTTGATAATATCCAGGAAGCCGGAAACACCATCTTGATTATTCTCTCCCACGGAGATAAATGTGGTGGGTACTCCGCTAGCCACGCCGACGGTATATTGGATATCAAGGTTCTAGAATACCAGAATCGGACACTTCGAAAGGGAAGAATGACAGAAGCAACCTACAGCTTCGATACCAGCTTGGTTTGCGCCCTGAGAGTTCTGGCCGCCGTCGAGGGTCTGCAGCGTGAACGTTGTCGTACTGGGGAGATCGGGCCGCAAGTTAACCAAGAACGTCCTCAGATCGGCATTCTGAATACAGAAATAAGCTATTAATGTAGGACAATCTTGATAAGACACTCACGTTCGCAAATTGCTCAATGAATCCAGATACACCCAGTTTATTCGACGATTGTGTAGCACGAGTGGCCGGGATACCATACAAGGACTGTAGGCATGAAGGTGTTACAACCGAGTTACAAGACGATGGTGCACCGAGCGCTCTCTCTTCTAGCGTTTCGTTAGATGGGAATGTGATGGGGAAGGTTATCTTGGGAACGGCTCTCAGGCTTTTGACGAATGTAGTCGTGGGATGCACGAGATCGATATGATCCTTGAGATCCACGGGAATAGAGTATTCCAGTGTACGGATCATTTGCTCGCCGCTGGCTTCGTGAACGAATGACTCGAAGGAGGTATCAAGAAGGGTATCGGCAGTTTGAATAGGAACGGTGAAGGAGATCCAGTCGTTGAAAGGACCCGTAGTGGTGATAGCGTCGGCCGAGATACCACTCGCAGTGAGCCAGTTGGTGACGGCGGTGACGGAATCCTGAGATGGCCCAGCGAATGCTTTGACCTCAACAACCAGACTTAGTCCAAGAGAGATATTATGCCAATCATTGATAGCTCACCTCATCAAGACTTAGATGTTGGCCATACAGGGCGTTACCTGGCGTACTGACATCGAACAAAGCCTTCTCCAACCCATCGATGTCCTGAGGTACGAGAGCGATACGGAGATCAATGGTACCAGTACTGGGCTTGCCCACGCGAGCAAATCCTGGAGGTGCAGTGCGTTGCTCGTGAACAGCCATCTGCGGCTTGAGGCCCGCAGGCGACCCGCTAACGAGAAGAGCGGCTGAGATGATTGAGAGGAAGCTGAGCATGGCTAACGCGAACTCCTCTGGGTCCCACCAATGGAATGGTGAGGATCTACGTGCATCTTTCAGCCTTTATAGGTCTTGTCCATGTAGAACCACCTGGAGATAAGAAACAAGAGGCTGTCAGCTTCGGAGACGATAAGAGAAGAACTTGGTGAACATACGTAGTGGATGCCGGAGCTTTCGAAAGAACATGTGAGGCGTGCCATTCTACAGTCGTGCGAGAAGGAATCCTGCAGAGACACATATGTTATGATACGTTCAATCCCCACGGATATGAGAATTTCACACTCACTTTACAGTTGGAATTAGAGTACCATCTCGGTGAGTCGCGTATGCATTTCGAGCAGATCCCACACGAATATATTGTCAGCATGGACATGAGAGAACGTCTCCATGCATGGATAGGTGCTAATTTTAGCTGTTTTTCTTCTCATGGCTGGGAGGCGACAGATACAAAATCCAAAAATGCATCACACTATCGCCCAGTGTAGCTTTCTCGGGCCAGGTACTGTCAGTGTTTAACGGAACCCGAGATGGCCATTGTATACACCACAAGTTGCGGTCGAGGTAGAATTTGCAACTTGACAATGACGCGGTCATCGAGAGTTCTGACTCCATGTTCCTGGGGGTAGCGCAATACGTGACATCGTAGGAGAGTTACTTCGGAAGAATCTTCCAGAGGTGCTCGTCGTCGGGGAAAAGAAGTGCGTACAAGTGAATTTCTGCGAGTTTGCCATGGTCAAAGTCTGAGAGTCCGAGGTGAAGAGAAAAGATATCACGTGTATGTGAGCGGATTTGTCTGTCACAGTAAGTCACACTGTGACTTGAACTTAGACGCTGCCTAGCGCTGCCTCGACTCCGAGCTCCCAAGGCCTTTTCTTCTGCTATGTCCAAGACGACCTCCCATATCGGACGTCCGGCGTGTTAATCTACTACGGATGAACAGGCGAGTAGTGGGCCTCTATCAGAATAGAAGGCTACCACGCTCGAATTAGAGGCAAGGCAAAAGCAAGGATCATTTTGCGCACGGCAGAGCACAGCTGGGGAGATGTGGGGGGATCCCATTGATTAGGATATAGGTATGTTGCTGTTATAATCCACTAGTAATATCAAGGCTTGACGAGACCAGAACAACGAATAGTGGGCTCAAATCAGTTGTCATTCGTATCTCAACGTACATATCTTCACCAATTACATCAAGTACTTCGCAATCTCGATTCTCATCGATTTCACACTTCGTGCATTAACCAATGCTCTATCAGCGTACTAGATATGCTCACCGTGTTGCTTAGCGAAAAAAGAATACCGCGTTATCAAACACCCAGTCCCCAGCAGATTGCTGGCCTGTTGAGTGGGGTGACAAAGCTGCCAAGGCAGAGCCCATACACTCTGGCAACGTATCGTGCTGACAGAAATCTCCTGCAGCGTAACTTTGCAGTCTTATTCACCATCTCGTCGCAGAGATGAACCGCAAGCGAAAGTTCGGCCCACGTTCGGCCCAATGAAATTCCATGACGCAGACATAACCCCGAACCCTCTGCTTGACGCGCCTCATGCTGCGTGCAGAACAATGTTCCCAGCGATTCTCTCTGTTTCCTTGCCGTTCTAGTTCAACATGGATGATTAATGCAGATTCTAGGGCTCAGCACAACCCACACCGGCTGTCAACTATTCCGGTGGTTACTCAGCCCATGGAATGATGTGGTATATAAGGCCCATTTCGGTAGGTACCTCTACACCAACCGTTTGCAGAACTCTTCAGGTCTCACACGATGTCTAGCGAAACTGTCCCAAAACTGTTCCATCCGATCAAAGTCGGCAACCTCTCCCTTCAACATCGCGTTGTTTTCGCCCCGTGTACGCGTTTCCGATGCGATGAAAAACACGTCCCTCTTCCGCATGTACCAGAGTACTACGACCAGCGTTCGAGGATCCCCGGGAGCCTCCTCATTAGCGAAGCTACTTTCATCCATGCCAAAGCTGGTGGGTATCCCAACGCCCCAGGAATTTGGAGCGATGACCAGATCGCTGCCTGGAAGAAGGTACGTATTCCACTATTGAATACAATTACCGTTTAGACTAACCTCTCTCCTAGGTCACCGACAGAGTACACGCCAACGGATCGTACATCTATTTGCAGGTATGCCTCTCTTTCGTCTTTTCTTCTTCCTTCCCTGACGTCCACACCTTAGCTCTGGGCTATTGGCCGACAAGCCATGCACGAGGTACTCAAAAAGGAAGACCCATCGCTGGAATACACTGCACCTTCCGCCATTGGTCTGGCCGAGTATGGACCACCCAACCCTCGTCCTCTCACCATCGACGAGATTCACGAATTCATCGGATACTATGCCACTGCTGCCGACAACGCCGTAAACAAGGCTGGCTTCGATGGTGTCGAGATCCACGGTGCCAATGGATACCTCATCGACCAATTCCTCCAGGACGTATCCAACAAGCGTACCGACGAGTATGGCGGAAGTATCGAGAAGCGAGCAAGATTCGCGTTGGAGGTCGTCGATGCTGTTACCAAGGTTGTCGGAGAGAAGAGGACTGGGTTGAGGTTGAGTCCTTGGGGAACCTACGGAGGTGTGTATCTTTCTCTTGTGCCTGTGCTTGGACTGACATGAACCGGCACCTAGATATGCGTATGAAAGAGCCCAAACCCCAATTTGCCTACCTCGTCGAAAAGCTCGTCGAGCGCCACCCTGATCTTGCATACCTCCACGTTGTCGAACCTCGTGCCGACGGTTTGCAGAGTGTCGAAGTGGTTCCCGAAGGCTTCGAGAACGACTTTATACGCAAAATCTGGAAACCTCGTCCTTTCATCAGTGCTGGTGGACATAATCGTGACACTGCCATCGAGTACGCGGAGAAGAACGATGATTTGATTGCGTTTGGAAGGTTCTACATGGCTAATGTGAGTACTTCTAGCTTGTGCCTTGTGCTAAGGAAATGGCTGATAATGGTGTTCTTGTAGCCTGACCTTCCGTACCGTCTCAGACATAATATCCCTTTAACCAAGGGCGATAGATCACTGTACTACGTCTATGGTAGTACAGACCCTCATGGTTACACCGATTATCCTTTCGCCAAGGAACAATATCCCGATCTGTGTCCTAAAGAGAACTAGAGATGATTACAAGAACTTTGAAGTATAATACCGGTCGTTATAATCCTGTACTGTATCTTCGCACGTGTAGCATTTGAGTCAAAATCAATCCATCATTCATGTATCCTCTCGCGTACGCGTACTTTTCTCATTCTCCATAAGAGTACCTAATCCTATTTCGAAGCGTGTTTTTATACATTACCAAGTAGTAGTACTCATAGCAGCGTTCGCGCCGTTCAGGCCGATGTGTCGCCGCCTCCAATTACACTCTGCCATTCCATTAGGTATAGTACATTGAACACTAGGATCTAGATCTACGGGCGAATAAATCCATTCAAGCTCCTATAGACGAGCTGCTCTTTCTCCAAGACTGTCCAATGTTCGACAAGATCCAAGTCGTCGTGACTGAGATACTTTAAAGACGCCACATTTGTAATGCCCTGCTCCTGAAGGATGATGAGAAGCTTGTCCTCGAAGACCTTGTCCACGCTACAGTCAGGAAAAGTCGTCCCAGCTTCGAAGAAAGGGTGAGGTACAGAAACATGCGGATCTTGAAGCCAGTCCATTACAGCTCTTCTCAAGTCAGTCATGATAAGAAGAACCGGGATAGATATCTTTGGCTTTGGGACTGAAAGGTATTCTTTCAAGAAAACAAATCGAGTAAGGTGCTTCAGGTCGGAGACTCGTGGTACAGCTTGCAAAAACATTTGAACGCGCTTGTGCACATGATAGTCCTTGAACCATTGCGCGAGACTTGGAACGCTAGGCGGGCGTACACAGTAGTCGATGGGCATCAACCTCGGATACGCCACTGCAAAGGTGGTAAGTAATGGCCACTATTGCGGAATTGAACAACACACCGTCGGCAGTTGACATCTTTTCACTGACTTCCTTGTAGTGCTTGTTGAGCTCTTGCTGTGAGACATGGTTGACATCTTCCAGACTTTTATACAGGTTTCCGCTGTTCCTAAGATACCCTTTCGCGGAAAGATCGTAGCCGCTGAAGAAGGGTGATGAGTATCATGAAAGATGGAAGGTCTACGCAAATATCGTACACATGCAGGAGGTTTTTCATTGCCCGGTTATGTGCTTCCGAGTCATGATCGTTCTCGGGGTCATGAAACGGTTTCTTGAGTTCCGCTTGCGCCTCGCTAACTTTCCTTTCTGCGTCCTTCCAGTGCTTCAAGGACTCTCGTGAATCAAATGAAGTAGGCTAAAAAGGTTATGACGATGATTGAAGTCAATAAGTCTTTCAACTCACCTCCACATCTAAAGGCGGCTTCTCACTTGGCTCCTTAAAATCTCTCCTCAGGTATTCAGAGGAGTGGACGCTGGCAATCTCCTATTTATTCGTTGCGTCAGATACCATGATTATACAGTATACTCAAAACCTCACCTGATCGTCATCGCTTAATTGTCTAATCCTCTTGAGGGAGGCTAAGTAACTCTCAAGAACCAGCGTGAACACAAGATTGATCACTGTTAAATACTAGTTATAAACAAAAACTCATCGATAGTCCAAACACTTACGATACGTCAAAGAAGGAATCCTACGTTCATGGTTATCAACATCGATCTTGATATTGGCTACAAACCCGAATCGAGGTCCTTGGCGAAGAGAGAGTATAAAATACTCCTCGCTATCTGTTAAAATACCATAGACGGGTATATGGAGGCGCTTTTGTTGGTTCTCCTCAAAGGCGACTGTATAAGCGTCAGTATCCCAACATCCAACACACATACTCCATAGACTCGTACCGAGCATCGAGGCCATCAGTTGTGCGAGGCCAAGAATAGGGTCAAGACGTCCTCTCAATGGCAATTCGAACAGGACGACCGTCGTGCCGCCGATAGTCTCCACCTGTAAAAGTTGTTAATACTTCGTCCACATTATACGTCGATGTAATTTCACCTCCACATCTACATAGACCGTAGCATCTTCAATCGGGTTTTCGACTTCTTCAGGTACCACCGCGATAGCTCCACCAAAGAAACCGACCAAAGGGATAATAAACTAACGGTTCTAAATGAGTAACGGACAACAATCGTGAATGGATGGGACTTTACCGCATCGATAACCATGCGTTTCGTACACCCAATCAGCGCCTCTCGCACTCTATTACACAGATCCAACAAGACCGTCTTGGGTAAGAGACAACATGACGTGAGCTCTCGAACATCATCGTCGAATCTGAATTCAGCTTCTTTTAGGTCCTTTGGCTGGGGAGGAAGCGTTTCACAACGTTCCTTCAAGGTGAGCCACGAGACTGGCACTGGCGTTACTTTTGAACGGACTATGGCCGAGATTACGGTGTTGATTTTGCGGGAAGAGTGGAGTGTCTTCTTGGAGCTAATGAGTTTTGAGCACTAGGCTGAGCGAGATAGCTGACGTACCTTATCCTTTCCTTGGGGCGTAGCTTCCTGATAGCAATGCTACAGTCAACCCTTCAAACTCCACTCAGTCGAACTCGAGGTGCTTACAATCCTTTGGCGCTTTGGGCTGGAACACTGCTGTTCTTCTTGGTCCTAGTGCGAATAAGGGGTTAGCTTTAACAATCGCGAAACTAAGAGCTGAGCTGGTTACCGTTGTGTGTTTAAGCGTCATTAGTATAAGAATAGGTTGTGAATACGATAGAAATTAGAATATAGGGCTGAATACGCGATAGGGATGAGGATGATGATGAGAGCTGGAAAAGAAAGCCGCGTTGCGCGTTTGATACTGAAGCCTGCCCTAAAGTGGACATTGCAACTCGAGTCTCGGATTCGTTCAATAACAACCAACTTGACAGATTATAGGTACTCCCTTACTACAAAACGATAATCCAAACACAACCTATTCGTCCCCGAACACCAAGCAACATCATTCAACACTCTCTCCTTCCGCTTCTTCAGAATCACACCCTCACCCTGGGCCTCAATACCGTGACACATCTCACTATACAACACCCCCACCTCAACCGGAACCACAAACCTCTCCCTCCCGTCGTATAGCAAATAATCCCCACGACCAAAAGCGCGGTGTCAATGTAGGATGTGGAGCGCTATTGGTATGAGCATTTCGTAAGTTGAGGGTTTGAAGTTGTCGTCAAGTCGAAAGGTTGGTATGAAAGTATTGAGAGAGAGAGAGAGAGAGAGAGAGAGAGCTGCCTCCAAAGAAGGCAAAATCCCAATATCCAAACTCACAAGCCGCCTCCCAATTCTTCAACCGAGCCACAGTAGCTTCAAATCGGCCAACGAGGTTGCGGAGACGAGGAAAGGTAGAGAGCGGAGATGGTCGACATCAAGCGATTGTAGCTGTTCCATGACACACTGGCATTTCGTGTCGGCGCCAAGACCTGCCTACACACCAACGACTTGAGCTGAGGAAACTCGTTGGGCGAGGTAAAGCAGACTGTAGATGAGTAACTGCAGCGAAACTGCGGACATGAACAGACAAGGCGCGTGAAAGAAACCGAGAGACATGACCAGGCGTTTGATGACAATGAACTTGACTCCACCGCGGGTACTACTCGCTGAAGAACTGTTCAATGATATCGAGGTCGATGATGAGCTTCTCTATCCTGGCGAGGTGGACGAGCTGTGTCGAGGGAACAGTGAATCCATAAGCGAACATACGAGGTCGGGTGAAACGAGAGAGGTATATTTGACGATACGGCGTCTTTGGTAGGCGTATTGCGATTGGAATAGAGCGTTTTTGATGATCTTTTCGACAAGTTCTGGAGGTAATGGCGGGGAAGACATGAGAGATCCAGTGAGAGAATTGGAAAAACTGGGTAACTGTTGCTCAACGTCATTAAAAATTGGCTTTAGCAAGATCGTATTCCTCTAGCTTTCCAGCTTGAACGTTTGAACAAGGGCTTTCCGAATGTTCTTCGTCCTGCACTCTTGAAGAATTCCAAAGTGCTACGGGATGAGAAGATGAGAAGACACCTGAGCGCGAAATAAACATAGGACATACGGATGTAAAGTCTTTTCAATCTCCTTTATTGTCTTGAGCCTGCGTATCCCTATAACCTTTGACCGAGAACGTTCCAAAAGACCGGGAATAGCATTGAGGAGAGACGGCGAACGGAGGACTTGACGACGCGATCATGATGGTGAGAGAGAGAGAAACAGCAGGTACTCGTCTCACCACCACTATGGGCATCGGCATTCTACTTTGCATCGCACCTTACAAGCCGGTATTGACACTAACCACTGATATGGAAACATGTGTGTACTCGTTCATGAATTCGCTGAGATCTACCGGTTCTAATTTTCGATTGCTCTAGCCTGTGGGTTTACTATTACCGACTAGCTCCCCAGTGGGCAATACGGCACACGTAGATGAACTCCTTCCATGGTTGAAGCGACACAAAGGAGACACGCAAAGACCCCTTGCTTCTACGAAGAATGCAACGCACAATTCACCTTCTGATAGAAGGGTAGGCGCCGCACAAACTCTGGCAGTGCTAGTGGATTCTCGAGCAGCCCCTCACCCGTTCCCTATTCATCTTGATACCCACGTAACGGGCGTAAAAACAGAGTCGACCTCCTCTCCTCGGAGATTCACAGGTCCTCATTCTAACCGGTATCCGCATGCGGCGTTCTTCCGGTGTACAAACAACAACTCCGCCATGTGGCAATTTATGTTTTCGACACAAACGACGACACGGACATCTAGGCTTGTAACAAACTACTATGCAATCGCTGACAAAAAATCTACGCACAGTCACTACAAAAGTCTGAGTGATTCTGAAATATTTGACTAGCGGGCTCCTGACTCAATTTTCTTCAACAGGAGCTACTACTGAGCGCCTGATATATGAACCAATGGCTTTCCTCAAGAACCCCCCATGACCATGCATTCTTCCCAACTACCTCTTGACATTGTCGAAAAAATCATCAAAGATCACATCGCTCCCAAACCACCCTCACACCGCTTCATGAATCGTCGAACCATCAATTCCTGCTCACTCGTTTCGCGCTTATGGCTTTACGCCGCGAGGCCACATCTCTTCTTCGATTACAGCCTTATAGTTCCCAGAAACGACCATAGACTCGAGTCGCTCAAAGCCCTCTATCAATCTCCTCTGTGCACACTACATCTAGCCAGGATAGAGACTCTCGCCATAGATCCGAGTCTGGGCGAGACAGCTTGCCTCGCACCCTTCCTCGAATGGTACACATCAACTATCCCAGAGAGCCGCGCAAAGTTACATTCAATAACCATCGATACAGTAAAAACCTCACTTGTGGCACTATTTCGCGAACGAGTCCCCAGTGAACAACTATCCAAATACGCTAGTGGCCCCGCACTGACAGGAGTAACACATCTACACCTCAACGCGGTCTACTTTCAGGCTTGTAGTAACGTCATAGAGCTCTTCCGCTCGTTTCCCCAACTCAAGTCATTGGTCTTTACGAGCATCATTGCGTATCCTCGACAAGTTGAACTTGCAAGTCAGAGTCCTGGCGTTAACGTTAACGTCAACATGGGACAGCTCCAAACCATCGAACTCGACGATGACTCCTTTCTATACCTACACCCCCACATCACCTTTCCATCCCTCCGTCGACTAGTCTACACCGAACATCGAAAACGATTCGTGGACCCACCGGATACTCGTCGTTCCTTGAAAAATTTGGGTGATCTGCTACAAGTTATGGGTCAGCAACTTGAGATCTTGGAGCTTACTATCAAATTACGTGCTAATAACTGTGTTTGTGAGTCATCCACATACATACATACATACATTCTACTCACTCTCCACATATACAGCCGACTCTCAAATCTCCAAATTCCTCGACCTATCCACAAAAACACCACTCCTCCAAACTCTCCGATTAGAGATCGATCACAAGTTTCTCTTCCCAGCTCTTTCCTTCAGCCGTCCTCATCCTACACTCACATCAATCACACTAACCAGAGGAGACGTCGATTGGGGTATCTGCGATACCATACTCCATAAATCCGCACCGGGACTTACACATTTGTCAATCTTCGTTATCGTACGCACGAGTAGGCTGGAGATTCATGATAAGCATGGGTATAATCCGGAAACGATGGATCCGGAGATTGTGTTGCGTAAAAAACGTGCTTTGAAGGATATACAGAAACAGATGCCTTGGAGTGTGAAAAGAGGTGTTGGGTTATGTCCAGAGTATTATTTCTTATTGATGCCGATGAAGAGAGAGCGGTTGTTGGGGTATTAGGGTAGGAGTGTATGTACATCCTGATCCTGGGTATCAACTACTCTATTCCCTACTCTCTTCTAGCAAATTCAATATACCGAACAGCCGAATTGAAATCCACTTGGCCTATAGTCGCTATTAGGCGTTAGAGCATTGAATATGTTACAACGCAACTTGAACTCACCGAGCTCGTTTCGTTCCTGGTGATCCTGCCGTTCGTTAGGGTACACACGATTCCGCGTCCTTCGGTAAACCCCCAACGACTCTACATCTACATCTATATCTTCATCCAGAAAGTCTTTATCGTGGACATACAACTCCTCCTCCATCAGCTCGACGTGTTTGGGTGAAGGTGTACGCCCGAGCTTTAATTTGGGATGCTAAGTAGTAAGAGACCATCGATAAGCAAAAACAACCCAAAGCTCAAAAGACATAGACGTACCGTGACCCAACCAGAGTATTTACGTACAATAGCCGCCAGAGGCCGCGGTCCCGTATGTCGATTTCTCGTAGGAGATGTCGTACTCGAGGAAGCCGAAGTGGTATCTCTTCCAGCGACGCACAACAACAAATACGAATGTAGATTCCGTCGATTAAGGAGCGGTGCCCAGTTGGCTAAACATTCTTTCATCCCCATCCCCAAACCCAGACCCGGACCCAGATTCTCTACTAGAATCCTATCAAACTCCACATGCGCACCAAAACCTCCACCGAAAACCCCCGAAGACAACCCCCTCACCAGCACCCTCTCATCAAACTGCGTAAACAGTACCTCAACTCTAAAATCCCGCATACGTCTCGCGAATTCCTTCAATTCGGTTTTGACGTGGAAGAAGAGAGAGCCGAAGATGTCTGCTTCTTCGTTGGAGATGGACCATTCTCGTAGGGGGTTTGAGGTGCCGATGTATTTGCCTGAGGAGAAGAGGAGGCTGAAGAAGCAAATCAGAGAAGAAAGAAGTCGGAGAAGGAAGCGAGGAAGGCCAACGTACCGATTAACCTCACTAAAAACCCTTTTACACCTCCTCCTATCTAAACCCAACGCAAAAGGCAGGAGTACACCAGAATCGCGATACACCTGGAACGCTAGGCGATGGCTTGGTTGGAGTTTTGATAGGAATAGTTCCCAGGAATCCTTCGTTCCTTCGTCCTTGATACACCTTACCGCGTCATCTCGGTCCCATTTCGCGCTGAACATCTCTAGGAGCTGGCGGGGGCCAACGGCTGTTTGGATCGTAGATAGGCTGCTTTTTCCTTTCTCTTGAGCTCGTATGGGTAATGTCGCTCTAAACGACATCCCACTCCCTTCTTCTCCAACCCCTTCCCCTTCCCCAGACGCAGAACCATAAATATAATCAACGCAACTCCTCACATACCCCGCTTGTTGCGGTGTAAGAAACCTAGAATACAAAAGATGCGTCACGAGCTCGGCTGATTCGTCAATGGATGGTCCGGATGCGCAGAGTGTGTAGAGGATGACTAGGGATCGGTTTATATCTTCGCCGTGAGAAGAGGAGGAGTTGAAGAGAACGGTAACTCGACCGGGGTAGTCTTTAGGGAGAGAGTTGATGGTTTTGATTAGGGTGCGGATGGAGTTGGATGCTAAGAGTTTGATTTTAGTAGTTAGCGCGTTGAGGGAATAAGGAGCAAGGAAACGTACAGGTAAAACAGAGATTGAAATCTCGTTCGTGGTCGTGGGTGCCTTCGTTATGTTCAAGCCGGAGAAGGTCGATGGCGGGATAAGCGTGGGTTTTTTCTTCATCCGTGGAGGTAAACTCGGGCTCGCGGTTCTCGTGAACCCACGACGGTTGCCAGTCCGCATCAAGGTACGGATGGTTAGCGCAAATAGAGCTATGGTATGACCAGTGGTGTTTTTGACAGGTTTCGGAGCAGTACTGATCATTTGATATGGTTAGTTCCGAGAAGAGCGTTAACGGATGGGATGAGTGGCGTACCCGGATAAGATGACACTGAGCTCGATCGCGAGTTAGTAATAGTACGCGGAAGAACCAGAGAACGCCAACACACCTTTGGACAACTAAACACACCTCTCTTCGTACACCTCCGTTGTCGAGTACGAGATCCACGTACGTGTACTTGATTCCCACAAAGTAATTCGGATATCGTCTCGCCTCCCACGTCAGATCCGAGCCCGTAGGACATCAAGGATTCTAGGGAGAGTAGACGTGGTCTTGGAGTACGAGACTCGAAATCAAAGTTGACGATTTGGGGTACGCCATTGGAGAGGCTGTTACGTTTTAGGGATTTGAAGCGGCTGAGGAGGCGGAGGCTTGGGGAGCGTTGGAGGTCGGAGGTAGAGGTGGGCATAACATTTCGGATAGTGTAGAGATGCCTTTATATGTGGGTAAGGGAAGAATGCGGCATGCGGATACCGGTTAGAATGAGGACCTGTGAATCTCCGAGGAGAGGAGGTTGACGCCAGTTACGTGGGTATCACGATGAATAGGGAACGGGAATCCACTACTTAGCACTGCCAGAGTTTGTGCGGCGCCTAGCCTTCTGTCAGAAGGCGAATTGTACGTTGCATTCCTCGTAGAAGCTGGGTGTCTCCTTTGTGTCGCTTCTGCCATGGAAGATGTTCATCCTAGGGAGCTAGTCGGTAATAGTAAACCTAGAGCTATCGAATTAGAACCGGTTAATCAGTGAATCTGAAATTTAAAGAGTACACACAGTTTTCCATATCAGTGGTTAGCGTCAATACCGGCTTTGCAAAGTAGAATGAAGATGCCCATAGTGGTGGTGAGACGAGTACTTGCATGGTGATGTTTCTCTCTCACACACCATCATGATCGCGTCGTCCAGTCCTCCATTTGCCGTCTCTTCAACGCTATTCCCGTGTCGGTCAAAGGTTATATTAATAAGGGTACGTGGGCTCAGGAAAGTTGAAGAGACTTTACATCTGTAAGTGCTCTGTTTATTTCGCGCTCTCATGCCATATCGCTTTAGAATTTTTCAAGATTACAAAACCAAGAACTCCTTGTTCAAACGTTTAAGCCATCAAGCTAGAGGAATATAATCTTGCTCGAAGCACGCAGAGTCCAGACATAGAAACCCAGCGATCCCTTCAGAATCACGTCCTCCCCGTCATTGTCGACAAAATCATCAAAATTGCTCTAACACGCCAACCAAACTCATCTCCTGGTTTCACTGTTCCCTCGACACAAGAGAGCTTCGAAGATACAATAGCACATCGCCAGGATAGAGAAGCTCCCGAGTAAACGACCTCGATGGTTCACGTCGAGTGCTCTCAAATACAATGTCATCAAATACCTGGACGTTTCCTTCACTCAGCGAGATGGAGCTCCTCAACTCAAGTCGTCGGTGTGTAGGCAGCGGACGGAGTTCGGGGACGAATAGGCTGTGTTTGGAAGGCTGATTGTTTTGTATGCAATAAGGGAGTACCTGTCACCGGGGGCAAATGTTTGACCGCCTAGGGGCTAGGCGTTGCGGAGTCGCCCACCGCATGTTTTCGTATCAATAGATAATCAGCTTGTTTGTTTGTCGTACGCGGGAAGGCCCGGTTCCATTTTTGATCTTTTTGTAGTCTCCTGTAAGCAGACAGTATACCCTTCTTTGTGGTGAGGTGAGGGCGGGGTATACTGTCTGCTATCAAAAGTGTTCCGACCCGGGACCCCTCGCCCGAGACACACGTGATGCTCTCACGGCTCTCGACGCGCCCCCTATTTAGTTTTGAAAATATTGTATCGATAACATATCGACGTGTTTTTTCAAATAAATTCGTGTTTTTCTTATCCTTCTATGGTCTTCAAGTTCTCAACAGACACTGGGCATGAGTTATGTCGCAAAATCCTCAAGGATACGATTCAAGAGGAGCTGCATGATCCAAGCATGATCACCAGCTTGAGGTGATCACAAAGGTACTTGATGGAATCAATGTGCTTTCTCTGGTATACACGGGCGGGGGGAAGTCTGGGTACATCTACATGATACTGAAGATAATCCTCAAGCTTTTGGAGTGTCTAACTTTATGTCCTGAGGCCAGTTTCTGTAGTGATCCAATCATTGTGGTCGTCTGTCCCACAACAACTCTGGAGCACGATTTGGTTTGTGTTGATCTTGGCCTTTATTGGATTCAATTTATGATTTTATGGTTGTCTAGGCGCTCAAGGCATGTTCCCATTGGATGAGAGCACCCGTGTCTGTTGTTCCATTTGGCTTTAGGCATATTTGTATGTCCTTCGAATGGCAAGCTCTATCTGCCTCTTGTGACACCTTTTCCTCCACCAATTGAACAGCAAGAGATGTCAAACCCTGACGCACAGGTCTGATGTCAACCACAGGCAGCTCAAATGCGTACAGCCCAGCCACTTCATTGACGAGATTCTCTGAGATTCTGCCCGCAGGATTATTCAGCCACATATGTGTGACCTTTGACAGCCAAGATCCACCATCACGACCACCTAAAAACGCCGCTACACTTGCCACCTGTGTATTGGTGGCCGGGTGTTGATTCTTTCTCACATGGAAGCATAACTGCATTGCCATAAGACCAGTGTAATTCATGCTTGAGAAATCAGAAGAACTTGTCCTTCTTCTGTTGTGCTGCAGTGTACACGATCTCGTGCCGCTCAGTGTTGTTGCCTGGTGGAATAGGTACATCAACGAAAACACGGATGTCTCGAAAGGAGCGAACGTTAGGGGATAGCTGTGGATGCGACATGCATTCTTTGAGTGAAAATGGAAGAAGTGGTTGAATCTCAGGGGGAGATGGTGTAGATAGGGTGGGTTGGGGGGTTTTGTAGGCATAGATCTGTGAGGATAAGCTGCCGGGTGTCGAAGTACCAAACGTTGGCACAAACCCCAGTTGAGCGGCGAAAACAGGTACAGGCTTGCTCACAGGGATCGAGATAGGTATCTCTGACTTCTTTCGACGTTTTCGTGACAGGTTATGGGCCAGCTCTGAAGGTGGTTCATTTTGATCACTGTTAAGTGCTCTTTTGGCTCAAGCTCGAGCTTTGGCTGAGATTGGGGTATATGGGGTATTCGGAGCCGCTTCATGAACAAAGGAGAGTGGTGTGATGGATGAACGAGCATGTTCATGCTCTCTTTGGTGCTTGTTCTTAGACTTGGTAGGTGAATTGTGAACAGTGGAATGAATGAGTGGGACAGGTGTTTGGGACGGGTTTCGGGTTTGTGAAGTCGAGCTTAGTGTATTATGTTGTGAATACGATACAGAGAATGGGTCTAAAGAGGGTGGGGACATAGTTTAGGTGAAATAAATTAACGTGCGTCGGACGTCGAGGTGAAAAGAGAAGAAGCACGCGCAATCCGTTTTGGGAACAGTGTCCGTGGGAATGGGAAAAATCTCTCATCGAGGACCTCCCCGCTCCCACGCGCGTCTGATATCAGACTAGATACGATCACGTCAATCTAATCTACTTTGATCTACATAAGTATCACGCGTGGGTGGGGAGTGGGTGACCCAGCACCGCCTGGACTCCAGGCGGTCAAGCTTTTGCCCCCGGTGTGTAGTCTATCTATCAAGTTGGTTGTGTTGAATGAAATTCGAGACTAGAGTTATGGTTCCGCTTTAGGGCAGGCTTATCGTTCCCAGTCTCGCTCGACTATCACGTTCACGATCGCGTTCAACTGTTTCTGGAAGCTATACCACAAATCTCCGATCTTAAGCAACTCACCCGATTTGTTTTCTTGAAAGAATACTGTGCTGCCCATTGGCAGACTCCAGTTCTTCTGAGCTTTACGGGAACGGCTTCACGATGTTCCTGTACCTCACTCTTTTTTCAGAGCGGGGGGCGACGTTTCCGGATCGTAGCGTGGATGAGGTGTTCATGAGTAAGGGCAAGCTTTTGACTATCCTAATGTGTTGTACTTGGTGCTTGATGTATTGATGTATCAATGCCAGAGTGTAATTGAAGGCGGTAATAAGAACGGGGATTCTTGAGGATCGCAATCGGTTGAGGCTCGAGCCTGTCGAAGAAATTTGAGTCAGGAGTCTGCTAGTCGAACATTCCACGACCCCTGCGTAGAAGTTGCCAGCCGACTTGTGTCGAAAACATAACTTGCCACGTGGCGGAGTTGTTTGTACACCGAGGCTACACCGAGCCCATTGTGCTTTGCCTCGTCCATTGTCCGTTTACCTCACAATGCCACTGATCCCTGCATTGTTCTGCCTTGTGTATTCAACATATAAATTCAACAGAAAATGAAACGAAAAAAATCAGTTTCATTCTCTCTCAGATCTCAGCTTTCAATTCACGTCTCCCAACGCATCTGTTATCCGTCTAGCACGACTATTTCTTTTGTAGCCTTATATTCACGTCTTGTGAGTATCAACAATCTCTCATTTTCCTTGCTTTTTACTGATTTTTATTCACAGTTTACACGTCTCTATCGCAGCGCGAACCTAACGACCACCAAAAAATCATCATGTCCTCCAACACCGCTACTGCTACCGCAACCGTCATCGCTCTCATCGAATACCTCACCCAACCCCTCACAAACTCCAGCTACCCCCTCACCACCATCAGCATCCTCAAATCAACACTCTTCACCCACTTTGCCTACCTGCTCTCCAGCACCCCGGGGACACTAGCACCCTTCACACTAATCCTCTCCCCACACACCCTTCCCCCGGCTCCGATCCTCGCAGCATGCATGTCGAGCGGTATCAGCTGGGTCGAATGGATGAACTTCATCACGCGCATGAGTGGGGAGCTTAATGACAATGTGTTGGTGTTTGTCATGCAGGGTTCGATTAGGCTTGGGCAGGAGGTTGTTTGGTCTGCCGAAAGGATGAGTTTAGTCGCGGCTGAGGAGGCGCAATCACCGATGACGAACAGACTTAACACCCTGTTGGAGTCTGTTCGTGCGCGTCGCCAGACCACCACTTCCCCTTCTACTACCACACCCCAATTCATCGACGACTCGGATTCGGACTCTGACACCGAATCAACCCCTTCATTCGCGTTCTCATCAGACGACGACGCCTCATCAGTCTCTTCCGCCGCTTCTTCGCCCGCGCCTACCAACTTCAAGGTCGAGCTTCCTCTTCTTCACGAACCTGTCGGCGCTAGCCCTAAATACCGACCACCGTTCCGCGCACGCACCCAGCCCCAGAATCAACGACCCCGAAAACAGACCCAGACCCAGACCCAAAAACAGACCCAAGAAAAGGTCACTCGGTACATGTACGAAGGCGGTCAAACGGGTGTTATCACTGGTGGTGTTATGCTTGGTGGGGCTTCCAAGTCCAAGAAGGTTCAGGGTCAGGGTCAGAACCAGAACACGACGACTGCTAAACCCATTGCTAGTTCGACATGGAGACGCGGTGCCAACGCTCCTAAGGGTTCGGATAACAACTGGCGTCGTCGCGTCTAGATCTAAACCGTTTCGCTTTCCATTTCTTTGCCACCGGGATTCTGCTCTTTTTACGATCTAAAGTGACGATAACTCGCTTCTTCCCTTGAACTTCAAAACGTACACTTTTCTGCTTCCTACACTGTATTTTTTCTGGCTCTCGCTGTCGATTATTGCTCAAACACACTGTATCGGTATAAGTATAAGTATCATCAACGTACATTCTTCTTTGTCTATTCCTGTATAGCTCCCACTAACTAACCACCTTTTCGGTTTCGCTAGCGAACCCTCTTACGCATTGGCTTTTCTGGGCTCGACTCGGAGCCTCTTACCTGTATCTACGTATTTTGTCGCCCTTTGGGAAATACATAGGATCTTCTGTCGCATCATTCCTGCTCAAGCAAGAGATATCAGTCTTCAGATTTCCCAGATTCATATGGCAAAGTGCCGGTGATCATGCATCATGATTGGTTTGACTTCCTCCCATCCCATTCTCATCTTCCGCACCCAGAACGAAAATCAAGAGGGCTACCCTTGTTCATCCGGAGACTGGCTACGAAGTTGAGATCTGGTCATGTTCGCTTTCAAGGCGTGATCGATATGCGCAGACTTATTTTCTGACGTGATACGAACTTGAATGTGCTCATGCGACGGAACTGGATGAGTGCGGCCGTGCACTAGACATTATTAGTGCTTGCCTACACAAGCGCTACGTCTGATATCCCAAAAGAATGCAAAGCCAGGACATCCTTGAGGGAAGAGTAACGATAACTGGGTGAGGCGAAAAGACTCGGAGTGATTGTTTGAGGTGCTGCTGAACGTTCAATGCTCGAATACCAGTAGGGAAGATGTCATGTATACTCGAGTAGATGAATAATATAGAAAGCATGTGTTCGGTACGTGGCTGAGAAACTGTTATTGGGACAGAATTGGTCTCATGCTCGGATGAGTTGTGTGCAGAAAGGAGGAATCTGGGAAATCTGACACCTATGTATCCAAACGCGATCTTGGCTTTGCCGGCCGGCCTTATCTGTGCTTACATAATGATAAGTCACTGGTCACCACCGCGTCACTCTTGCCTGCACTCTACCGTCGTCATCAATATCTTCGAGCTCGCGTTATTCCACAACTAGAGTACTAGACGACGACGCGACATCACAATGAGCTTTCTAAACTCATCACACGTCAAAATTCAAGGCAACGCTGTAAACAAGGTCCACGGCAACCAATTCTCTGCCGAGGTTATCAATTACCATGAAGCGGCGAAGGAAATACCAGGTACTATATATGATGAGGTGCGCTCAAGAGTACTTAACCACCTTCATACTGGTGTCTTAGTGGAATCGCAGTTCGTGTACATAAAACGCGGCCATGTCAACAGTGTTAAGAAGCTAGACACCGCAGAAATATCCAGATATGATTGGAAATGGGAGGCTAATGGAACACATATGATTATTGGGCGACATCAAGCTCGGAGAACGATATGCACAGCAGAGTTGCCGATCCTTTCAAACCAAGAAAACAGGTTTACCGTTATCGAATACGAGGGCGAAGACGCTCAGGAATTATGGGAAATGGATTTTAACCACTACGCACGTACTAGCAGGTTTGGATCTACTTCTCATTTGGGCTCTCGAGCTAAACATCGAGCCATGAATAGAAAACCAGATTCATTCCAACTCTTTGGGATCGGTCGTTCCGAGGTCCCGATGCTAATCTTTCATGATGGTGTGTATTGCAACATGTTGTGCTATTTGCCGTTGCGCTAAACAGGGCGTTGAATGTACACTAGAACTGATCCCGTTGAACGGTGGGAAGTTTCCATCGATATTGACCAAACTATACCTCTATGGTTTGTCGGTGAGTGAAATTTGACATTCTGGTTTCCGGAGTATGGCGCTGAAAAACAACCGTCCCCCCTTGCACATCAGGAACACCTACTATTCAGGGGAGGTGTGACCATATGGATGAATACGAAGAAGGGTGTTTTCTGCAAAGGGCCACAAATCTATCCCCAGAGTCAAGTTCCGGAAAAACTTGACTCGGAACTGAGATTCCTCGAGGTGCCTTCCACTCTCGATATGCTGGAGGAGACAACATCTGCGAGATTCTTCTGCAGACTCAAAGCTCCGAGAAACCGAACTCGCTTGGATTCAATCATCTTGCAAGGAGCGATCCGCTTCAAGGTAGACATTGCCATCAACAAACTCTTTGTGGATCCAGCGCGCATGGCGACAGTGGACCATGAACGGTATTCAGACTGTTTCGAATGGCCGTGGCATAACCGAATGTGCCATTCTCCTGATGAAGTAGCTTCTTTGCGTCTAGATACCGTCTACTCGCGCACAAGTGGAGCTATCGCTGTGTGGCCAGAAGAGGACCCCAGGCTGTGTAATTGGTACACGATTACAGACAGCCTCACGGAGAATACTATGATGCCCAACGGTTTGACGCGGTAAGAGAATCACACAGCAATAATTCGATAATCGATCTCACCAATGGAATCAGGTTCAAGTTGAACCTGAATAATACTATTAATCTTGGTGGTGACTTCGTTATTTGGAATATAAAGCGCTATGACGAATGTTCGCTGCTTCATGCATGGTTATTGCAATTTCCGCGGATCAGCACGGCTGTCGACGCTAGAATAGATGATAGCTTTGGTACGGCGTATTTGGACTATTGGCATTCTGTCATGAACTAACAATCCTTTCCCCAGTCATTATTGATAGCCTGATATGTCTCGCTGGAAATCTCGAGAGTTGGTGTCCTGCACTGTACGATGGAAGCGCACCATCCATCTTCCTCTTCCTCGCGCCTGCACCAAAGACCGTTGCAGACCACACGTTATTGAAAGTCGAAAGCCTTAGTTTCTGGTCTTACGACGAGACAGGCCAGTCAAGAATGCTAGAGAATGAGCGTGAACATTGGGGGCTTCCGGTACTTTCTTTCTCGGTAAAGAAAATCAGGGCATTGTCATGGCCAGATCACGTATACAAGTCGCTTTACACGTGGCAGAAAGCTCGAGGTTTTGACCCATCTACAGCTGGATGGGCCCGGGAAATGGGATATCCAGAATTGAAGATCGTCAAGGAGAAAAGTCGTTTTGAGGAGGTGGACTGGGATATAGTCGAAAAGCCAGGTAGGTTCTGCGTTATTTCAGTTCCCAAATGGAACCCTGATATCTCAATTGCTTCTCAGAGGAAGATGAGGTTTGCAGTTGGTACGGGAAGAAGTTTAGAGAAGGAATCCAACGATTTTGGGATCCCAAATGAAGGACCTTCTACGAGAGTCGACATATCAGCACTTATGGCCTCGCTTGCACTCTGACTTATTCGTGAAGTGGAACACTGAATGCAAGGTGAACGAGCTGGCAGATGGGTCGTACCAGGTCCTCTTTCAAAGCCCGATGTCACAAAGCGACTAGGGAAGCTTTGAAGTCGGGGAAGACGAGGACGCTAGGACATAGTCCTAGTATCTAGACACTCGCGCTAAGTAATGTAGACCATGCAGATTTATCATGTAACCTACATCATCCATGATCATGCACACACAAAGCGAGAAAGAAGCTGGAATACAAATCGGAAGAGTGGCAGGGAAAAGGCTCAAACAGCCACCTCCTACTCCTACTCTTCCTCTTTTCCTGCTTTTCTTGCTGCTCTTTCGGCACAGATACACTCGCCGCCATCGTCTCTCTCAACCACAAGTTCGGCCCTGTTCGTATAATCAGAGAGAACATTGTCAGACTTGAGCGGACCGCCTTGCATCTCGACCTCCAGAAACTTCGTGGTGTCGGGCTGTTCGGTAACTTGAGCATTCCCTGCTTTTCTTCACCTCGTGCCTACCCTTCTCTTCCGACTCCTTTTCCTCGACCTTTCCTGACTTCACCACCTCATCCTTCTCTGCCTGTCGTTCCTCACCTATCGTCACAGACTCACAGACTGTCACAGGCCCATGTAGCATGCAAAATCTGGCTCTAGAAACACGAGGATATGATCATGCCTGGTCATCTCCCTACATAACCTCGAATGACATACCTTAATGAGTAGGGAATAATTGATGATCTTCGTAAACAAGCAAAGCGGCCTGGACATCTTGGGAGTCATAAACCATGTAGCCGCATGTTTCGGGAGCAGAACAGCCAATTGAGGTGATTTAGACGACGATGACGCCAAAATCGATTCCTGGGGCAACGGAGACTTCACGCAGTGTATCTGTGATGGTTCGTGGGAGTCAAGAGGTACGGAAATCGGGCTCGACAACCTTCAAGTGATACCTAAGGCCCAAAAGCAGTCCTGAAACGATGATTGGCATTATACGAGCTGTTTACATGGCTGATTGCGCACCTGTAACGTTTAACCTTCAGCTCCTTCAGCTTCAAATGGCCTGAATTACTCGTGGCCAATACCAGCCCCAAAACCTTCGATGATCGCCACCATAAACCGTAACCGCTGCTTAATATAAGATCCCGATTCCCTAGACCTTTGCAACGTTAAGTCAAGTCATGCCCGGACACTGCAAGAGCGACTTAAAAGAAAGGTATAGGTATCGTCGTGTCATGGGGGAAAGATGTTTTCTTGATTTCGTATTCGGCAGCGCCTGGTCCCTCACCGTCACGTAAATCAAAAAAATATCCCCGGACTGCGAACACGGCTGGAATCGGTCGTCTTGTGGGCAAAACACCTCGGCTGCGTCTGCTGCGTCATCGTCACCTCCAGGTCGCGAACCACGACCACGAACACATTGTTTCTCTGCCTAGTGTAGGATGCGTTCCTCATCCGCTGAGTGTTGATACTTTGCAATATCTTTTCGTATCAATCAGTGTTGGCCAGTTTTGGGCCAGTTTTCGTTCAGAATGGCTGTTTTGCCGTGCTACACAGCTGCAGCTGCGTATCAGTGAGGGTTTCACAAAAAAAAAATTACTGGCTTGTCTCACCCATCTCCTACCAGATTGTTGAAATAGAAATTCTTCGAGAGGAGATTTACCGGCGATACCAAGTGACTCGGACAAGGCCACAACCCCTCGAAAACACCTGTCAGGCTTTCATTAGGATCGTCGGCGCAAGTCCACTGTCAAGAGGCGTCCGATAGTTTTGTTTATCACCATCGACGAGGTGGCCCCAATATCACTACGGTTTTCTGGAAGATCTGACACTGGACAGGAGGGCAATTCTGCGTGTATCCGATGGATGAGCCAAGCTGCGGCATCGAATTCGAGTCGCGCTACAATCATCACGTTATTGCAGCACACGGGGATGGCCGAAAGACCATTAGAAGGTTGCCTTACACAGCATGGGGGTCATCACAACCCAACACCACCCACTCTCCTCGAGCCACATGGCTGAAGATATACCAACTACAGATTTCGCTCTCGAGGTAGCCAGACCTATCACGATATCAGCTGATTTTGTTGATCTCCTGGACTTTGGAACCAGTAATGAAGTGTTTTGCGCGGGCGACTTGGAGAAGGTCAGTGTCAGTAGGATTCATAGCAAGCCGCTCATAATGACAACCTACAGTCTCGGAATAGCTCTGAGAGGCCAGCCTCCTCAATGACAGTGGATCTTCTTGAGAATTCACCTCCAGAGTCAAGCAGTTCAACACCCATGTCAGTTGACTCACTCCAAGTACAACCTCTGGATGGCCAGCAGGCCAGCTCTTCGCCGACTCAACCTAACGTCTCACTGAACCGGTCTTTGAATATTCTGAGTGTCGCGGATGCTTTGAGCTATCTGGACCACGTCAAGTTCCAATTCCAAGATCAGCCAGACGTGTATAACCATTTCTTGGATATCGTGAAGGAGTTCAAGAGCCAGCAGTACGTTTTGCATCAGCTCCGAGTTTGACTTTGTTCTGAAAAGCTAGTCATTTTCTAGAATTGACACGCCTGGCGTCATCAAACGCGTCTCGCACTTATTCCGGGGTCACCCACTCCTAACACAAGGATTCAACACCTTCCTTCCCGCAGGTTATCGGATACAATGTTCCGTCGATGACAAGCATATCACTGTGACCACTCCAAGAGGGACGACAATGCAGACGATTGGCACTACAGGCCGAGAGGAATCTACATTCCTATGGTCAACAATAGAACCAGGTGACGGATGTCCGTACGTTTTTCTATCTCTGTACTGCTTTGGCTAACAGCAAGTTACAGCTAGTGTACAGCAAAGAACAGACGCCTATATACACCAGGTCAAACAACGTTGTGATCCCGAGACCTACAAGCAGTTCTTAGACATCTTGTCGAGATATCACCATGCGCCAGAAACAATCGATGAGGTAGGTACCTCCACCCCTGTTTCTCCATGGCTCAAACCTTCTCATTGCCGTTTTGCTGATACCGCGCTATTTTCGTATTCAGGAAGAAGTATCTCGGCAGATTGCCCGCCTTTTTAAGAACGCACCAGATCTCCGGGCTGATTTCAGAATCTTTATGACGCAGCAAAAGCAGTCGTCTCTCCATGAATTGGAACGGTTCGGAGCAGGTGCACCGGATTTGAAGAGGAAGAGAAAGCTTGATGCTGTGGCCAGTTCAGCCGGGGTTCCGCAGAAGAAGCGAAGGGCCGGTGGACGAGGGAAGAAGGGAAAAGAAAAAGAACGCGCTGTGCCTCCCATAAAATGTGAGTTATTCAACCTCAGTCATAGACACTGCGTTTCTTATTCTGAGACTACTACAAGTCTCAAAGCCTGAGGGGATGCGACATATAGATCTGCCATGGCCCAATAATATAGAGAGGGAGTTAGGGCGTATTGCCACTATCCTAGGGGACGAAGTGAAATATGGAGCTTTAGTCAGGCACACCGGTGCTATCGCACAATATTTACTTGATTTATTACAACAGGTGGGTCACTATCACTTTCAAGTTCCTCCACAACGCATCTTTAACTACTGGCACTACATCCAGCTTGCTGATTATGATGCCAACGAAACTCGTGTGCGAAGTTTATTATACAAAGCCATGATCCGACTGTCGTCAAATTCCGGTCTGCATCCCCAATGCCTTGCAATCAAAAACGTTGAAAAACTCGGAGACTATCCTGTCGCTGCTGGTAGTTTCGGGGACGTGTATAAGGGGGTGTTGGGGAAGAATCGGGATCAGGTATGCTTGAAGGTCGTTCGGCTGTGTCTTACTTCGGACGTTCGGGAATTAGTATCGGTATGTCCTGCGACTGTTGCGTTGACTCGTATCAATAAGATTATTACAGGAATACCTTCGTGAAGCAATCGTTTGGCGGCAACTCAGGCACAGCAATGTGCTTCCCTTCCTCGGACTTTACTATCTAGACGATAGCCGAAAGCAGTTATGTCTAGTCTCGCCGTGGATGGAGAAGGGAAACCTAGTACAATTCCTGCAGCATTCTTCTATCGACGATGTAGATCATCCCTTTCTGGTAGGTCATGGCTCACAGACAGAAAAACTTAGTCTTGTTTTTTTCTCAGGGTGCGGTAGCCGCTGGGATTTCTGCTGAGCTAATCACGTCCGGTTACCGCAAGTGCCGGTTAACCGCCTACCATGTGACGCCGTGCCTTTTTCCTCACCTTCATTCTCGTACATCTACGAAATACACTTCCTTTTCCGATGCCAACTAGCGTGAAATGGAGCAGTGACGAAGGTAGAGCTGCATTGAAGCTAGCAGTCTCAAGGTGTATCCCGCAGTGGCCAGATGGACTACGTGACTATCAAGCTCAATATCTACCCTACGTGTTGGATGGAGAAGACCTGGCACTCTTTGGTGTGACGGAAGAAGGAAAATCAGCTTTCTCTTGTGTTCCTATCACCGTTTACAACGAGGTCTCGAAGAATCCGGAGCTGTATGAGAGGTTTGCATACCGGAAAGATGCTGTGGGTGTTGTGGTGACTCCGACGAAGGGTTTGGCGGATAGCATAGTGCGTGACACCTCAATTTCATGTTATACTTATACCTAAGTCTCTTACAGATCCTAGAACGCGAACGCTTCGGGGTTTCCGGCCTTTCCTATTGTCATGAAGTCATCGCAAAGCTCAGAACCGAACACGTCAACTTTGTCCAGAAGATCTGTGAATGCAAGTCATGGCAAGTCATTTGTGGAGATCCAAAACACCTACAGGACGAAGAGTGGTCGAAAATCATCAAGCACGAGACGTTCTCAAAGAACCTCATTTGCTTTTGCAACGAAGAAGCTCATCTGAACAAGATATGGGGTACCCGCCTCCGTCCAGCGTTCCACTCAATTGGGTCTTTTGCTCAAGGCCATCTCCCGGATACTGTTCTGGCAATAGCACTCTCTGCTACCTGTGCTCTAGGAAAGGACACTGCTGCCATCTGCAGCTCTCTCGGTCTTACGGGCGATAGCAGAACATGCATGTCGCTAGAGCCTTTCAAACGATAGCCAGGTGTCAGCAAGTACGCACAGCTCATTCCATATGTTATCAGCAAATGGACTACCATTATTCACGTCGAAAGCATAGCTGAAGAGTATGACAACGTTCCGGGATTGTTGGGTTTGTATTCAGCAGTATAGTCTAATTTTGGCGAGTTTTCGTCTTGAAAGTCCTGTTTCTAAGTATTATGACGAGTTCTGACAAAGAATTAAGGGTATCAATGATGTTTATTGAGTGATATGAGTATGGATTCGCCCGACATGGTAGGATACAGAGGAACTGGCCGTGGGAACACATGATTAGCTCAGCAGAAAATGCAGCGGCGCGCGGACCCTGGGTATGTTCCAGACTACATACACACACATCACTTGTGATCGTCAGTGTGTATCGTCAGTCTGGTTCTCGAGACTAAGAAAAACTCCACTAGGTACTTTGCTTACCGTTGCTTTGAGCAGATGTCCGAAATCGCAGTTGGACTAGCATACTTGCATTCGATGAAAGTCGTACACGGGGACTTGAAAGGTGTGAGTGATTTGCGTACTGCGGATTTCAGACCCTGTTTATTCACATTAGACTAGGTGAATATTCTCATGTCCCTATCTAATACGCCGTGTATTGCCGATTTCGGTTTTGCCCGCGTCGCAGACTCTCAAATTCTCGGGTTGTCCTCTGTCGACAGTCGGCTCAAGGGCACTACTCGCTGGCTTGCCCCCGAGCTCCACGATTATGAAGCAACAAACCCAACCTCCAAAAGAACTGATATCTATGCCTTTGGCTGCGTGTGTTATGAGGTAAATTGTCAAACCTACTGTTGACGAAGACGTGGAGAAATAATGCCGCTTTCTGTAGATCTTTAGCGGTGGCTATCCGCCATTTTATCAACTAAAATATGAACCCGCTGTTATCCATCAAGTGTTGGCAAACAAGAGACCTGACAGGCCTTCTGGTATACCTACCTTGACGGACTCGCTTTGGGCTATCGTTGAGGCGTGTTGGGCAGGGGATCCAAACTTGCGGCCTACTGCCGATGAGGTTGTGACACAACTAGAGTGCCTAGAAAGCAAGATCCCAAGGGTGGCGGACGAGAAGGCCAATCGGGACGAAGAGTTATTTACTACGCCCCTTTGGGAAAATATTGAATACCCTGCACTTGCGCCACATGGATCTGATATTGATCAGCTATTATCTGAACTAGAGAATGCGCCCGTTACCCGTACTACGATGTAAATAAACCAATAGTAGTCGTATTCCTACTACGATAATTAGGCTATGTATCGTTTGAAAAGTGAAAAGGAGGTCCAGAAACGTAACAAAACGTCTTAGTATGGGAGAAGAAAACCCATACCGCCGCCTTGTGTGTCCGAGTCGGCCTCTGGAACCTTCGTGGCTTTGGGCTGATTGGTAACATTCTCTGCCTCCTCGTCCTTCTTGTTCTTGTCCTGATCCTTGTCTTCATCATTCCCTACCTTGTGCTGTTCACTTCCACCCCGTTCAACATATCCAACGTAGCCATAGCCCGCTGCAGTGGCATTCAATGTGTTCGGTGACATCGGCGGGTAGGAATGGTGGCTTGACGGCATTGAAGACAGGTTTGATTCGTTCGTTGATGAAGTCAAGAATATAGAGCAGGCAATGAAACACGATGAAAGTGTAGAATTGTCAGATATCTGGGCCGAAGAAGAGGTAAGATCGCTGCGGCAAGGATTCGGGAACCGGAACGCTCATGCTC